>VZTA01009496.1:504304-885466 GCA_013398855.1 Mohoua ochrocephala
AATATTTTTTTGTTTTTTTTTTTTTTTTTTTTGCATGAGGAGAGATTAAAACCTGATTTTTTAAAAAATTCAATTGAATATTGTTTAAAAGATCCCTTTGTAGCTGACAATAAAAAATAAACTTGGCCAAGAGTTATTGTGTCTGAAATGTTAAGGAATAAAGGCTTATTTCTCTTTTAAACTTATTCCTTATGTTTCGCTGGAAATCTTCAGCAGACAGAGTAAATTTTTAAATGAGTAGTCCTTGAATTGAAGATCATTGCTGTATTCCCATATGTATGCACTCTTCCTTACATACCAGTGCAATTTAATTCTCCTTCCTTTCAGCACCTATTCTATATCCAACCTATGCCTGTCATAGCCTAGAAATCCAAAGACATTTTAATTCCCAGATGGACCCAGTAGGGCAACAGATTTTGTTGCCTCCTGTTCTCCTGAGCGATCACATAAATGGTAGTTGGAGCCCAAGAAACGTAACTGCCAACTGCACACTCGACTGTGGAATTCCAAGAGGCACTTGCATGTTGGGTAAATGGCTCAAGTTTGAAGAAAAAAGCTAGAATAAAATTCCCTCCCTGGAGATTTTGGCCTTATGCTTGTATAAGGGTGGGCAGAAAATGTTTCAGCCCTATATTGAAGCCATAAAATAAAATAAAACCATTTTGCTTTTCACCTAAATATTTACATGTATGAATGGTGCCTGACTTCTGAGAAGATTTTTGAATTTTCATCAGGAAGGTCAAACTGCAATGCATAAAATAAACAACATCATTGAGCTGGATGTGCTATCAATTCATGAGCAAACGAAGTTATGAGACTGCAAGTAAGGAACTTTTTAAATCTCATGCCAGTCCTTTCTTATTAAGCAGACAACTGTGATGTCTCAGAAAGAGTAAAGAGCAGAAAAGAACAATGTGGACTGTGTTGGATTTTCAAAGAAAACAGTTTGAGATCTACAGGTGGCACAAACTTAAACAAATATCAGAATTAAAGGAGATTTTAAAAAGCTCCAAGGGGTCAAAGAGTTAAAGTGCATCCTGGCAAATTTCTTTTGGTTCCACAACTCGTACAAAAGCATGTTTATAAATTCTAGGTGGGAGGCCAGTAGTCTGCCAGCATTAAACTCACCCTTCTTTGCAATATGGTTCTCAGGTACTCTGAAAGCTTTTTGAGCCACTGTCCTTTTTAAATTTTTTTTTCCCTTTTACTTTTTCATTTTTATAATCCACTCTCAGAGCAGGTCACAAAAGATTTTGGTTCTACGTGTTTACAGCCTGCTTGTAACAAAGTATTATTGAACTTAATCCCAAAAACATGGCTATACCAAACAAACAGCATTCAACAACAGTTTGAGTGAGGTAGCCTGGCCCAACACAAAGAGCTGTAACAGTGCTGGGATTGTGTCATCCAGGGCCTTTATAGAAGGGGAGGTCCATCATGGTTTGCCAGAGACTGATACTATGCCTGCGGAATGGTTTTGGGAGGAGAAGTCAGTTCAGCGTTTAAACGGAAACACTTAAAAATGGAAAAACTTGTGGCCACAAGTGTGTACCTTCATTGTGGTCACCGGTACACTGTGAGAGAAGAAATGGAACTGCTGAGCAGAAGTGGATCACCTCACCTCTGACAACAGTGACATCAGTGGGAGAGACTGGCTTCAGCAAACTAGAGGAAATGTGTACCCACTACCGATATAAGAACTTTTTGTTATTGGTTAATCTATCAGTTACACTCCAGAGCCACCACAGCGAGTGACTCAAACTCAGGGTTCTCATTAATTGGATCTTGAACTGCAGCTGGTAGGAGAACTGGGGGAGAAACGACAAATTAGAAGGAAAGGCCAACGGAGAGCTCCAGGAAATATCCATGAACACAGCAAGTCACTGAAACAAGTCCAAGCAAAAATTTTATATTTATATATATATAGGCAAAAGGAAAATTGAGCTGCTGAAATGAAAGATGAGGAAAGAAGATACCAGTTTATTTTAATCTTACAAGTTAGTGGCACTGACTTTACTTTGAGCAATCTCTATTTTAAAAGCTAAGTGAGGAACACCAATTCAGTTATCAGATGAAGACTTCAGTTATCAGTTACAGAAATTTATAGAATGTTACACTCCTAAAAATAATACATCCTTGGAAGTTATCTGCTTCATATGAAAACCCAAGAACAAGAAGATTTAATAGATTTGATCATGCTGAGGCAAACATGTTGTTTTAAATAATTTGTGGAATTGCTCCTCCAAGGCCAGATGGGAAAGGGGATCACAGACTCATAACTGAAAAAGATTCCCAGACAGCTTAAACTTATAGAAAGCTATTAAAATGTGAAAAAGACAGAATGAAACTGGAGCAGATTGACAGTTTTGAAAACCAAACAACAGAATGTAACATTAGTCTGGGTTAGGAGGGAAAAAAGTTATGGAGAAATGTGCAAAATTAAACCAGACTGAATTTGAGGCAAGACTAATGGAAGCAGATGAAGACCTAAGCAGTGTCCTGTCTTTGGAAACTTCCTGTAGCTCAAGCAGGAACTCAGTTTTGCAAAAACCTACGGGAGAAGTGGAACTTTTTATAGAGTAAAGGATGTATGCCTGCTCGGCAAAGGAAAAAGGACTTCTTTCCATTGGCTCTGAAGCCTGCTGTGATATTTCTGCTCCCTGTTCTTAACAGTTTCCAAACCTTCGGATTCATTGCAGATGTGCTCCTTTCTCTCCTACTCCAACTCCTAGTCTGGAAAAGCCTTTCCTGGCTGAGCTTTTCCTTTGCTGAAAGCAACTGAGCACTCCCTCCAGAAGGTCTGCACGACCCAGCGCGACAGCCAGAACCAGGCAAACAGTTGGCTTCCTCCTTGGCTGTGCAGTCACATATTTTAAGAAATAGAACAGACTGTAGCACACAGCAGATAGTGAGCAAGTAGAACATGTGCACCACCCATGAAAATAACAAAAAGGGTAAGAGCCAGGTCCCCAAGGAGTTAACGTATCTTGTAAAAATAATTCTATTTTCTGATATGTGTACGGAGTCAGCACGGAGAACAAGGATTATGACTAGAGTGTGATACTGTGCTTTAAAATACGCCTGAAGAAACTTCAGCTTGAAGAGCCCCAAAATAATGAAGATTTGTTTCTGTGTACTAGAAAATGAGGTGAATTTTGGTTCTAAATTACCAGTTCCAATATCTATTGCAACTTTATTAGAGAACAGAGTTACTGAACATTTAATTTCAGATATAAAACCCTGTCTTTGCAAGACACAATGTTCCAGTTGAGAAATTGTCAGACAACATTGTAATTTGACTGTTAAGAATGTAAAATATTAGCAAGAGAACATGATTTTTAAAGGTTATCTTAAGTTCAGGGCATCCACAGTGCTTTGGCCTATGGAAAATCGTGGTCAAAATTTGTTAAAAACCACTTAAAAACTTGGATGATCAACGACGAATCTCTATGCAACTTGATTATAAATGAGAGCATCGCCCTCAGAACCAGAAGCATCAGGTGTGAAAATTCATTTGACAGCAAGTTTAGAATTTTGAACTCAGTAATTGGGTGTTTTGCTCAACTATAAAGCCACTGAGGCAAACACGGCAGCCTTGAAATGTCTATAAATGCCTTACAAAGTCAAAACACACGTCTTGATACACCAGCCTTACCGCCCTGCTACAATTTATCTCCAATTGCAGAAAAAGGGGTGAAACGGCTATGGTACCACAACTTTGGAGAAATAAAAACCTGAGAAATATTCTGAACTTCCAAGATCCAAAACAAAATAGACGGCTGAAAAGCAAGTACGTTGGAAAATACCAAGGGAATGGAGCAATGCAGGAGGAACTCGAAAAGCCTGTCAGCTTTTGATACGTGTGTGTATTGTCAGGAGGCTGGTGTTTTTTTCCTCCCATGAGGAAGAGAGAATTACTGGCCTTTTACGAAGCCTTCACCATCCCTTGCGCAGTCTAGTTCAAACCAGTTACTACAGAGTGGTGTTATTGTAAAGGGAGACAGAACTCCCCTTCCTCACATATTTTCCTTTAAGGGTTTGTTATCCTCCTTGTTATGTGAAAGACTCGGAGCTGAGCGCTCTGATCTCTCACTAATAGCCCCACATTTACATTACACTGTGATGAATGGAGAAGGCACTACACGACCCAGCCAGAGAAATAAAAATACCTTTGTGCAGGACAGCACTAATAAAACCGGATTTTCCCGAAGGCAGAATGGAGGTTGACTTTTTCTTCCTTGGAATGCAAGGAGTAATAGAAATATTTATATTGTTATATAAATAAAACATCTGAACACTCAAGGAGCCTTGCTCACTGCTCCTGGTTTCAGTAGCTAACCTTTTGATTGCCTGAGTGACCTCTATCCTTGGCCATAGGTGAGTAATTTACTTCAGGTTGACAGCCTTGGTCAATTTGTAGGTAAAATTTATGTACTTGGATTTATGCTTTAAGTAGGTTTTTGAGTGTTGCCATAGCTGATGGTAAGTAACACTCTCGAAGAGAGATAACACTCCTGTACCAGGATTTTCACTGAACTGCAGCAAAAGCAATCAGGATGAGGTAGGTATGGGGTGTGCATCCTTCTGTGGTTTATCTGGAGCTACCCACTGCTGAATGGCAGCTCTTATGGTCACATCTTTCTCCAAAAATAACGGTGGCTGAACAAGAGCTCATTCTAAAGTAAAGGGCAATAAACATGCTGAAAATGATTCTTCCTTTTTCCTCAGATTTGGGGTTTATCTGTACAGTGTGTATACCAATAAAGCTGGGGTTTTTTGGATCTTTCTTAGTGCACCTATAGTTTGGGGACTTTTAACAATAGGTTTTCAAAATTTAAAAACTTATTTTGATGTTTCTATTAAGTCTTCCTCAGTAGGTGAGAATGGTACACAGTACGGTAGTAATTTTATTTTTTAACAGCTTCCTAATTTTTAAAGATTTACAGTTCTTTTTTCTTTCTTTGCTCAGACCTTTCCTCCTGTCTTTCAAATAGTTCTTTCTTGTTTTGAACCTTGATCTTTCTGCTCCTTCTCTCCCCTTTCCTCTTCATTTTTTTAAATTTGTTTTTTAGTATAGACAATGAGGATAACTTTTAATTAGGGCTTAAAAGGGAGAAAATAATCCCAGTGATTTGACTTGAATTTATCCAAAACCTATTCCTTTGCTCAAAAGTGTTACAGGACAGCAACTCTAGAAGTAAATCAGGGTTTTCTTAATGGTTTTCTCTACTCATTCAGTGTTACATCCCTGTTAGACTCCTAATGTAACCTCTTGAAATGTTTAATATGATTTCAATTTCCATAGGCAACTAATTCTTAAAGAATGTTGACCAAATTGTACATCTGAAATCATCATGAGAACTTCTTGATTCAAGTAAATTACTCCAAAATCATACCTAGGAATATTTTCTGAAAGTAATAGAGGAGTAATTTCTGCCATAGATTGTCAGAGAAACCTGAAATACAAAAATTGAAATCTTTTCTCTTTAAGCTTTAAAACATTTTTAACTGGTGACGTGGAAATGTACATCGACAAACGGGACAGGAGCAGCTCAAATCTCCTGGTGCTGCACGTGGCCCCGGTCTCCAGAGACTTGGTTACACACGGAGTCTGCCAGTGCTTCACCACATCCTACCTCCAACAGTTTATTACAACTTAAATACCTGTTCTATACCCCAGCACGAGTCAGAAAACATTCCTTGATAACTGACCCCTGGGAAAAGCATGGCCCATGCAAGAGCTTTATTTCAGAGCTTTTGTTTCCCAGCTTCCATTATCTCACTGCCAGTATTGTCATCATCACTGAGAGATAGAAACCTTTTTAAAACAATCTGAATGACCTCTGCCTCCAATTCTTCTTTAGAACACGATGTATTCATTTCATTTTTTAACATCTTTTCAGTTTTTAGCTAAGTATTCATTTAAAATGTGTGCACTGTCTGGAAGTAAATTAAAGGGGGAAAAGGGCATTTTGAGATGACTGAAAATGTACCTCTCAAGCTGTTTCTTTTTCTATTTCCCAGCTAGTCTTGCTGAAAAGGTGGTTAGAAGATCTTATTTCATAGGCAAACATTCTTTTTTTCTATTTCAGTACAGTTCTTTGTGTGTCCATCATGCTATACTCGGAGAGCTTGAGGAAATTCAGAGCTGCACTTAAACACAGGCAATCTGGGTGTGCAATGGGCAGAATTTACTGTATGTTTACCTGTATTTTTATTAATTGTTCTATAGTAGGTGCAGATTGCACTGTAGCAGTGGCTGCAGTTAACGAAGCAGGTTTCATTGTGGGGGAAATCCTGCACACAAGCAGGATTCCTGTGGGGGAAAGCCAAGCCAGTGCTCCAGCACCTGGTGCGTTCAGGACCAGGCAAGACTTCAAACTACTTATTAGCAAATAATGTGGAGACCCACAGAACGAAACTGATGTGACTCAATACCTGTACAATGTGCATTGCAGGGATTTTTATTCTGGAATCAACCTAACCTAAACTAAGGCTGTCCATGGGGCCTGGCACAACCCCTGAGCTTGGCTGGAAGTCCAAAGCCAGCTGTGCTGCCCACTAATTTTCTAAGTCTTCTCTACTGTACCCTTGCTTTTCCTCATGCAAATAAGACCTACTCTTCTGAACGTGCACGTCATGAAGCTGCTCTCCCAGGGACTTCCTCTTTGCTCCAGCATTACTTGGGAGTTTTACCCTTTTTCAGTGTTGCTGAACATAATATTAGCATCAGGATAGGCAGGGTGCAGGACAGCATCAGAACAAAGTCAGTGAAGTAAACAGGACTAAGAGGAGAGATTTAATTTTCTTATAGATGTAAAGCACTATTTCTGCTGCGGTGAGGCAGCAAAGCAAGCGGTACTCCCAAGGCACCATTCCATGACACATTTGGAAAGCTTTTGCTGAAATATCCTACACCATCAAAGTTAAAATATTTTCACTCTCATAAATCTCTTCACAAAAGGTAATACCAATAAGGCTTGCTTGACTTGCAGCAATCCAGGATGACACATCATGCCCTAGATCAGGCAAGAATTTCAACATCTCCCAGAGCTCAAGTCAATATCTAAGTCTCCAGGTTGTAATCACACATACACATACTTCTATTCCTCCCGAGCACTGTTCTTCACCTGGAAATACTGTCAGCTTCAGCAGGCTCTTGAGATAAGCCAGTTCTATCGAGTAGGGACTGACATCTCAGGAATACCCTAATTATAACAAGGTTTTGCATGTTATATTTAAGAGACATTTTTGTATAATCATTTACTAGTTAAGACAATAAGGAATATAATTAATAGTTATATGGCAAGATTTCTGCAATTTGTAATTCCCTAATTGCTATTTTGGATTTCTAACTGAACATCAAAATGTCATAATCTAGTGGCACCAAACACAGAACACTTAAAATGTCAGCGAGCAAGGAAAATGACTTCAGATAATGGGGTTCAAGAAGTACAGATCTGTGATTTAAAATGCACAGTTCCTGATGGTATGAATTACATTATGCAGGAACAGCTCTTCTCGGTGCCGTATACTCAAGATTAGAGACTGCAAAACGCCTTTTTCAGAATCACAGCTCTCCACTTCTCCTGCTGAGATGTCAGATAGACTTGGGCTGAATTTGATGGCAAGTGTTCCAGGTCCCGTCTGTCAGGTTCTCCCATGCTTAATGAACAGCACACTCTGATGAAAATACTGTGTAAACAATGAAACAGCACATCGAAGAGGTGTAAATGAACTTGCTTCTGCAGGATTTTCAGTCAGAGCGGGGTTTGGGACTTCTAGGCAGGCCTGCAAAGCCCTGCTGTGTCCCTAGAACATAATTGGCTCCCAAGAGCAACAGCATACATTAGGCACAGTAAAGCAGTTTAGGAAGGTCTTTCAATAAACTTTCTATAAATGCAACTCATTCATTTTAATACGAAGCCTGTGGTTCCAGTGGGTGGGCTGTAAGAAAGAGCTGTCTAAGCCCTTGCTCGTTTTATTTCCTGTGAGTAACGCCATCGCTGTAGGTGCGGCACTTGACTGCTTTGGACAAAAGAACACACAAAGGCCATCAAGTATTCCTTTGTGCATGGATGTACAGCCACCTTCTAAATCGCCATTCCCCAAAAATCGCCACTCAGAAGGATAGGTGCAGCACGAAGGCTCTCCAGCAGCAAAGAAGGGAGCCCCGCAGCTCTTGGGAAGATTATATTTTCAAGAATGACTACAGGCTGATCAGCTCGTAGAGCGCATGGGCCACCCTTCCTGGCTTCAGCGACTTAGCGTACCTAATGAGTTATGGATTTTAAGTTATTTTGCAGCTTTACAGAGGCTGGGTTAGTCCCTGGCTTCCCAGCTGAGGTTACAAACAGCACAGAAAATAATGGCAATTCGTGATAGAGGCAGGCAGTGCTCATTTGTGCTCCCCCCGGCTCCCCCAAGCACCCATGCATGCACTGTAGCAGCGAGCCTTCACAGGTACCCCTGTTTATATCCAGGGACCCAATTCACACTGTTTGTTGTGCTCAAGTTGGTTTTAATTGACACTACTAAAGCACAAAGGGCTTTTCCATTACTATACCTATTTGTATTAGTCTAGGAGAGAGATCACTGAGTTTGCTGTATAACATGTACAGTGTAGTTCATGATTTCACTGCTGAAGTGGTTCACCACACATTTTGGAGAGCTGTCCTCTAGATTATTGAGGAAAAGGTCAGTGCAGTGCCCAGATTAACTGCTTTAAAAACAATGTTCAAATAGAAGCTACAGGGAAAAAAAAAAAGCATTTACTTTGGGAAAATAGAAAAAAAAAGAGTAAACACCACAGATTTATTTCTAGCTAATGTCTTTAGCTAAATTAGTGTTGACATAAGAACCATGGATAAATAGCAAAAAGATTTAAGTTCTGGAATGACAGATCAGTCAATCAAAATTAACTGAAAAGAAAACAAAACTTTCTTAGGATATAAACACATCACAATATGAAGGTATGCTACCACTTCAAAGATTACAGATGTTTCTGGCAAGCCAATTAGCCCAGCTGTTTTTCTGTTCAGATCACCGCCTTTTCTATGATCATACATATTGCAAGTGGTCAGAGAGGGATCCCATGGCACCCGTTCTGCAGATATTTTTGCATTGTTTCAGCCTCATCCATAAGAAGGAAAATCGGTCTCATCATAGTCCTTTGCTGTTTGAAAGGATCGTCTTTCACCATGGGGAAAAATCTCTCTTGTTGAATAAGAGCATCCATCATAGTTTAAACAGAATTTCAGGAATGACAGGTACCTTATTTAGATAAGGTGACACATTACTGCTTCCTCTTTCTTCCTTTTTCTTATACAGTAAGATCTATATGGAGAGTAAATTACTCTATCACACCAAGTAAGTATCAAAGTCAAGCTCCATTTTCTGAGTTTCCTATTCCACATCCCCTTGAATTGCTCATCTAGCTGTTTGAAGGACATCTGAAGTGGATTTCTGGTTCCACAGCTCTTAGTATCAAATATTTCTGTTGGCTACGCTGAGTGATAAAGCTTACTGAAATCCTTTTTCCTAGGAGAAGGTTACTGGCAGGAACTGGATTGCTACTGAATTGCTGTTACTGCCTGTTAAGAATGGGGACTTCAGAAAAAATGAAGCAGCTATAAATATCACCAATTTAAAATACTTTTTACATGCCTTCCAGATTGCTTTAAATTGTTTTCTTTAAAACTGAAAAAGATTAATGCACTGAATAGAAATTAAGGCTTTTAGATTTCTTTGAAGCCCTTATTGCCATGACCAGTGCACTGTGAGGCAAGGGGCGCCTTGGCCACAAAGTAGGGCAGTGCAGCACTTAGCTACAGGACCTCCTTGTTCTCAAATCTGACGCCTATTTGTCATTTCTCTACTTTAACAGCTGTTTTGGAGGTGAACTGCTAAGCGTGACCTAGATGGGCAATGCTGGAAACCACAGAAGGAGATGCTCTCACTGATTGCAGGAGCACAAACTGTTAAATCAGGCCAATTATATGGTGTAGGCCCTTTTGTGTGGGAAAGCTGAGAACTGAATGGATCCTGGTGGAAAAGACCCTACCTGACAGGTAGACACTGTTTGACATCCCCTGGGCAACTCGGCCCCTATTTGCTAGATTGGGTACCAAAGTGTGACTCAGTAAGCTTAAAAATGCGAACAAGAAAAGGGTAGTGAAATCAACTTCATCAGGAAATGGACTCAGCATTATACACAATCAAAAATAATCTGACCAGTTACACTCATTGCCCCACTGCTGAAATCAAAGTTATTGCACTATGGAAAGGGGGGAGTGAAACAGAAATACATCTGTTCCATAAAGCTTTGATGAAAGACTCGCTCAAGATCCCTGAGGGTGAATTATAGAAGATGCACGGAGGTGGGGAGAAGACTGAGAATTAAACACTACCTCAAACAAGGATGTAGCTGCAGACTGAGCACACCTGAACTAAGTGCCACGCCAGCTTAGAGAAGTAACACACTGATGTAAAGTCCCTTGGTCCCTATTTTTGGAGTCCACTGCACCTCCTCATCTGGCTTATCTTCAGCAAACCCATAGGAAAGCCTTAAGAGCTATGAAAAATACCTCTCAATGGTCCTCTGGTGCTTTCCAGAAAAATCCTTCATGCATTCTGTGGGAGCAATTCCTTTCATCCAAGTACAATTTACTCACAGGACGAAAATCAATTTTTATCAGTACTTTGCAAAGGGGCACACGGACTGGAAAGGAGATAATACAGATACATGGCAGATCCAGGGAACCAGAAGTAGAAGAAATATTTGGATGAAAAAGAAAGGCTTTGCATCTCATTGACAGTGCCTCAAGTGCAGAGGCAGGGAGCACAGTCAGGCTGAAAGCAAACGCCGTTATGGAAAGGGAGCAGGCACTCATCACGTGAGGGATGGAAAGCACCTGGATCCAAAACGCTCGACTGACAGAGAGCACAAGTCAGCAAGTTTCGGGGAAGGGAAGATGAGGTACCTGAGTCACAGTTTCAGCTGTGGAATGAATCGTGACTTGCAATAAAGAATCTGATGGACTGAGTGAGCTTGCAAGAGCTTAGGGAAGGAGCCGAGGTAGGCATTTGTTTTGTTGGTTTTCTAGCTGCCAAAATGATTTTCTCATGTGCCTGTCGCGACCATCCTGAACCCATGTAATTGCAAGGGTGACCAACATACGCGTGAATATCTAAGGGCTGGGGATGGAGACATTTGAAGCTGTGTTTAAACGGAAGGGAAAGAAGCCAGATATGAGTCCTCCGTACCTTTTGCATGTATCTGCACACATTTTTTTTTCTGCTCATATGTGCACCTCAGGCTTTACTGAAATGGGTCTTAAACCAGCCTAAATCATCTTGGCATGATTTAGTTTCTGCCCTCAGAAATCAGGAAATGAATAATGCACTCTAAGTCAGGAGTTCCCTGAGCCTTTGGCCACAGCAGGATGCACTGGGCAGATGAGGGGGACAGTTACAGACTGGGCAGGACTGAGGGAATTGGCAACATTTGGCAGCAGGGGGAACCAGAAGTGACCAGAAAAGATAAGAAGGGTATCAATGGATACAGAAGTACCAATTTTCTCAGGAAGCCTTTAGCATGTCAATTATAGCTGACAATTAACACCCCTACTCAGCCAGCCAACCTACAGGGCTTTCACAAGCTGCCCCCATTTGTGGCAGGATAAAAGGAAGAGACAAATAAAGGAATAGGCAGTGAATTATTTTTGCACCTTATTGCTGTTGGACTTCTTTTGCACAGTTTATCATCAGTCTTAACAGAGAAAGAGAGGTTGCTATAAGAATCCTACTTCCAACAAATGATTAAAATTATTTGCAAAAATAATTTTAATTCATGTTCTCCTCCACACTTCCTGACTGGAAAGGTGTGAGGGCTGTCTTCAGGACAACTCAATGAAAGAGCTCTAAGACTTTTCTATAAATAACATTTCTATAAATCCAGCTCAAGAGCCAAGAGAGGTAATAAACAGTTAAGGAGCCTGGTTTGCAGGGCTTCTTCTATGTTTCATTCCCCAAAAATACTCACCATTAAAATGTTTTAGCTGAGATTTTCAAAGCAGTGTGGGCAAATTCTCTGCACATCTCACATTAATTAACAGCAAGTGTGTGGGTAATTCCCTGTAGTACTTTGATAATGTCAGCTTTTTTTTTAAATACCCGTTTAGCATATCCGCGCAGAATAGGATGGAGGAAATGTGTACAGTGGTTCCAAACTGCACCTCAATAAAAAATGCCGTTTTGTTCTGACCTTATGAGCCTCTGATCTGTTCCAACAGAGGAATTCTGATCAGCTATTTTGGGAAGATCCAGAAACAGGAAATAAATGTGCCCCATCATCATGGTGATCCGAGCCTAGTCAAGTATCTCATCTTAATAATATTTTTCTGTTTAGAGGGCTTCGGGGAAGGTGAGGGGAATAAACCTTTCTGTTTACTCCTAGCATCGGAAAAATCCACTGGGAGGGACTGCACAATTAACATATTAATGAAGGCTGGCCTCAGATGCCATGCCTGAAAGCAATTATGGGCAAATTAAGAATATAAATGCAAGATAAAAAACTCGTGCCTGTTTGGGACAGAAGGAACATAAGCTGCTCAGCACTGAAACAAGAATATACATTTTTCCTCTTCCGTGGGGAAGGAATCCTGTCTTACTCGGCTTGGAGAAGCTGGCAACGTGCACTATACCAACTGCAAAAGACCAGGATCGCTGTGATACCTCTGCTGGTTTGTGCAGCGATTGCTGAGCTGGACGTTGGAGTTCAGACAGTTAAAACCTGGAATTGTGGAAAGCCTGAAAGTCTCTACTCAGCTAAAGTGGAGGAAATAGGTAATTTTCCCACATTGATCTCTGTACATTAACATGATTGAATTGAATCTTGCGGTCATCATTTTTCTATGGGATTCTTTTATTTTGGGATATCAGTCACAAACAATAGTAAGTATTTGCATTAAGTCTTAAATGCATTAATGGTGATGAAACTCAAACTGGCCTTACAGAATATCAAACTGAAGAGGGTATAAATGCCTCCAGCACAAGAGACTCTGATTTTCTATTCCTCATTAGCACCAGGTGAAGGCTACAAAAGAACTGGCTGGAAAGCAGGATTGCCATTCATGGCTGATTTTGTTTTACTCCTCTAGATTACAGTCCAATTCAGACCAAAAACTAACATGTGCTAAATTCCCCAGGCCCTGCAACCACTTAGTGATATTGATGTTCCTGTCAGCTTTCATGACCAGAGCGAAGATGACAACGTCGCTGAGGAGCAACAGGAAACGATGGCTCTCAGGCCCCAGCAGCAGAAGACTGACCCAAGTCTGAAGTTCTGGCAGCTCCCTGCATCCACGTCCCTTAGGACAAACCACCAGGAATCCAGGCACTCTTCACCTGGCATCCTGCTCCAGGCTTGGCAAGCGCATGCACCGCGGACATTATGAATGAAACATTTGGGGCTCAAGAAAATAGCATTTTCATATGAAAGTATTCAGCCAGCTCTGTTTTCAAAAGCCTTTACAACTAAAGACAAAGCCAAATATCAAAAAAACCTGGAGGCAGGGAAAGCACATTTTTGAGCACTTAGAGTTCTCTCCAAAACATTTCAACACACATGAATGAAAGCCATCAAACAGCACCACAGGAGATACATTTTTAGAAAGCAAAGGCAGTGGCAAGTTGCCTTCCCACCCCAGAAAAAGAAGTTGGAATTAAATGAAGTCGCTTAATTATTAACAAAATCACTGATATTTCCCTGACTAGATGTGGAACATCTAGTTCTATTGTTACCTATTCTTATTGCCTATGGTTGTCTATTCTTACTGCTTTCTGCTGAAAAAGACAAGGAGCAAGATTGCAGAAGGCTCCTTCCTCGATATCAGTTTTTGGAAAACTTATCTAAAAGACGAGCCTCTAGATTAATGTGGTTGATTTATTAGTTCTCTATTTTAAACTCCTATAAAATAATCTTCCTTAAAGGCCAGGTAAATGTGGTATCTCTTGCCCCTTCATGTGTTTTGCCAAGGCTAAAGCTACAAGCCCAGAAATTCCTTTGCTGAGCTTTGACCACCTTGGCCCTATTCTTTGAATGATCCTTTGGAGAATCACCAGATGCTTGGCCATCTCTGGAACGCATTCCCACCAGGAGGCTTCTGGGTCAGCCCCAAACCTGCTTGTTAACGACCCCCTGCTTGGCTCCCACGTCTTTGTCTGCATCTTATTACAGCTAACAACAGACAACACTCAGCATTTTTGCCACTGAAGGCTTAAGGTTTCCTTTGCCAGAGTGTCCCTGCCTGTGATTTTCTACTCAGACGGAAAACCTTGCTTTCCAATATACCTGTTATTGACACTAGCAAGTCAAAT
This sequence comes from Mohoua ochrocephala, assembly GCA_013398855.1. Classification (NCBI taxonomy): domain Eukaryota; kingdom Metazoa; phylum Chordata; class Aves; order Passeriformes; family Acanthizidae; genus Mohoua; species Mohoua ochrocephala. The sequence continues at coordinate 518,684 of VZTA01009496.1, forward strand.
ATATTCTTTTCTGTGCAGGGTCACTGAGACATCTTTTTTTAAGGTACTACATCTTATTTCTGCCAGAGGAGATTTCAGCATTCCTCTTCCTGCTGCCGTGCAGCCTGTGAATCAGAATTGCCAACAGGGTCTCTGCTCCCTACTGGTTTGCTCAAAGATCTCCACAGCCAGGAGAAACCCCCTGATGCTGAAGTCGTTTTCTATATAAGTGTAACACAACCCCCCACCGGATGGCTGCCGGGGAGCCTGGCAGGGCAGCATCAAGGAGCCAAAGCATGTATCTAACGTGGAGATCCAGTGGCAGACAGCACACTCAAAAATCTTATAACCTCTGACAGGCTGCAGAGCTACTTGATTCATTTGTTTGGAGTTAATGGCATACTCTTCTCGTTCTGCCTTCATGTATAAAAAGGTGCAGCCAGGCAACAGGGAGGAATCTGCCTGTTCACCTCAGATGCTCCGGGTCAGGCAGTGTCTTCTAGAGGGAGGAGAGACTGTCTATTCCGAGAGCAGCACGTGAACACAGCGGGAAAACACAGGCAGGGATGAGCCAAGTGACTTGCAAAATGGGATTGCACTGAGGGAAGGCAAAAACATGCCAAAATGTTCCTGAGAAGCAATGGGGAGACACTTTCTTAGCATGCAGGAAACCGTAACCTTCCCTGCAGGGGCTCAGCTGCGTGTGAGGCAACCCACAACTTGCATAGCCTGGGCTCAAACATCCCAGGAACCAGCTGTTATAAAGTATGCAGACAAAGGCCATGAAAGATCAGGAAGAGGTAAAACTTCAGACAGAGATTAGATTATTGAGATGGGGATGGATCACAGTTCAACACAGAAAAACACTGATGCGAACAATTACAAAGTCCTAGAGAAAAAAACAGTTGAGGGATGGTAATTTATTGATCCTGGAGATCTGTCCCTGGAAGGGAGCCATGGACTTTGGCCATTTCTAGTGTGGCAACTGCATGGCAACAAAGACATCAAAGGTGGTGAGCAAATTGAGGCCCACCTTTTAGCTACCTGTTAGATATATTAGCTATATTACCTGTTTCTTCTGTGTTTTTAGCTACTACACTGCCTACCTTTGCTCATGGTAAGTTGCCCAGAGTGATTCAAAGTCTTAGAAAGTTGCTCGGCCAGAAAACAGAGCAAGAGGGAAGGACATGACCAGCCATGACACAATGAGGAAAAAACATTTTCATCGTTAAAATTTACTTCATCTGCGGATCAAAGTATCTGGATTTTCTTTATTTAAATATCCTCTTTAAATATATTGTTCAATTTTACTTTTTTCGGTCTACGAAAGCTTCATTTTATTAATTGGAGGCATCTGATGTCTTTTAGTTTTCTCCCTGCAAGAAAAAGGAGGTGGGATCATTTCACCTCAAGGCTCTGGCAACATCCAGTTTCTGTGGCGCAGCTGCCAAGGTTTTGCCTTTTTTCCTCCCTTGTACATGGATGTAAGGACTTAATGCTTCTCACAGGTCTGCTGCTGCTTAGTTTTGTGATAACCCCACAACTAAAAAAAATATGATGGCAGGATCTGTAAGGGGAGATTCTGACTGGCTCAAATCACATTCATGTCCACCGGGAAGAGCTTCTTGTGAAATTATGTTCTTTAGGAGAGTAGGATTAGAGCTGTCTGTAAGTTTTTGATGCTGAAAATGCTCCTACGTGTCAAATATATCACTAGGGTTATGAAAGAAAACCAAGAATACATTTACAATGACAAGTAAATACATATATTTATATAAATGAAGCAGAAAAACAGAAATAACCTTAGCAAGCAGCTACATTCCATGGTAGAGTACAAAGCATTGCATACTGAGGCTTTGGAGCTGAGAAAAAAGGGGTTTGAAGCAAAAGTTTCTGCAATTGTGAATCATAATTGTGCATGATAATACGAGTTAATAGGACCAGCCAGCAAGGTTTCTATTCCCTTTTTTGGCATCAGGTGGAAATGAACAATTGCCTTATTTGTTACCAATTTAGGAACAGTAGGTAAGTAATTATGTCTCAGCAGCCTATTGATTCACCCTTTGGGGACATACAGAGAAGACTTTAGGCCTGGCATCTGTCAGAACGAGCTTTCAACAGCAGCAGTAGAAGGCGGCGCTTGAGCCTCTTTTTCCAAGAAACCCCAGGATGTGACACAGCACATCCCTCACCGTCCCCTTTCTGCCACCTCCCTCGTGTCAACAACGTGTTCACACAAAAACACGGCTCCAGGGAGAGGAACCGCCTCGGTTATTGTGGGACTGCCCCTCAGCTGTGGCTGTCTTCACATGGATGGGATGGGAACGGAGGGATTATCTTCCCCCTTAGGCACCTATGGAACGTTGACTCGCTAAAACCCCTTCCTCAAACCTATCTCCTCCCTTTTCCTTCTTCTGCTGCAGCACAATCTGACAGGGAAAACAGCCTGACAAGAGATATACTCCTTACTTCCTGCTCAGACAGTGCTTGTTTGTGAAGAACACTGAAGAAAAGGTATGAAAAAATAAACTTTGAGGAAAAAAAAGCCCAAACTTTTCCTAGCATATACCTGCAGGCCATGGGAGTGCAAGGCCATTGATGTAGTTCCCAGAAGCAGTAACTTTGGAGTAGGTCAGTAGGGCTCAGAGATAAACTCCTTGCCTGTTGTAAGATATATATCTGTTTATTAAAAAATATAGTATACTGTCAATCTCTCTACTGAAATAAGTTATAAAGCATTTAAAGTACCTCCATACTGAAATCCGGGGTGGCAAAAGGCAATGCTGGGGTTAGTCCTGTTCCTATCAAGTCTTGAACAACATCGTTTGAGATGTTTGAGAAACCATGTGCTGATCTGAAACCCTGCCAATCCCAGCAGTGGTTACAACAGATGGGACACCCAAGGGATGGTCCCAGGAAGAGCTCTGGGACTGCCAGGTGCAGAACCTTTGAACTCAGAGTGCCCTATAGATCTCAGTGCCTGAATGCCCCCCAGTTTCCCAAAGAAATCTATTCCCTGAATTGTGCAGAGAATTAAAGGATTTAATGACATAATTGTCTCCATCTAACCTAGAAGTGGCCATTTATCACAGTACACAAATACAAACCTATATGAACTAGCAAGTTCTTGTAGCATTAAACATAAGAATTGTAAAGAATCACCTCACTGACATTAGCATTTTATTAACCCCAAAAAATTTTCTCTCCAGCACAAATCTTTGAGAGGGTAAATGACATCAGAGGTGTTTTCAGCAAAATAAAATATATTTAAGAGCGATATGGACACTACAGTACTGGATCAAGCAAAAATACAGTTGATTTTAAAGCAACTTTCATTCAGAAGCAATGATAAGACTAGAGGTAAGGTATTACAGTAAACTTGAGCGTTCTGTATCTTTTCTGGGGCAGTTATTCATTGAAATATTGATCATCCTCATTTAAAAAAAGAGGTGAAGAAAGTAATGCAGCTCCTTAAGGTCTCAGCTCAAAGTAGAGAATTTATACACTTAATTTTAAATATCTTTTTAATCTTCAAGTTTTGTATAAAAATTACTGAATTAATTTATATTTGGTCTGGATTAAATTTATTTCAAATTTATATAGTAATTTTCAGCTGATGGCAGTGCTTTCAATAGAAAAACACAAAGAAAACATGAAGGGTTGTTGATGAAAAAGGTGTTTGCATGAATTTCAGCCTTCCTGAGAAGGCTGAAGAGATCTGGTCTATCTGTAGCTTCTTGGTACAAGTAAGAGACAGCAGAAGATTGTAAGAATGCATGTTCCCAACTGTCTGTCACCTGGATTTACTCGCAGCGGTGAAGAAAACAAATTGTCTTTGTGCCTTGGGGCATCATTTGTCATGAGCTGTTATCTAAAGAAGAATTTCCTGCTTCAGGAACACCTTAATACAGAGTGAAGGTCTTTAAAAAAAAAAAACAAACCAAAAAACAAATTGAGAGAAATGCCTGTGATGAGCAAACTGAAACAAAAACTAAGCTCTTGTTCACATCATTAAAAATCTCTTTGAAAAAAACCGCAATGCAAGCTTGATATTGGCCAAAATTGCCAAAGCTCACAAATTTGAAGAATTGCACAAAAGGACACCAGTTCCTAAGGCACAGTTGGTGCTCCTTACATGATTTGTTATGTTGTTACTTAAACCCTTCATGCTGGAGATATCAAAATGTGTCTTCTCAAACGGAGCTACGTGGGACACGTGAAACACAGGAACACCTCATAATAACGATGTACAAATACTGTCATCGCAGATCCTCTGCCACCCGTGCACGTTCCACTTGGAGACTTATTTTTGGAGGCACATCAAGATGTACAACGATGAGGGAAAAAGCAAACTTCATTTGCTTCCTGGAGGAGCTGGTGAATGGAAAAGATGGATGGGTTCTCCTGTGGGGGAGCACGAGCAATTCTCGGGGAACAAGGGCAACTCAAAGGGCAGTGCCAGTGCTGAGCTCGCTTCCCCTCTGTAGCATCCTTCAGAAGCTGCCAGTTGCCCCAGATTGTCCAACAGTCTGAAAGTCATCCCAGATCAGGGTGAAAAGGTGGAAAATGTAATTAAACCACAAGTGACATGCTCACTTTTGTTTCCAGTTCTGTTCAGTGAAGCGGGAAGTGATCACAGTCTTCTCCAAGCACAAGTAAGAGAGCTCCCATGTGGAAAGGTGTTGACTTGTCCCCTGACAGTTCTGCTTTATCTCTTTCTAAGGTAAAGCTTTTCATGGTGATTTTGGTTCTGAAGGTGCAGATTGCTTTGGGAATGACTTGTGGCCATGAAGACCAGTCTATTAACTTGCTTGCACATCTCAATGAACTGAGAATGAATAAGAAAACCAAACTGAAAGCTACACCTTTTAATACTTGTGACAAGTGTTAAAGGCAGTGCAATTTATAAAGCACATAGGAAATAGGGAAAAATATGCCAAATACTAAATCCCTCCTTAAAAAGAAACTGAAAGTTCATCCCCACATAACTGCTGATTGTGATGTGTCACATATATACATACATACATTTAGGCACTGAATTTAATTGATACTGTTCTGACAGTGAAAAATCAGAGCTGGATCAGAGGTCCAATTTTCACAGAAGACATTTTGCCACCTGGCTTCACAACAAAAGGAAAAAAGCTTTTGATAGAACTGTCAGGTGATGATGAACTCAAGTTCAAATCCAACAAAGCGTAGCTTAGCAACTTTTTGTGGTGAAGGAATGAATTTAGTCTGGTGTCTGACTGAACCCTTACGCTCCACATTTCTCTGCAAGAGTGGCTTTCTCTGCCTTATTCACCACTGAAAATAAGTAAACCAGACTTTTAACTGAAGCTTACCAACATCTCAAATGACAAAAAGCAACTGTGGAGCAGGCGCACGCTTCCTGCCGGCGCCAGCCTTTGATTTCCCCAGGTGCTACTTTAAATCATAGCTTTTCTCTTCATTTGAATTTTGTCAAGAGTGAGCAAGGTGAACTTTGATGTCCGCTCACTGATACTGCACTGAAGAATGGGCAGGAAGCTCAAAACAAATTAAATAACTTGAAAAGGCAAATCATTGTTGCAGCTCAGCAGCATAGTGCAAGAGAGCAAGTCATTTATAGCATTTTGATTGTTTCTTATAATTTAAAGCAACTTGGAAAGCATTAATAATAATGCTTGCTTCATTGAGTTTCCCTTTGATATATTGTCTTGTACCTGCAATGTTTAATAAGGATGTTATAAATTGAACAGTTTAGGCTTTCTCTGGCACTTATTTTAGGAGAGAGCACGGAAGCACAAGTCTGCTAAAGGCATAAAAGTGAAAGGAAATGAGACACGAGTTTCAAGGATACAGAACAAAGCAAGAAAGTTTGGGAGCTGCTCTCCTTTAGAAGACATTCCTTATCCTTTATGACTCACTCCAGCTCTTTCATTTCACATTTAATACTAGAAAGAGAAAAGGCAGAATACCTAATTTTGTCTTGTATTTTGAACAGTGTCTGGCTAAAAGAGTTGGATTCTAATTCTTCACATACCCAAGGGGTGTCAGAATAGCCAGATGTTTAGGTAACAGGGAATCTGCAGTTAATTGTACCTGCAAAGAGGAACCCTCATGCCACCCCCCCGGAAAACTGCCTTAAGGGAGGACACACGCAGGTGTTTCTGCTGCAGGACAGGAGGCAGCAGCACCAGGGGCCATTGGCAAGTGCAGCTCCCATCCCACCACTTTACCTGAGCACAGAGCAAGAGCTGCAACCACAAGCCACAGAACTCAGTTCAGAGAGGGACGATTGGGGTACGGGTTATGGTGCCTTCCTTGAGGAAGCGTTTTAAAACATTATGGAATAACACGGTGGAATAACCCTGTATACAATGATTACCTGCTGGCAGATGCAGCAAGGGATGCTGTAGAGGCAAGCAAAATGATCTCTTCCTACTGCTTCTGCTGTGCAGAGGTGTGATAAGTCTTTTTCTTTGGGCTTTTAAAGCAATTTCAGATCTGAAGACAGACACCAGGGAGGAACCTAGGTTTTCGTTTATGTTTGTTGTCCGTTCTTGACCAGACGGGGTTTCAAACTAGGAAACGGCGAATGGGAAAAAGCAGGACAATGAAAACAGAAAGGTATTAATCGTTTGTACTGGAAAAATGTCTGTCAGCTGTTGGAGAGGTAAGGAAGCCCCTTAAAAGTAGGTCTGCCAAAACAAAAGTAGCGTTCAGCCCAGAACAGTGTCAGAAAAATTTCTCCTGGGGAAATAGAAAGAAAAGAAAGACAGGAAAGACCTAATTAAAAGTGAAGGTCTTGCAGTAAATAAATGATTAAACTTGCTTCAAAAGTGTGTAGAAACATGATTCTCTGAGAAGAATACTAAGTTACGGTGTAGGAAAAATCCCCCATAAAATTGTTAAATTTTTTGGTTTTTAATGGAGAGTAGTAGTGAAATCCTACTGTTTTATAAACAGAGCATTAAAGCACAGATATGCCTTCCTAATCAGTTACATTAGAATCCCCATGGCTTTCAGGCAACACATATATTAGTTTGGATTAAAAAAAAAAAAATCCAATAAAAATAAGTTTATTATTTCCATTTTGGAGATATCTTCTCTCTCTACAGTAAGAAAACTGCATTGCTTTAATTTCAGAGGTAATTTTACATACAAACCACAGTATTGAATCAGTATCATATTAAAACACATGAATAAAGGTACCAGCGGGAAACCAAATTAAGCCAGCATTTAAATGCTTTCTTAAATGATATTTCCTATCGCAATTTCCCTACTCCACTAAGTTGACTTGAAAGCTCTGAACAAGCATTTATTCTGTAGGGTACCCAACTAGGCTGAATAGAAACCCCGAGTATATTGAGTTCCCTCTTGAGAAAACTTAAGAGTGACAGGAAAAAATACGGAGTGGGAGGCTACAAAAATACAATTCCAAGAACACATCGGAGAAAAAAAAAAAGTCACAGATGAAAATGTAAATTAATACATCGGCATCTTAAGAAAATAGTTACAATTAGGTAACGAAGAAAGAGCACAAGAACCAAGTTTTTTGTTTCATTTTGTGGGTTTTTGAAGGCTTATAATTATATGAAAAGCATAGTTGATATTTAATGAGTTGCAACCAGTTGCATTATTTTAATTAGTTTATGGCGATAAGGATGAATCCGAAGCAGACAGCTGTGAAGATTTGTTATTTTAATTAGCTAAGCAGACAGGAAAATCAAGAATAGTCTTGATCCACCACAGCAGACTCTGTTCAGCAGGGCCATGAGGGAAAAGAACCTCGGCAGCAACACGTCACAATTTCTGTACTAAAAAAGGGGCTTGTTGGCTGTTTCAGACAGGGAAAACACTCCAAATAAACAGCATCCACTTCACGAGAGCAAAGCATTTCTGAGAGGCCAAAACAATAAGCATGACAAAGAACTGCAGTGACCAGAGTTATCAAGCTTATTACAGCCCAGTAGCTACTTGGACATGCTTGCGGTGTGTGTTATGTACAGATTTATGACCCTAAATATAGAGTATAATTATTGATTGCAGCTTTACCTGATTTGTTTTGGGGCTTAGGGATAAAATAGGTATTCTTCGGTCAAAAAAGTTTAGGGCTTCTGGGAAGTAAATGGGATTAAGGGTAAGAATAACCAGCTCCTTTTAAAAAGCTGCTGAGTATTTCTACACCAGTTATACGGACAGATCAATTAATGAAACAGCTTTATGTCAGAATTCAAAATGTTGTGAAGCAAGAATTCAGTTGTTGGTACCACTGGAAACTAAATTAGACATGGAAAAACATTTCCTTTACATCATTCATCACCTTGTCTTTGTTCTTGACTGGACCTGCTGGGAGCAATGCACCTGGATTTACCTTATCCTGACCAATCACCTCAAAATTAGTTTCCTAGCAGCTGCTGCACCAGTTGTAACAGTCTGAATCAGTCTGTGACTGGCACAGGGACCTTCAGGTAGGCAAAAGTCTGACCTCTCAAGCTAAACCCAGGTTCACACCTCGTCCCCGGGTTTGAAAATAACCAGTTATTTCTGACTCTGTTCACATTCTCCACATACATTTTTCAATCCTACTTAAAGATAAGTTATTACTATACACAAATTACAACACATAGACTTATGAGTTAATAATTTACTTGTCTAGCTGGGGAATTTTCCTTTTAGTGCATTATAGATGAACCACAGACAAATTCAGTACTTTCTTGAATTAAGCTCATCTAGCCAATCTAATTTTGAATATATCAAGCAGTGCTGTTCTCTGTGGGGACAATTTAGAATGAAGTGTGCTTCGGTATAAGGAAGAATATCAAGTATTACCCAAGACTGAACAGAAATCTATAAAACATGCCAACACCAATAGCAGCACAGTTTGGATTACTAATCTCTGCTCTTTCACAGCAAACATTATTGGGTTTCTTGGCCTCTACAGAAAGATCATTGGTCCTTCTCAGAAATTAAGAAGGATCTGTAACATGAAAATGTTTAAATAAGAGTCAACACAGGCAGGTTCAAATGAAGCTGTTCCTTCCTTACATTCAGGGATTAGTCAATCAACAATTAGATGAATTAAGACTGACAATGGCAGACAAACACTTTCCTTCCTGGAGAGTGTCTGCAATGCATAATTTTAAGCACATGGCAGCCTTGTTAATGTGCTCTGTATCTTGCATGTTCTTCATCTTCAGAAGTAAAGGAACTTCCAGCGAGGACATCTAGACTTAAACAGTTTAATACAGCTGGTTCCAAGAGATTGGGGTATAAATAAAGCCTACAGAGGCCAACAGGGAATACTGAGTGTATTTTGAATTGGCCATCATATTGGTAAGAGAAATTACACAGGGCACTAGACTCTCACTGTTACACTGACGCCAAATACCACTAGAAAAAAATAGAAGCTCATAAAGAAATTTTCCCTCATCTTGATACATTCTGAATTTGGCAATTAAAAGGCACTGAATATGAAGAGTCAGGCCCACAGTGCTTCCCCTATGAATAGAGCATCTTCTATATTCTTCAAAGCCTGATGTCACTTGTGCCTCCCTTTCCGTTTTGAATCTGCGCAGTGCTGAATCCATTTATTGTTGCTAATTGTCCTTCATTAGTTACCTTGCAGTTTTGATTGGTTTGACTCTTCACCCTAATTGATTTGCTACTGTAATTGACTTTCCCCTCCACTGATTTGCCTTGTGTGTTTTTTCATTTTAAAGTGTAGAAGAAACACAGAATGGAACTAAATTCCCAGTAATTGCTTATTACCATCTTGTGGTGCTTTCATTTCCCACCCCTAAAACAACTACACATTGCTTCAAATTTGTGCTGTGCCCTTTTTTTGCCAGTATCCATTTTGTTCCTGAAATATCATTCTATGTCTTCCATCTTCATCCTTTCCTTTTGCCATTCGCTCCTGACACTGAGATCTTACTGTCGCTCCTCACCACTTCCCTGAAGTCCATCCTAAATTCATTAACATCTATAACCCTTTCCTGAACCTCTTCTACTTTGCCTTCTTCAGTGTGGAAGCAACGAGAGTTTCACAGGGTACATAATAATCCACACAAGCAAAAACCCTGCCAGTTTAAATCCTCTGCAGCACGAATAGGCTGTGGACTCTCAAGCTACAAACCAACAGAATTTGCCCACATGCTTGTTGCAATGTTTTGATGGGGTGTAGAGAAGAAGGAGCCTCTTTTCTTCTGGCATGGAGTTCTCTTTAATCTGTAATCCTATATTTCCTGAAACACCCAGAAGAGAAACACACTAAAGAAGGACCAAATTACACCTGACTTGAAGAAAGGACAAACAGTGTCATTAGACGAGGCACCCATCTGGTCTCACCCATTCCAGAACCAGTGCAGCACTAGAGCTGGGTGGGCACAGTGTTTCCCCGAGTCCTGTGGAAAGAGCAGCAAGGGGAATCATTCAGTGCATTGTTCTTAGTTCCATTTCACCCCCTTCTCTTGCTTCTCCATTAAAATCCTTTCTGCCTGATTCCTGCAACATTTCATCCTCGCTCCGACTCCCTTGCACGACTGCTTTTCATCCTCACTCACGGTTTTGCTGCCTTCTTTAACTGCAGCTTTAACACTTCCCCTTCATTTTCTTCCCTTCTTTGCTTCCACCTCCAGTTCAGAAGTGTCTCATTTTCCTGCCTGCTGACTCCTTAAATCTGCTCCCTTGCTCCCAGCTCTCTTAACCTCCTACCAGCCACTCTCTTCTTCCTCACCCTTAGCTGACCTGGGTTTTTGCACCTCTGCTTGTTACAAAACAATGATACTCTCTTGCTTTTTTTCTCTTCCTTAATTTAGGCAATCTTGTTCCCTCCCTCTCCTTTTATTTTCTTCTTCTGTGATTATAGAATTGCTTTATTTTCATGTAGATGTGGACTTTAAAATGCCTCTTGAAGATGCAGAGGCAACATTCCTGCTCCCAAAACAACTGTGAGTTCATTTTATTAATGTTCCTCCTACCGAGCTACATCACTGCTCAGTAAATGGTGCAAAACTTACAGACATACAGATGTATAAATAAAAATAAAAGAACTAAAACCAATCTGAGCACAGCCATAGGTACCAATGAACTGAAAAAAGGGGCATGTTATTAGCTATGTAGGGAGAGACTGCCTTAGCTCAATGTAAGTTAAATTGTGCATGGAGAGAAGGGAGCACAGTGAGTGAACAGCTGGAGAAAACACTGATTCAGACTAGGCCTGGTCAGAAACTGCTCTCAAGCTGAAAAAATTTCAGTTTATAGAATAATCTATTCTGACCTGCACTGGGACACACCTAAACTTCTTCAAAGGTTTTTTGTTTGACATGGAATAATTGGTTTTACTCTTTAATGAAGAGACGCTTAGAAAGTTCTTCAGTAGTGTAATTACTCATTTTGCGTGCTCTGGGGAAATCACCCCTTTGCAGCAGAAGTTAATTTTTGCTGTCCTGTTAATACCTGAATGACAACAGGTCTGAGTTACAGGCAGCTGTTAGCTCGGGCACCTTATTAACTGAGGGAGTTCAACCCATAGAACCTTCCTAACACAATGCTTTTTGCTGAAATGGGAGCACCCACAAGGAAAAGGCCCAGAGAAATGGATCCTCAAATAAACACAAAGTGATGAATAAATAGCACACTCAGGAGGTGCACTGGGTTCCAGGCTTCTTATACAATTCAATAAGCATGCAAATTGTGGAGACGGCCTTCTTCAACTACCTCTTGCTGGAAATCTTGGATGGAGAGCTCCTAAGAACATTTTTGGTCCTCTGTATTTTTCAATTTACAAAATAATTTAAAAAAATTGGGAACACCCCCTCTTCATATTCTCTGCTGGTAAAATCCCAGCACCACTAATTTGATCTAGGTCAATTTGTACTGCTCAAAGAGCCCGCAAAAGCTTAAAAATTGTCTCTCTTGAAAAATGTTCTTTCTCACAAAATGTTCTGAACTAAGTTATTGCTTTGGCCAATTTATATCCAGTCTCTCTCTGCTGAATTTGACACCAGGTTATAATGGACATCAGCAAGCTCGGTCAGCACACTGAATTAATAAAAATTTAAATTCCATGAAACGGGGAAAACACCGCAGACCCTTTTTATTCAACTGCATAGAGCTATCCTATGACTAAGCCCACAAACAGTTATTTTCTCAGTTTCTTATTTTAATTACGAGTTTGTAATTTTCTACACGGGTTTCAGAATCTGTTTCTGGTATGCTGTATCTTTAGAGCTTCATTTACATTGTTCTGCTATATTACAGAACCGTGCATATTATTTGAAAAGCAGAAAAGACAATTTGTGGAGAGTCTCAATTTTAACTTCATTTTTTTTTAATTTTCCCTTTTTCTTAATTAGAATGCTTGTTAACTGAGAGATTTCAAAAGGAGAGCCAAGACATTCTTACAGCATTCAATATCTCCTAACAAACATTTCACTGTATCTATGCCATGGACTTATGAAAACAGCAAAACAGTAATAAGAAATATGCTTCAGTTTACAGTAAATTGGTGCTTTCAGTAAAACATAATTAAAGGTACTGTGCAAAATGGGATAAATAGGAAGCTATTCTGGTGCTCATAGCACCCAGAATAACATATATTTGCATCTGAAATGCACAGGAAACAATATCCGTAGGGCAGCATGGCAGGTACCTTTGCCCCAGTTGCTCTGCACAGTACCTGTATTTCCCAAAGAAAATTTTATTTTAGATACTCGTGCTTACTTTGCTTCATAGCTACTCTTCATTTGTTTCACAGTCACCATGGAATTAGGTAACGGCAGCGAGCAATTTTTTTCTAAATTCTCAAACTAGATAATTTTCTCAGGAGAAACATGGATTTGGGCTATTTTCTGCAGAGCCCAAGAATGTCTGCAGATTAATTTTTCATGAGATCTAGCCTGTGCACTACAGCACACTGCAGATTTTGCTGCAACATGATTAATACTAAGCTCTGTGCTAAGCACTTGTTAAACATTAAATGCTTTCAAGAGTCCACATCACTCTCTCTGCTGGCTTCTTTGGAACCTGACCCAGAGCCAGGTCATTTCAACAGAGATGCCTTGCCGTGGAAAGTAAAGGACGTAGCACAACATCCTTGTGGGTGTGGATAGATAGAGAGACAGAGAGAGAGAGAGATAGATAGAGAGATAGACACGTGTATCTAGACACAGATACACACAGACATGAGATCTTGACACTGGTATTCCCTGTAAAAACAGGACAACAAACTGGCTCTCTGGGTTCTATCCTACGCCTTGTTAGATTGAAAGGGCAGTTGTCTGTGCCTTGGCTTTCTGCACGTAAACAAGATTCATGGCAATTTCTCCTGGTAGCTTGATGGTTTCCACGGTTTGAATGCCATCCTTTGCAGCTTTGGGCTGGTTTCTGCTTTATGAAGACCTCACCTACGGATGCAGGACCTCGAACCCCCAACATCAGGCAAGGTGAGGCCACCTCTGCAGCGATGCCCAGGCACATGGAGCTCGATAGGAGGCAGATGGGCTGCAGAGCCACGGGCCACTCCTGCCTCCCGGCTGGCTTTTTAAAAAGGCACTGTTTGGACAGGTAAGCCTGACCTCATTGACTGCTTACAAAGCCTGCTGGTAATTTCATGCTACTGAGAACTGCGTTCTGCAATGACAGCTCACGACAGGGCCTGTCAAAAGGAAATAGCCAAGAGACAGCAAACCATTAGGGAAATAGCCTAACAAATATCACTGGAAGACCATACTAAAGGAGCACTACTATTTTGTTTAGAGCCTCATACGAGAGAGGCAGGAAGAATAAACAGCAGGAGACATTTCAATATAAACGTTTCATTTAACAGTGTAGTAAATTCCCAAATTTATCTCTCTGATACACTACCACTGCTCAATTTTTACCCATGTGTGTAAATAGCTGCTGACATTGCTCGTGTGCTATGCAGTCTGGAAGATTTTGTATCCCAAAGGATCATACTTAAACACTTTCATTTAAATTAAAGGTGTCATCACTGCCAGCCTTTCATGGCTCATCAAGGTTTTGAACCTGACCTTGCACATAAAGCAGAATAAACCTTTGGAGAGTAAGTCAAGCCTGGAAATGTATAGATCAGGATATTCTTTACCTAAAACCAGATGGGTGCTTGGGAAATGTCCAGCATTCTGATAATATTCACACCATATGATCAGTGTCACCCTAATCCGGAACAGTCACCAGCCATCTACCCCATCATGATGATCATTATTCACTTGAACTGCAGCCCGGCTCAAACAACTGATTTCGTGCAAACTGTTAAATACAGAGAGAAAATCTGCTCCAGTGGGAAGCTTTGCTTCATAGCTACATAAAAGACTAATGTGTTGCCTTGCTTTGACCCAGATGGGATTGCTTACAAGCAAATTGCAAATCCTTGACGTTGGATTAATTTCTTTTTCAATCTCTGATGAGGGAATCCTTCCCTCCACCACCCCACTGCACTTCTTATGGGAAGCTTCACATTTTCAAACACTTTGGTTCTTTACTCATTTGTGCTGCTACTGCAGTATTACATGACTGCTACAAGTGAGAGCTGAATAATTTTTATGCATATTTTTTTTCTACCTGAAGATAATGGCACGAGGCCTGCAGAGATGGCAATCAAACATATCGGGCATGCGATCAAGGCCACTTTACAACACTCATCTTCTCTCACGATTTCACATTTCCACTCACCCTCTCAATCAGTCTGTTGTTATTCTATTTGCCTTATGTTCTAACTCAACATGTCATCACTGTTCAAAATACATCACTTCTACCCTGGCATGCTACTTTTGCCTGTCAGCTGTCATGGAGAACTTGTGACCAATCAGTATTTTGCTTTTTCTGCTAGGGACCACTTAAAACATCCTTCAATCGCTTCCCAAGAGACAAACTTTGTCTCTTGCCAAAGTAAGTCACCACGTTAGTTACCTGGATTTTCACATACCATCCATGAGCCTGAATCAGAGTTACAGAGTGAACTAAGGGTGAAAATCAGAAGGGTTCTGTAAGCTGATTGCATACACTTCACGTGAACTAAACACCAACTTGCCTGTCTAAAAGACAGAATTTGATAGAAACAGAGTGCTGGTAACATCTGCTGCACTAATTAGTAGCCACCTATTCTGAAACATAACAGTTGGTGCACGTAATCCATAGAATATGCTGGATATAGAATCCATAGAATAGGTGTCATATACAGAATGAGGCATTGCTGACAGCCTTCGTGTCTTGGCTACTAATTCATGCAGGAGTAAGGGACCCTTAAGAAACCATCTACTTCAACCTCTTGGTCAAAGCACGTCCAGTTAGAGAAGGTTGGTTGCCGGGGCCTTGTTTATATTACTATTATCAACCAGTGGTCTTAAAGGATTGTCACTCTTCTGCCTCAACAAAGAAAAGTTAAGTAACAATTCTGCCGTAGCTTTGGGTCCTCTTATGGACAATGCACATAGATGATGCACTGCAAGGCTTCACTGTCATCACAAACCTCCTTAATACCAGGAATTTTTAGCACTGCCTCTCTTAGGCCTGGATTTATCTCCTGTATATCATTAACATTTCATACCCTTACAGAAGGAATGCCAGAGCTGCTGTCTTGTGGCTCTTCCGTTTACTTGCAAGTATAGTCAGCTGTATTATCCCAGGGATAGGACACTGAGTGATGGCAGGTAATCCGTGTACTACTGAGCTGGGCTCCAGCCAGCTCAGAAGCCTCTCCCCTTGCTCACTGCTCTGGGAGAGTTTATTTGCAGAGGCACCAGAGCATGTCCTGGTGCACGTCCAGGAAGGCTGGCACCGACATGAAGCCAATGAGCCCTGTTGAACTCGGGCAAGCTCCACTGAGGGGCCAACTCTCTGTCTTCCCACTCTGCTCCCCTCGCTCCTGGTTCTGGGAACGCAGCCCAGACCCACCTGAGCAGGCTCTGTGCACTGCCAGGCTTGGTTGGGAAAACAAGCAGCCTGCTTCTGGGCCTCAGTTGGATCTGAAAGCCACTTAACCATATTTGTATTATGCTGCACCTGCCAGACCCAGCCTGGCGGGTGAGCCAACACAAAAACCACCCAGCTGGCTGTGTCCGTGGCATTGCTCACACAACAGGGATCCCGTGCCTATGGAAAACAGCGTGCTGTTTATAATGGTCTGTCATACAGCACGTTTGTCCTTAAAGCAATAATGAGTTCACAACTCTAAAAGAAATGAATCTAAATGTTCCCAGTTTACATTACCTGATTACAAACATAATAGTGAGCTTTACTCATTTGTCTGAAGTGGGGATGCCGTGGAACATAATGTAGCTCTTTTCTAGTTTCATTAATATTGTGAAAAGCACAGAAAGATGCTCTGACCTGTCCAAATTAACATTAACAATGTTTCCCCTTCTGTGTTGATCAAGCACATCTAAATGATGGCTGAGAGTTGACCAACAAAAGGTAATTGATTTTTCTGACATTTATTTGCTTACATCCAATAACCTCATTCCTTGAAGTAAGTTCATCAGTATGCTTAAAAACAAGCTCTAACTTCTGGTATTTGAAAGCTTGAATGGCTGCTGCTCAATCTTAGAAAGCTGGAAAGAGCTGGAAATAGAAGAATTCTGTATGAAGGAGAAAGACAGGAAAGACTGCCCAGCACAACAGCAGAGATACAGAGAATTCAATCAGCTACATCCCTCCTCCCCAATATTCATTAAACATCAGTTTTCAATTTGCTGTAGCTTCAGCTCATGAAGTGCTTTCCACATTTAAAAGGGGTTAAGTTTAAGGAATCCAACTATTGACATATTTGTACAATTTCCTATGCAGCACATCTATGACACAGTGGCAATGTCCTGCTTCACTTGACTATCACTGCTGGGATGCACTGCACTCATCTACCACACACTGCACCTGTATTCCAGCACAGATATTAAACAACCCAGTTTGCTCTTTGGAAATGTCTTCTTTAGGGCATTCAAGTGTATCCAAAATAGAAATGAGCTCATATGATTCAAATAGTTAAAATAATGGCAAACAGACTGGCTTTGCCAGGGAGATCTACAAATCACTGGGAGACCACAGCACTGCAGCCTTTTTGCATTAGTGGCTGTTTCTTGTCTACCTTCCAAGCTGTGTAAAAATGCTCACAAGGTATCACAAGAGAATCGGTTTTAAAAATAATTTTTGTTTTATGCTGGAAATGAGGCTAAAAGTACTAAAAGGCGTGGACCAAACACCTTCAAAAACTTGCTCAGAATGACAAGGCAGCAATAGAAAAGGCATTCATTTGTTGGAAGGTCCAATTTGAGACCTTCTCTTTAACTCAAGTGTAATAGGAATTTATGCACAATTCGGATACCAAATTCCAGGGCCACTTATTTGCTTTTCATGCAGGTTGTTTAGTTTCATGTCCATCATTCTTTGGACACAGCAATAATTAGCCTCATCATTCATTTCTAGCAATCAAGGCAGCCTCAAAGCCTGATTTTCCCAGGTTGTTGTTTCTATGTCTCCCAACGATTTATAGGAAAAACCTGTATTTATGCAATGTGAACTTCCCTCAATGCACATAGGCTTTTCAGCTATTTTTCACTGATAATTTACAAGATTTTTCCACTTGGCAAACAACTAAGGTGTCTCCATTCATCAGTCATAAACAACATGTAACTATTTTGCTGTTGATGAATTCTGGACTTTTAGGGATCTTGCAGCAGGTCAGGAACGTGGTAAGTATGATACAACTACAGGAGTGAAGTTGTTAATGGTTTTTGACACAGATTTTTTGCACAAATATAGACTCCAGAAAGCAACTGGTTAACTTACAGGCTATAAGGGCATAGTATTCCAATTCGAAATGGTCATTACAAGCTCATCGTTTAGAAAACACTGGATAAATCTCAGCAATTTACTCAGTATTTAGTCTAAGTGACTTCATACCCAGGAGTAATTACATTGTGCATGCTCTTCCAGACAGGAATGCTGGGATGTTCTGCATAACAAAGCTGTAACTGGATTTCTTCCTACCTGAGCCCTGATAAGTTAAAGCAGCCACAATTTTAGCAGAATCCTTTAGCTGCCTGAAACAAAACACGTTATTGATCCTTTGCCAGATAAGAACGGTCAGTAACTCACATGCTCCTCTTCTCACTCCATTTGGTGTTTTTTGTTTAGACGAATCGGAAGCCTAAGAATGAATATCCCTCAACATTTGTAAAGTAAAAATACATGTGAATTTATGTCATTGTAGGAGGTGTGCTATCCTCAAATGAAACCTTTGATTCAACAATTCTAAACACACTGGCATTTGCAAAGTTGTAGAGATTAATTCACATGGCTGTGAATTGATTTATCTCTTACTGATTTGGCTACATTGATTATTCTGATGCCTTCTTAACTGGCTTAACTTTGGATGTCATTTTTAGTATATGTGCTTACTATACTCCTCTCATTTGATTAAATTAGAGCTGTGAATCAATTCTCTCTGCCATGCAACTGAATTTTCAGATATGGTTTCACTTAACTTTATATGAGGTTATTTAGCTTTTTCCCCCACAGACTGTTTCAATAAATGTGTATTCATTCTACAGGGTTGCAAATGGAAACAGTATTTTACTTTTACTAATTTTAATAGTGAGGCTTCAGGGTAAATCTCACTCAGCATCGCAGAAGGGATACATTTGCTAACTTACAATATCTTTCCCACTTAACAAGCTTCTCAGCTTCTTTTTGGAATGAAATCCCTGCAAATTGAGTCAAATTTCTCTCAGTGATTCTGCAAACTGGTAGATACTTGACAAGATGTTAATGCAAAAACAATGCAGTGGTTTCTCATCATGTTCATATTTACCCTCAACTCCTCCTTTCCTAATCCATCTTTTTTTTTTTCTTTTTTTTTGGATTCATACCCCACAGGAAGAAGAATAAATAGATTTTAGATGTCAACAATTAAAGAAAACCCACACGAGATTTTTGCAACCAAGGGGAACAGTCTTTGCAAAACAGACCCAGGACTGGTTTTGCACCACAGTTCATATTCTCAGCAGAGGACATAGAGTCACACGAAAGGGCACATCATGTTTTTAGCTATACTGTAGCTGCAGATGCAGCTCTATTCAGGATAAATGTAAGTTTTTGAAATCTCTATGCCTCCTAAAAACCAGCTCTCCCTTTTTCCATAGCCTCGAACACAGGTTTTAAGCATTTATTTTATAATATTTTTGAAGTGTCAGACTTTTCTGTAAAATCTTTTATTCAAGATCCGGTAAAAGTGATGAAGGCTGTGCAATGGAGTGCAGCATAGAGTGCTTTCATCTTATGTGAAACTTCCATAAATAGGAAACACTCATGTCCAAGTGATTCATTACTATAGAAGTGATGCTTTTTCTCTACTTGAGGAAGAGAAATTAGACAGAAACTAGATGTTAGAATTATGTACCTGCATACACTGCTGCTCTTGACTGTGAATAATTCAATGAATTCTCACCACTCATTGTGTCCATTTCTAGCGTTTTTTTTGAGGGAACTCTGACTCCATCATAACATAATCTCAAAGACACGAGCATTTTTTATATGATGCTCAGTAAATTATATTGATCCTCTATGATTAGGGTCTACATTCGTTTCAAAGAAGGTTTGAACCTTTACAGAAAAGGAAACCGAGTCCATTGTCTTCTATTAATCAAGTCTCCTATTCTTCTTCTGTAATCTAAGTCTCCCTACTTCACTGAAACTCTAGAGTTTTACGTAGCTCCCTGCATAGTCATTATAGAAACAAGTGGTTTACACTTTAAGAGAGGTGGAGTACAAAGGCAGTTATAGACAGGTGGAGATTTTTTACAAGATTTTTTTACCTAGTGTAATACCATGTAATAATCAAAAGCCACGAGTTTTAAGGTCTTGACTGAACTTTGCTAAAACCCGCCACATTTATTGTAGTGATTCTACATTCTATCTTCTTCCCAAACACTGTCCCTTACAGCTTCTGCTGTTAGAAGCTTCTCTGTGCTGTCAGCCTTTGTGCTGATTGAGACTGCACTGAGAGCAGTAGAGCACGCACAAATGTTGACAGAGAGGCCTGAGAGCATCTTCTAAACCCAGAATACGTTGCCTTCACATCAGCAAAACTTCCTCAAATTCATTCACAGCCAGCTTAGACATAACTACGACACAGAGTCTTCGTTTACTTGGGGTTTCTTTGTATGTACACAGCCCTCTGTCATTCTGATCCATGCAGGGAAATATTTCAATACACTTGCAATGCATGCATTTTCATTGCTCACATTAAATCTAATTTACTATTTTCACAAGCTATCTGGTGCTAATTACAGACACTGAGAATTACCTTAAGCAGGAGTTATTGCTTTTTAAGAATACAGTTTGATAGTCAGAAACTGAAATTCTGCTGTGATAGCACAACACCATTGCATTTATTTTTTTTCCTTTGGGAAAACCGTAAAACACCTAACACAACTGACCTCCGTATACTTCTTGTTATCACAAATTCATACCTAAATATAATTCTTAAGAAAATCAATTCCATTTTAAATGGTCTGCCTCTCCTCCCCACACACACCTTCTTCAATTTCCCTTTTGTCCTTAGCCTCCACTGAAAGGTCTGACATAAGTAGGTGTTGGGGGAACTCATTGGGATAAATGGTGTCTTCAATGTTTTTTAACTGGCAGGAACCTTCCCCTAGCATTAAAGACAACGTGTAGGCACAATGTGCTCATGGTGCATCTCATTCTCATTCATTCTCCTTGCCCTCCTGTGCAGAGCCAGGCTCGGTGCCAGCAGGTCTGCTCACTGCATGTGCAGCATGGCAGGGAATGAGCCCGGTTCTGCTGGGAGTTACAGGGTTTGGGCAGGGACAGGCCCCAGAGCCCCCAACCCCAGAGCCAGCCCCAGTCACCCTTACCCCAGGCTGCAGCGTGTGGCTTGGGACACGCCGATCTCCATGGCTGAGGACTGCACAGGGGGCAACTCTCACAGCTGGCCATCCTTTGCTTTGGCAAGCACCCTGAGCCCTGTCCCCTCCAGGCATCTTGGGTTTACCATTCTGAGAGCTCTAACCTTAACCTAAATCCCTTGGAGAGTCCCAGGAGCTCAGCCACAGGCCCTAACTAATTATGAGGGGTGAATTCCATAAGCAGCCCCCATATCGCTGTGCCCTCCCCCCTTAAACCACACTCTTAGTACATGACTAAACTACAGCTTTCTCCTTCTTTGAACAGGAACAGACACTGAGATGTTTTCCCACGTAGGAGTTCTGGTGCCAAAGCAAGCAGAAATCCTGGCTGTGTACTTTCACTTTTCCCTGGTAACTTGGTAAGTTAACCAAACTGCTGTTAATCCAGTTAAGCAGTCCCATGCTAAGAGTCTGTTCACAGATATTCAGATAAATGATAACTGCACGTGTTTACGGCAAACTGGAGCACTCCAACCGTCCTGACAACCCCCGCTCAGGGCAGGTGACAGCAACAGAATGAGATGGGGTCAGTGTCCTTAAGGCAGAGGCCAAGGAATTAGGATTTCTGAATACACTGTGACGTGAACTTGCTACGTGTTTCAGATGAACTGACAGGGCACAGTAGCTCTCAGCTCACCTTGGCTGACAACACGGTGGTTGTGAGCTGTTACAAAAAAAGCCAGAGGAATACTGGCCATGAAGACACCTGAACACAGCTTAAAGAACACAACAGCTCCTACAGCACAGCCGTGAGAAAGACGATGTCCTCTGCAACACAGCTTGTTAACTTCCAGGGAAGCTGTGGATGCCCCATTCCCAGAAGGGTTCAAGGCCAGGCTGGATGGGGCTTTGAGTAACCTGGTGAAGTGGAAGGTGTCCCTGCCCACGGCAGGGGTGTTGTAACCAGGTGATCTTTAATGTCCTTCCAACTCAAACCATTCTATGATTCCATGAACTCAGAGCAAATGGTGTTCTCAAGATGATGCCATTCAGGCCACAAATGCTGCTGCTTGAGGTGCTGAGCTCTAAAACCTAGAGGAAAAATTAAACCTATTGTAAGCTTTCTGTTTCAACTACATGATGTCCATATTCTGCATGAAAAATAAAGAGAGCTGGAAAAAGGTGTGGTATTACTACATATTTACGATTGCAACAACCTCTTAATGAATTTCCTGTGTCTTCTCTTGTACCTGCCATCCTTACAATGTGCTACAGAGCACGTGAATGTATTTTTACCATCAGATAGATAATCTCCAGGAGCTGCCTTTGCTTCGTTTGTCCAAAGTAATGCTTTGTACACCTCTGCTGGGAATGCTGAGCTGGCTGCTGAATACAGAGCCAAGAGGTCTAGATATTGGCTTAGTTCCTTTTAATTATCATCTCACATGGAAAGGAGACTGTTTTATCTTTCAGAGCACCAGGGTCATATAAATAGTCTTTAGTACAGAAAAGAGCTAGACAGTTTCATGGTTATAATTTAGAATGTAGTTCCATTTCAGTTATTTAGTCTTGAAGCCAAATGAAGCAGAGAAATGTGAGTTTTTATGATATTATCTCTTCCAAAAATATTGTTTTGATCTTATTCAAATCTTTCTTCCTGATAAGCTAAAGACACTTTTATAAAAAAATGTTAGTCTCAACAAAGTGAAAATGAAACACTCCAGCAACTTCCCAAACCCAGATGGAAAGAAATAAGGCCATGTTTTCTGTTCATTTTTCCCCCCCGAAAGCTACATTAATAAAACCAATTCATCAAAAAGTTCACCAACAGAGTAAGTATCTTCATTTAAACACAGCCATCAGTGTTTGAACACAAGCATGATTGATTCTTTTTTTTTCTTTTGAGATTATATTCGTTTGAGAAATTTCACTATGTAGATATAATATAGACTTCTCTAAGTCCCTTGTCTGAGCATAGCGTGACATTCTGATAAAAAGATTAACACTGTGCTGTATCAGTAGAACACATTTTAAATGGATTAGGAACTGATGACTGGCCAGATCTCAAAACAGAGCAAGTTACTATTCAGAGAAATAAGGGGATTTCTGAAACCATGGAAGTGCAAAATTGAGCTAAGACTCATAGTCAAAGACCTGCACAGAATTTTTTGTTGCTCTGCACTTTCAAACAAAAAAAGTTGGAACAATACGTAAATATATTTTTATCTATGCCTCATTGAAAACAGACAGGTGGGTCTTAATACAAGACACTACCTGCATGAAACACCAGGGAGATGATTCTGTTTTAACGTGTTTCTGTACTTGTGTGACAAGTGAGAGAGAGCACCACCACTTTCTGAACACCAGCCACTACAGGAGTAGAAATCATCAGAGCTGTCTGAGCACTTCAGCAATGACTACATTTACCAAATCTGCCTCAAATAGGCCTTCTTTATTAAAAGACCCAGTCTGATCCCATTGTGGTCTCCAGAACTCTGCAAACACCTTCCTGAAAAGGAGCCAAGATGTTCAGGAACAATTCCCAGTTTGGTTCCGCAATCACTTTAAACCTTGCAGGACTGTGAGCACAGATGGCAGCTGTGCCAAGCTGCTCCTGTTTGCACTGCTGACAAACGGGGGGGGATAACTCGCCTGAACACTCACAAGTCAGTGAATTCCCCTGTGAGGGGATAACAAGAAATTCTTCCTTTGCAAGGGTGGGGTTACAGGACAGATGTTTTTAAACAACTGATGCATGGCTCCCAGAAAAACTTTGAAATACCATCCTACAGGTTGTGTCTCACAGCACGGTGCTGTCCTGGCCAACAAAAACAAACATAGAACCTCCTTCATGGGTTTTCAGAGGGTCGAGGAAAGAAACCCTGGAGCAGCCATGCTTATGAATCTTGGTTTGTAAAGAGCTTGGATTAAAGCAGGGTCAAAGAGGAGGGTTAAGAGAGAGAGAGACAAAGCAGCCTTCTCATCTCAGGTGAGGCTGAGTAAGGGAGGAAGAAATCTACAGCGTGTGCCTAAAGTGGGACCCTAAAACTCTGGGACCTTTTTGCTGTGTGTGTAACAAGGCTTTAACTAAGTCCTTTTCATTAGATTCTGTGAACCACTTTCAAGAAATTTGGGAAGGCAGCTTAAAAGTTTTTGGTGCTTAATTGAGAAGAAGAAGTTTTAAAAAAAATTCTTGGGGGCTGGACCAACTCTGCTTCTTTTGATTCCAAATAAGGAAAAACTTCCGTGCCTTTCTTTTAAGCATGTGGGGATATGAGATCACTCTTCCCACAAAACCAGGCACGTTGATCAGTGACACGGGAGGATCTGGAGAACAGCAGAAGCACTTGGCCTTTCCAGCAGCTGGAAATGAGGAAATTGCCACAGACTGGAGTCTCCCTCCACCACATTCCCTCTGTTTTCAAAGGGAGGGAAGGAGACAGGCCTAAAGTCACCTACATATTTCCTACCTCCCTTCCTACACAAAGATGACCAGAGTACATTACACTTCATGATATGAGAGTATTTTTGCTTGACAAAGTTTGAAATTTAGAGCAAAGAGCCGTCTACTTAATTAAAGACAACTAATCCCCAAATACTGCCACCATCAAAAATTATTTGTCTTTTGGCAAACACATTTTCCTAACCTGATAAAACTTGTCAAAATAATGTGAATCCGCTTCTTCTTCTCTATATGGACGTGCAGTCAGCTAAATAAACATGCACTAAAGCATCGAGACGATCCACCTTGGTTATTCTTTTGGGTACGATTTTTGTTTTCCCTCCATCATTACTCTTGCTGTTTCTGCAGCATAGTGTCACTTCTAAGCACACATCTGCAAGACCAAAACAATTCTTTGTCTTCTTCATCCTCCCAACCAAGTTTGATTTATCTTAGCACCAGCTATCAGACCAGAAATGTAAACATTTTTTTCCCTGACACAAGGAATTATCATAGCGTCATAGAATATCCTGAATTGAAAGGGACCCACAAAGAATGACAGGATTTATAGCTGCTCTTGTTTAGGGGAAAAAAATAAAAATAATAAAAATACAGGATTCACTTCTTAGGTGACTAAACCTCACAGATGCAAAAATCACATGACCAATTCCCCCTCCCCCCAAATATTTAGTCTGGTGACACAGACTGTAAAGTGACCTAGGTTTGATCATGCAATAGTCTAATGAATCAATCAAAATCAGCCTTTCAGTCCAGGCAGCGCAGAGCATAATAATCAAACTTGCGAACAGAACTGTTGTATTGATTCTTGTTAATCTAATCTCCCCCTTAGCAGCAGTCTATCATTAGATCCTTACACCTCCCCAACTCCTGCCCAGCAGCAGTGACGGCTGGGGCTGGAGCTGCATTGACAGCATTCTCATTAAGCAAAGCCAGCCATTATCAAAGTACACTTATCAAAAAAGGTGACAACTGCCACTCGTGACTCAAGGATTGTATAACCACAATGCAACTCTCCTTCTAATACCGCCGTAAAATTGGCAAGTAAGAGCTCTGCGTATAGCAGGGAGATACTTATTAACTTCACTTTTTGTAGCACTTAATATACCATTGTTTTAATTGTGTTCATTTGTTATATCTCTGCTCTACAGAAAGCTGCTAGAGTGGTTTGTAAATCCCATTGTGTCAAAAGACAAACAACTGACTCAGCCTGCAGTGCAGGAATAGGCAACAGAAAATCACTTAATCCCCAGGTGGTTTAGTTCTACCCCACTGACTGTGATAAAGGTGTAGACACAGGAAAGTAGGTTTAGTACAAATATCAAAAGCAAGCCTCAAATCCTAGGTCCCAGTTGGCCTCTTAGTGTACCTCTGAAATTCAAGGGCTGGGATAAGAAGGCCGCTTCAAACAGTCAACAAGTACTTCCTTCCAAATAAACCAGCTCTTTGTTAGGCTGGGAAAATAGTGGCCACAGCATTACTCATAAAAGGCTCCTGACCCTAAAGGATGTTATAAGGTCAAAAAGTGTGCTCACAGCTGCACCACTCTTTAATTAACACTCTCATCCACAAGTAATACATAGAATTCTACATAACTTGTTCTCCAAAAAAACGAAAACAATTTTGCTCTGGTTTGCTTTATGGAGGATCCTCTCTCTCACCATTATCAGGACTGTAAAGACATTAACTTCCTCATTTAGTTGCCTAATGTTTAGTGATGTGAAAACTCCTACATGTCAATGAGTAAAATGGATAGGAGGAAAAACTGAGCATCTTTCAGGAATGCTACTGAAGTTCTTACGCAAAACGAGATTTTTAAATTAAAAAAAAACCAAAAAAACAACCAAAACCCAAAAAACCTAACCAATCAAACAAAAAACCCCAAGATTCAAACTACAACAAAATGGTCAGTCCCAGAAATCATTTGAGCTCTGGTTGCCTTTGCATGAAAAATCTACTCTAACTCTTCAGTCTTGTGTGCTCTATGCTGCATACATAATTAAAGCCTACCATTTTTTATTACAGAGAACAAGTGGCTAGATTTTTACCAGCAATATAAAAATAACATGACATTTGCTTTGGAACGCTAGTAAAAATTTTGTGATCGAATGCAAGGTGTTTTATGGAAGCTTCCTTTCTCTATCATTATCTGTCATTTTCAGTCAAAACACAGCTAATACTGGACATCTGGGAGAAGGGCTGCTTTTGCAGGCTTTGCTTCACGAGCAGAATATGGCAAATAACAGAATATTTTAAAGTTTTTCCCCCTTTGTGGTCAGAAATAAAAAGCATAATAAATATGTTAAAAAGGGCTAATGAGTCCCAAGCAGCAAGATCTTCATCTTTCGAAGACTTTTATGAACCGTAATTATCTAATTACTGTTAATTGGTTGAGTGGGATGAGGGAGCAGTACGGGTGTAGGAGGGCACGCATTGTGCTGCACGCTCGGAACTCATCCCGGCACCACTGGGTGTAATACACAACTTGCTCAGGAAAATCAACAATTCACATGAAAAATTTTTTGATTGAATTTGCAGTTTTTATCTGTGATTTAAAAACTGTTGCTGATTCTTCATTCTCTGTGCATGCTAAGTTAGAAAAGTTGACTGGCTTCCTCTCATACTCACGAGATCTGGAGAAATCCACAGAATCTACTTTTTTACTTCTACACAAATACCTCCACTCTAAAAATTGTACAACGCAGCCCTGAAGTAACCCTGAAGCAGGAGTCTTGAATTATATGGTCCCGAATTAATTTTTTGCATCCCGAATACCAGGCACATAGCAGAGGGCTAACTCTAATGCAATTTGCCAAAAGGGACTCTGTGAACTCATCATGAAGGCTTAAAAATTTCTGAAAATAGGACTTTTGGCTCATGGTGGTGCCACTCTGTTTTTGGACATACGATTTTAAGTATTTCTAGAACACTGCTGAATGGAAGGCATGGCCACCTCCAGTGAGGATTCTGGCAGTGCTATGTCTCAAGGATTAACCCCTCTTCAAGCGGTTTAATGGGGTTGAGATGATCAGAAAACTATCAGTTAAGCACAATCAGTTTTTGGTACTCAACTTTGTGCCAGAACACTTTTGCAGGTATGATTATTAAAATCTCATCTAAGCTCCATGCAACATGAAGAGCAAAATTATGTGCTTAACTAATTGTTACTTTGATCTAGCAGAACTTGAACGAGCGGCCGTGCGGTGAAGAGGGCTGTGAAGAGTCAGGCTTTTTTCTCCAGAAATTAAGAACAAAACTAGCTCACGATGCTGGAAAACTGGAATCTCTGATTAATATATTGATCTTTGGTCAAATGCTTTCCTCTTCTGAGAAAACGGAATGTGAGGATTTTCAGATTTCTGGTGCATTAGGAAAAGAAATGGAAGGGAAAACAAATGGGAGCACCACTATCTGGCACACATCATTACCTGCTCACCCAGGTGGGCAAGGCACAAACTGAGCCTAATAGCCCTCCTTTGTCTTCTAAAACACAGCCCAAGGTCCTAAACACATTACTTACTGTCCAGAAATCGGTGTTTCATTAAACAGCCACTTTGCTTATTAGCACCTACTGCAGTGACAGGTCTGTGTGACAGCGCACGCCGCACAGCAGCGTCACCGACGCTACAAGATTAACAGGCACGTCAGAGTTTGAAGAGCAGCCCGGATCTGTTGAATCAGGGAAGGATAGACACATCATTGCTGCCTACTCCTCATATCTCAAGTAATTGAGCCAGTAAAGTGCTGTCCCTGAGAGGCTGGAAATGCTGGCATATGCGCCAGCTCCTTCAGTAACAGGTGCCTCTGCCCAGTTAGCAAAATGCTGGCACAGGGGAACAGAGGTTTTTTTAAAAGAAGACAGCAAGGTGCGCTTCAGCATGGAGGAGCTTGGTGAGGAGAGAGTGACCTCAAAGAAATGAAAAGGGTAATCTGAACACAGAAGAAATATTGCTGTCTACACTTATAGCACACTTACATTTTGCAACTCACTGTAGTTGTGAAAACAGGCACTGCTTTTATTCTGTTTAGTTTCCTAGAAAAACTGAGATTAAGTGCCCTTTGGAATACCATTTCCACTTAATGCCAAAAACACTGCTCTCACTATATTACTATTACCACACTATTTCATGCTCTACATTTCAGACAAAATGCTATGCCCAAAATAGTTACTCTCATATTTTGTTTTCTAATATTTTTTTCCCGAAATTTCTGTTACAGGCTGGCTGTGCTTCCAACGAAAGAGAAATTCCCATGTGCAAATGGAACAAAGATGCTAAATGATGTGTTGTGGGTACAGAGTCTCAGCAGTGCTTATCAGAACTTTGAAATGCACAGAGAGATTCAAACTGTCCATACCCTTTGTACCCTGGGCTCGATCAAACAACTCTGACTCTTCCACGACCAGGAGAGGCTGTCCCAAGATCTGTAACAGCACACAGCCAGCTGTACCTTTTGTTTACCCAACCTCAGGGTAAACGAGGGGAGTGTGGGAATATCAAGTCACGACTTGGGGATTTTGCTCAGCAACATCATAAACCCTCATCCTTCCAATGTTATTTTGAAACAACGACAACAACCTCAAAAGCAGCTTGGATAGCACTTGTATTCGTGTTCTAAACTTTCACTGTCAGTCTCACACCATCATTGCCCAGCATTCTACAGTGAAGAGCACAGACATCCAATTGAAAGCTGTACAGAAACAAACTGTTCTACTTCCTCCATGTCTTGTAAAAGCTCGGCCCAAATTTCTCAACAAATTGAACGCTTATTCTCTTTCTATACACCAGCCTAAACAAATCTGTGAGAATTTCATGCTCTTTCTACTCTTTTTTTGCTATCTCGATGTTGACATCAGATTTATCACAATAGTTTCTAACCATCCATGATTAATTTTGTAAGCAGCACTACAGGATGATCAACAACACATTCTCTTAATTTTACATCTGATCATCCAGCAAACATCATTTTCTCCTGAAGTGTTTTCCACAAAGAAATTTAAAAGTGGGAATTAATACGGTCTTGAATTAATTTCCCTCATCAACCAGATGGTTTAATTACTGGAACTGAAAGAGCCAAGAAGGAAGAGTCCTTGTACCAAATTCAAAAGGCTATAGAATGTAGCATCCCTTGTTTATTTCTTAAGACTCGGTGAAACTTGGAGTATTAAAACACATGTGGAGAAATTTCACTTAAAATCAAAATACTTTTTCTGCTCTCTTTCAAAGTGAAACTTATTAAATCAAAAAGTCATTTAAAAAATTGGCTCTTTTCTACAGTGTGAATATAATTGAATGTACAGGCTTTTTCCAATGCAAGTTTTAAGTAGGAGAGTAATGATAAAAGATAATGCAAATATCACTCCAGTGCCCCTTTCCATCTGTGACTCACACTGTTATGTGCTTATGAGCTCCATATCTTGATATCCTGTGTAGCCTGCAGGTATTCTTCATATTTTATACATCTGAAGAGTCAAATTGTGGTTTTCATTCTTCTTTTTTCTTTTTCCCTATTTTTCCTCTTTTTTAAAAAATTAAATAAGTTTTTAAATAAGCAAAGACTTGATGTTTAGGTGTGAAATGAGGATTTTTGACATATCTGTTGACAACATTCCAGCCATTTGTGGTCCACTCAAATCCACCACAGCTGCACAATCTTTTCTGAGTAGCACTGCAAGATTACAACTTACATAAAAGTATAATAGCAAAAATGTAAGCTAAAAGCTTTATTTCAAGTTTATATTTTTCATCTAGTGGGTTTGAAATCACAAATACATATTTGTTTTAATATCTGTGATTTTCTGGCTTGTTAAGGCACAGCAATACAAAAGGATTCTTAGTCTACTCAGTTACTACAGCAGCGTCTGAATTTCAGTGAATAGACTAATCCAGGCTGGAATAAGGTAGCCTTCTCTACCTTACTCTCTTGCTTCTTCTTATTTTGGTCTTCCTGACTCTGACCACATCTTACCTGGAGTGCGTGGGAAGGGTGGCTTCCTGCCCAGTGGCTGCTGTGATGTAACTGCTCTGACAATTGTGCTGTTGTCCCTTTTTGTTGTGAAGCAAAACCATTTTCTGTCTTAGTCTCTGCGTCCTGACTCCTGGATAATACACCTCAGTGTGCTGGGAGTTTTGATGAACATGCAAAGCTTGGAGACTCTTTACCAAAGGCAGCAGGGCAGAGCAGTGTTTTTCAAATTGCATTGCAGGGAGAAGCTCATTAGATCTGCGATAAAGCTGCCTGATCATCAAAGGCAACAGCTCCCGTTGGCTTCTGTAGATTGAGCTGTAGCCCTGAATGAGAGCAACCTCATTTTTTAAGTCCTTGCTCATGGCCTCATTGTTTTTCTCTCTGGCTAGTGATTTGCTCCGGTTCTCCTTCTGATATGCTCCATAGCAGAAATATTCTCACAGAGATAAAACATATTACCTCCCAAAATGAAAACACACAGAGGAAGTAATCATTTATGGCCCTGACTTGAGAGGAAATGTTTCATGATTCTGGGGTCATTTGCATTTATCTCCAAAAGCTCAGCTGAACCTTCCTGCACTTACAAAGCTGCCTATAACTCTCATATTATCAAATAGGTTACGGCACTATACCTTTCACTTTGGGGGTTTATCCTATTCAGAAATAGTAGACATTGCTTAAATCTTTCAGAGTGAAGTTCATCCGGGCATTTAAAGGATCATATATTCAAAGAAGCCAAATGTTTCCCCTCAAGTATCCCTGGTGGGGTGGGCTAAAAGCTTCACTGATATTCGGAAGATTCCTGTTTCTCAGAACCAACATTGCTTTAACTGAGTGTGAAGATCCAACTACTGAGTGCAGGAACAGTGTCATGGAAACCATCCAAAAAGAGTGGGTCCAAAGTGTAGTGCCCAGCAGCACAAAGTCCATCTGGAGGCTAATCCCTGGTGGTGTGCCCCAGCGACTGATAGTGAGGCCAAATTAACATCTCCACTAGTCCTGTAGGTGATGGGACAGCAAATACCCTGGGCAAATGTGCAGAAAGGTAACTCTGAGGAGTGACTGATGCAGTTAATGATTGAGGTGCCATGCAAAAAGATCTCAACAGATTAAAGAAATGAGCAGGCAGGAACATAATGGAGTTCAAAGGAAAATGCAAAGCCCCGCATCTGGGAAGGAATAACTCCATGCAGCACTACAGGCTTGACACCAACTGTCTGGAAAGCAGCTTTGCAGAAAAAGACCTGGAGGTCCTGGTGGTCAGCAAGCTGACCAGAGCCAGTGACGCATCTTTGTGACATTGAAGGCTGAGACCATCCTAGGCTGCCATCAGGAAAAGCATTGCCAGCAGGTCAAGGGTGGGTGTTCCTTCCCCTCTACTCTGCCTTGGTGAGGGCACATCTGAGTGCTGTGCCCATTTCTGGGCTTCCCAGTATGAGACAGACATGAGTATGTGTTGCAGGGAGCCAAATAAAAGGACACAAAGGTGAAGGGATCAGAGCATCTGGCACATGAGGGGTGGCTGACATTGCTGATCAGCCTGGAGAAGAGAAGGCACAGGGAAGATCTCACTAATGTCTAAATATACCCAGGAGAGTAAAGATGATAGTGTCAGACCCTTCTCAGAGCTATCCAATATCAGAAAGAGAAGTAATGGACACAAAAATACAAGACATGCCATTGAAACAATAAGGAAAAAAACCACTTCTTGACGGTGAGAGTGGTGCAGAGTTAGCCCAGGGGCTGTGGAGTCTCCATCCTTGAGAATGTTCAACACTCGGAATCTGCTCCAGCTGACCTTCCTTGAGCAGTAGGTTGTACTAAACCACCCCCAGAGGTTTCTGATCGCCTCCTTTTGTAAACCTATGACACAACTGGTTTTGGTTTCCGTCACACAATGTTAATAAACACTGTAATTCCTCCTGTTGCAACAAATGTGTCTAATTTAAAAGTGCTAGATTAAACTACCTATACTCTAATCTCTAAATCATAGTTCTCTTTGCAAAATAGAAGAAACTGAGGACTAGAATGTCTCCACAAGTAAAGCATATGTACATCCACACAGATATAAGTATATTTGCTCCTAAATTTTACTGTGACATGGCACTGCCCGGGTAAAGACGGAATGGATTCAATATCTCTGAATGTTAAAGAACGAGGAGAAAAAAACCCCAAACAGCCAAAACTGTTTTCCTATCCCCCCTCTTTGTGTTCTTTTCCTCTGAAAATGTTAATCCATACACTCATTTGGTGTTCATAATTCCATCCCACCCTCTCTCCTCTAATCTTTTATTTGCTTTCTTTCCTGAAAAGTCTTTGTTAGGACATACCTAGGCTGATGGGCAAGAAGCAAATCAGGAAACTTTATCTCTGAGCTCTGACATTCACTTTAGTTAATTGAAATCTTTCAGGTCTAACAAATTCACTTCTATTTCTCAAACTAGCTAGGAGAGAGTCAAAAAAGCATCTTTGCACAATAAAAAGAAAAGAGCTAAATGTTATTTCTGACTGGATTTGCAAAGAACTTTTCGTAAAAGAAAAAACAGCAAAGAATTTATAGTAGCCTGCAAGTATGAATGTGTCATATTCTTAGCATGACGTGAGTGGTTACTACTACTTTGTACGAACACATTGCCCCGGAGAGATGGAACCCTCATTTACTATGCTGGGAAGTTGTAGCTAAACCTCACACTTTCCATGGCGATAGACAGTTTTCACTACAGCAATATCCTTCTGTCACAAAGTAGGCAGCTTTCTCCTTTACTGCAAGATTCTCTGAATTTACAGTAATGTCCCTCTTTGAATACCTAATTTACAAAAGTTCTCACAGAACTTCATCCTCGGTGCATCATCTTTACAGCAGAAGAGCTTCTAAGCTTTGGCTGCTCTGGTCTACCTCCAGTTGGAGACATGGAAATCGAGGATATCCACAATAAAGAGAGGTAGAAAATTGCCATGCTAAAATTCAAACTTTTGCCTACTTATTTCAAATTTCCGCCTGACCAAACACTTCTGTGAAAGAAACTGGAATCTTTGCTCAAATAAAAGGAAAAAATTTTTAAAAGATTAATGCTAAAAAGCTTAACGCTTTGTGAGATTCAGGTTGCTGAAACAAGTAAGAGCCAGTCAACCAAAAAACTACAACAAACCTCTGGCATGCAGCAGGCAATGGTTGCCACTTTGAAGTAAGCTGGAGCTCAGGTATTCACCAGTCTTACCACACCACCCTTCCCTCCCTCTCCTCCAACAGAGCAGCTTTCGGGTGTCTCGACTTTTCTTCCAGGCCCTACGCCCCTGTGACAGGGGAAGGAAAAGGATTTCTCCTTTGCTAGGAGAGCTCAGTCAATGAAATTGTGATCTTTTGCTCAGCTTTCAGCTTTCTACCAAACTAATGAAACTGAGCTTCACATTGACCAAGTGGACAGAGAGTGGGATACTAACAACAGGTTTACTGTAGTTAACTAAAGACAGACAAGTGAGATTTAACCTGTTCTTATCTATGGCAACCAGCAGCATTCACTAATTTTTCTCCCCATACTGAGTAGTGCTGCTGTAAAAAGCCTTGTACTTGGGCTTTTGCACTTACGGCTTTTTCAACCACTGACTTTCTTCTAATCACTTTGCTACCAACTATTAAAATTCTGAGTGTCATAATGTCTGAATGTTTCTGTCCTAAGGTTCTTATGATTGTATAGTACTTACTAGGTTTCTTTTTCTAAAAACTGGAAATTTAGTTGCAGAGAGAACTTTGAAAAAATAACTTGAAAAAATCTGAAAGAATAATTATGAAAGTGTGTCACAAGGGAGTTCCTTTAAAATCACCACTTTTAAGCAAGTCTCAGCATTTTGAATGTCTGGGTTTAACAATATTGCTTAGCTGTACAGCATAAGAAAATTGTATTTCTCTAGGACCAACTCAATAGTTCATGTTTCAACACATCTTAATAATTAACTAGCACGGTTTGGGGACATAGGTCAGCCAGGCTTCTCGTTTATTTTGAGCAAAAATAATGTATACGAGGTTCTGATATGCCTAATACAAAAATAAAGTCTTATCCCCATGCAGTAATTCTTTCAGAAAGTTTCTAGCTGAAGCAGCAAGAATTTGTGGGACTGTTGAACCCGCAGACCCACCCATTTAAGAGTGCAGCTTTCCCTTCGTGTGAACCCTCTCGGGTACAGACCATGACGGGACAGCTTTGGCCCTGGCCGCGGCTCTGGGCGCTGTTCGTGGTGCTGAAGAGAATCTCCCAGGGCACGGGCATCGGCCCGAGCTGTTCTTGCAACTGCGAATTGTACTTCGAACAGCCTTTTAAACACATTTGCTCAAGAGATACTGTTTTAAAAATAACTGTTTCATGACACAAGTGTGCAGATCTAAAACTAAAGTATGTATTCATGGACCACCCTTGGCTGACTCCATGCTATAGCAACTTTTTGTTCTAATAAATAAGGAGCTCTTTTCTTGTAGATGACTGATTGAATAATGTGACTACCTGAACACATACAAGGACTATCAAGATTGTGGACGTTTTGCATACAGAAGAACCAAGTGACAGTTTTCTCTCACCACTGACAGTACTTTAGTTCACTTTCTACAACCTGTATAAATGCAGAGCACAAACCAGCTTGCTGAATGAGGGGTTCTGGTTTCTGAGCCTTTTCAGCATTATGCAAGACAAAAATTGCAAAAAATTTGAAGTTTTTGTGGGCTGGTTGGTTGGTTGTTTAAACAACCTTGATGTTGTGTTCTTCCTTGTTAGGAGAACTGTCAAGTAAACTGGAGCGATGCAAGAGTTCAGAATCTTAATAACACTATCATTATCAGAGTATCAATAAATTTTCTGTAGAACTGCATACTTAAAAATAAAAAAGCTGATACAAATACTTTATTAAAAGGCGATTCTCCCTTTGATAGCCAATAGCCACAAACATCAGGCATAGCCACAGACAAAGGTCTATTTTGGTTTCACAGCTCTATGAACTTAGAAATAAAAATATCAGAATTTTATATGGTCCCTGGGGAGAGAAAGCTCATAATAAACCAATCCCTCTGACCATCCTGTCTGTTGCTTTACCTGTTCCTGCCCCAACATTCACTGAGCTTCAAATGAAATAGCATTTCTACTTACAGAAGGAGCCTCTTATTAAGTTCCTACTTGTCAGAACACCTTTGTGTGAAGACTGGAATCAGAAGCCCAGTGGGAAGTCACTGACTTCCGCTGGTGTTTTTACTGCCTTTTTTGGTTTGTTTTTTTTAAGTGGAAAATTCAAGATTGAGTTCTTCCCTGTGCTGCACCAAGCCCTAAGCAGATGAGCTCCATCTGTCAGACTCCAAGACATCCTCTATCAGCAGGCATATTTGAGCTGACAAAAGGGTCAAGGCTCCTGGGCAGAGTACTGCTTACGGAGGGAATGTGGCTCAGA
Organism: Mohoua ochrocephala; assembly: GCA_013398855.1. Classification (NCBI taxonomy): domain Eukaryota; kingdom Metazoa; phylum Chordata; class Aves; order Passeriformes; family Acanthizidae; genus Mohoua; species Mohoua ochrocephala. The sequence goes on from VZTA01009496.1 coordinate 554,387, forward strand.
ATTTGCAGAGACACTTAAGGAAAAGTTCTGGTGTCAAAGACTTGCGTTGCTGTCCCTGTGGGAAATAAGCCAAACTAATGAGGAAAAATATTGAAAGATATTCCATTCTCCAGGCTCTCCTCTGCATCCAGTTTTCTCTATTTTAGCTTATTAGTCTTCATTCTGTGTCTCCTGCAGCAGCCTTTGTCAGCACATGAATAATTAATGTTAATAGTCTCGTCAACTTCAGGGCATAGTGCAAGACTCATTGAGCAAATGTTGATTGGGCTTGTCCTGCCTCATGAAGTCTTTTCTTTCACATAAGAGATCCCACAGAAGAAAAGCTGTGTTCTCCTTCTCTGGTGTTCCTTGAATAGGCAAATGTAGCAATAAGAACTGTGTGTGGTATCTCCTGGTATAGAGATGTGGCCAGATTGTCTAATAGATGTGGACATTCAGTAAATATCTAACACAATGCCAGCTAATAGCTGGTTTTACTTTAATCTCTTTAAATCCACACAGAAGATTATTTTTGTTGTTTTAGAATCACGTGGTTTCATAATATCACAGTTACATTGTGTTACCCATGATTACTTCATAAATTTTAAATGGAAAAAAAAAAAAAAAAGCAGTGGAACTGTTTCAGTCACAAACTGTTTCTTACAACACTCCCCAAATGGTTTTGTCCACTGAAGGTGTCAGCACGAAACAGATGAGTGAGGAGAACCTAACAGATCTGCTATGGTTGACTACTACTGTGAGTAGTGATATAAGCTCTCACTATTGCCCTGTGTTTTTTCTACTTTTTAATCCCTTCTCGAATCCACAATGGAAACTAGAGTTACAATGAGTTTTCCCCTTTTGGCTGTGACTGTAAATGAGGCACGGATAAAGCAAGCACCAAATCCTACCTTTGATAAACTTCCAGGTTAGGTTGCAAATGCAAATACTACAAATAAAAGAGTTCAGTGAGATGCATCTGGTTTTTAAGTCACAGCATGCTTTTCCTCCAGGGCAGAACATCTGAGGTTCTATTTAAGATCCATTTTATGAAAATGTGAGAAGTTGTTGATTACTGCTACAGTTGAATAAAATGCCATATCATTAACCAAACCATTGCAAATTATGCCCATTTATCTAATTTGAAAAAAAAAAAAAAGAAAATGTCAAAATAGACCATCAGGAGTTTCATAGAGTCTGACTCACATAAAATAACCCCTGGAAATAAATCTCTTCTTAAATCTGCCAAGAAACGGTAAAGTCATTTTTGACCACAATGAGAATGCACCAATAATAAATTGCCCAAGTCTCCAGAACCTGAAAATGCAAGTAATTTAATTTTAAAAATGCAGACGATTTAGAATAAACAAATATAATATGAATCTATTTATGAAACATATTTAATATGGTTGTATCTTCATCTTTTTAATTTAGCACAAACATAACAACATGACCTCTAGGTGTTAGAACCTCATTAAAAATGTTTGAAAAAATTATGTGTTTTAAAAGCAATCTGTACTACTGGCAGTGCTTTTTAAGTATGAGTGCAACCTTCACTGTGGAGTGGATCAAGAGAATCTCCGGTGCTGATTTGAAATGGGTCTAAACTCAAAGAAAAATATCAAACCAATCTGATCAGATGGTTAGTGGTCGTAGTAAAAAAGAGTACATTCATCAGAACCGGAGGGAACAGCACATTAGGACTGTTTTTTGAGTAAACGGGAACATACCTTGTAGTAAGACACACAAACATCACCCAGGGCATGTGCTTCAATCTGCTCCTGAGCTTTAGACCCCAGTTTTGTTTGAATGTTGTGAGCATTCAGGCAGTGGCAGGAGGGATGAGACAGAGGCAGGCAGCTGCTGGGCAGCAGCACCGTGTGAAACAGCCTCACGCTCGCCGCGACGGCTCCCAGCGGTGTTTGCCTTGTCGGTGTCCCCTACACAGGACAACAACCCAATCTCCCACTCCTCCAGTGTGCCATGATTCAGTTATTGACAGTCTGCCGTCCAACCTTGACAAGTGTTCTGCTGGTTTGAATTGCTGCTTTCGCATGCACTGACACATAAATAAAAACCAACCTATTATACAACACTCCACACATTTTGGTGACTTGTTTTCCAGTATGTTTTAATTGAATAAACTTGAATTGTCTTAAAAGTAAAAAAAAAACAACGTGAGAGGCAAATCAGGAAATATATTGAAATTCACTTTGCCTGCTTAGTATATAATGAACAATGACAGCATCAGCTTTAAGGAGATAATTATTTTCATAGTCCATACGAGTGAATATTTACTGGAGACACTTAGAAGAATTTCTTTGCATGAGTGAACTAATAAATTTTAATGAAGACAAGTGTGATATTTGGGGTTATACAATTAAAAGCAAACATATAGCATATTTAGCAAATTGAAAACCTACTAGCTGCATGTATAAAATACACATTAGTTTTAGCAGTATTTTGTAATTTTAAAAACTATGCACTCACATCTACTTTTAATTAAAGTTCTAAACTTGTTTTTTTTTCTAGGTTTAATACCAGTACCCACAGCACCAAAAATGTAGATGCTAAAAATATGAAACAATTTATTAAATAGCCGAAAGAAACAGCAATTTAGAAATGAACTCAAGCCTTGTCCAGAAAAAAACCACCACCACAAAAACAAATCCCAGCCACTCACAATCTAACATCCCATTAAACAGAAGGCAACATTGAAAGCTAGAACAAAGGAACTCAAAGCAGAGGGGCAAGAGGAATAGTGGCTTGTGGACTGGGCCATGAAAATGCAGTGGCAGTTTTATATTTTAAATGTAATAACTGAAGTCTGTGGTCATACTTTTAGCTGTTTGCATCTGCTTGTAGGAGATATGAGATTCTTATTTCTTGTTGCTACTTATCACATCCACTGCACCGTGATCTAGTGAACTTTGCCAGTCTCACACGCTGACTTTGAAAATGTCTGAGCAAACAAATGACTCTCCACCCTGACTCCTAGAACAATATGTTTGCTTTAACACTCCTGCAAACACACAGGCCCTGATAACCAATAAAATGGCTCTTAAAAGAGTCTTAAAACAGAGAACATTGGCACCACACTGATCCTGTAGCTTCCCTTGTGTTTTTCCACAGCAGCCAAGCACAGTGTGTAATACCCGTCTTCAACATACCTGATGGTTTCTGCAGCCCAGCAGGCCCTTTTCCAGCCCAAAGCAGCCCCACAATTTGAAGTTATTTCCCTTTCATTTCCCACCATTACAAAGTAAGTGCCAGACTGTCAAGAGTTCCCCTCTAAGAACAGGATTTTCCTCTGAAATCCCATTTTTTTAGATAAGCAGAGAAGTGACATAGCAGCACAAAGAGAAGAAAAATGATGCTAATTGGGAATGTGGAAAAATCTCCACGCTGAGAGCTAGGACTTCATTATCCCAGAGAACTTTTCAAGTGCCAAAAGATACTGTACAGTATTCAAACACAACATGATGACAGTCCAGGCAGGTCTGGGAGAAAGGCAGAAGAACAGCCAAGTAGGGAGTAGCACAGCTAGACAAATCCAGAGCAGATGGATAACACAAACAGCAAAAGGAAGATATTCTACAAAGAAAATATTGTACCACCCTAATTCTATACAAGTGCCAACCTCCTGTCTGTGCCCTGTTGGAACACTTACAGAATTCCAGTACAAATTTCCTAAAACACTGGTATAAATGTTGCCATTTCCCCCCTGTATTAAACTCTCTCACGTTACCTATTTCCGTAAGCCTGCTTATACCTGTCTGGAAGATATACGGTCATTTCAGGAGAAACATCTAATCTCATTTAATTCAGCAACGTTATCAATAATTCTAAAGTCCTGTGTGTTAGTTTTGCATACAATTGAAAGTGATTCCGAGTCAGGCATGTGGGGTTTTAAGCAGTTTGCCTGAAATCATTGGATGTTTCCTTCAGAGAAGTCAGTCAAGCAATGTTGATTTTGGACTTGTCCTTTGTGCAATACAATCAGTAAAATGCTTCAAACCCCGTGTAACAGCACTGTTGTTGTGGGTCATACATTGTGATATTTTTCATAAACTACCCATCGTGTCTGCCCAGACAATGCTAAGCCCCTTATGCTCTTTTTTGGTGAGCCAACTGCATTCAACCTACTAGATTAATGACACTTATAAATAAATAAAAGCCTACAATTTACTGTTAATAGAAGACCAGCTGGCATCCTACAGTGGAGCTGAAGGTGCAGCATGCACTGACAGAGATTGGCTTGTGGTTGCTGACTCATTTTTCATTTATTTTATGGGTGTTTTTCAGCACGAGGAGCTTACAAGCTATGATGCTGCCATCTCTGTCCGAGTTCTATCTCATCCTCATAACAGAAATCAGTAATTAAAGTTTAATATGCAGCATTGAGACTGTCTGCATCTCTCAAGGGGCCACTAGAAGGAAATTAGCAAGGAACGATGCAAGCTTGCTAGAAGGATTTGATAGCCAATTCTAAATTCATCTGCTTCGATTGGAAAACGGAAAATGCACCTCTGGGGCACCAGTCATGTGTTTGCTGCAAGTTTTGTGTCTAAATAAAACCAGCACATGGCAAACTTTGAACTAGCCCTGTGCAAACCCCTGCAACTGCCATGGATTTGTGGTGCAGAAGCTCCCTACTCCATCCTGATAACCCAAACTCCCCCAGCACGAAACGCTGTCACGCAGAGCCCGGCGGAAGGAGAGCAGACAGACAACTGAAATTAGATGCTGATGAAATGCCAAGAGAAGATTGCTTCTAATGCCATGCCATGCCAACTGAACAAGATGAAGCCCTTCTAGCTGAAGCTAGAATCAGCTTGTAGCACCTCTGGTTTTTTGTGCAAGAGAAAGGGTTTTTTGAAAGATTATTCACGAGGTTCAAGTGTTTTGAAAGGTTGTGGGCTTACAGAAAGCCCCTAAGTTTCAAGAATGCTTTACCACTCTGAGTTCTCATCGTGCTCAAGTGAAGGCAGTTCCTTACCTGCATTATTTATGCTTTGCACTCCCACCGAGCCATCTTTATTTATGCAAACCAAGCAATGCCAGCAAATTCTCTCTGTGCCCGAGATGACTTCTTCCCACATTTTCCAGTGCTCTCAGCTTGCAGAGCAGTAAGCAAAGGGAATTATTTCTGCCTCCTGGGTTATAGAATAGGCACTTCAGAGATGTATTTCACAGAAGATTTTCTGACCTGGTTAGCAAAAAACCAGAAAGTCTTATTTAGCCTGCTCTACACTTCCATTTCTTCTAGATAAGCCTCTGTTACAACAGCTCTCTGCCATGCATGGCTGCAAGTCGCCATTGTACCAGCAAAAGTCTTCTATGTAAAATTTAAAAATCAGCTTTTTGGCATGACATCAAAGGGAGGTAGCATAGGGTCTTTAGGTTGGGAACTCTTTGTGAAAGGGTTTTCTTCTCTGGAAGGAGAAGGTTTATGTATCAGATTTCTGTTCCCCGCTTTCCTGTATTTCAGGAAAGAACGAAAGCCAGCTACATTGATTTCAAGCATGCAATGATACCTGGAATATGGAACAAGAAGCTGAACTAAAAAAGTGCAAGACAGATTCAAGACACAGGACTGATGGGCAGTGTCCAGCAGTCCAGTAGGCATTGATGTATCCTGCATCAGCTTCTGGAAAAGAAACATTCCTGCTGCTGGCCAGACTGGTTGTTGAAAGACTGCCTGGTTTGGAAAGCAGCTTGTACTTGCTGAGATGCAGATCCCTGGCTAAGAGAAGGCAATTGCTACTTTGAGTCAAGTAGCTCAAATGAAGAAATGTCAGGTATCAGCTGCTAATCTGAGCAAATCCATGTCATTTTGATTAGTGCAATGGGAATTTGAAGAAAAATTGCCAAGTTAACAAAATCACTTTTCTTTTGAAGGTCCCCATGTGTACAAGCTTATGTAAGCTTAATTGAAGTCAAGAAAGTGCAACTTTTAAAAACAATATAAGTGCCTTTTATAGGAGTCTAATTAATGATTATAGTCACCAGGGTAAGTTTTCAAAAAATCAGAGAAAGACAGAGAGGCTTATGCCTTTTTTTGGCAGAAGTTTGTTCCTAAGTTGTGGAAAACAAACAACAGCCCAGAGAGAAAGTTTCTTTTTTTATTTGACACATGCTACTCTTAATGAATATAGCAGCTTAGAATCTAATGGGGTCACCAATTTTCATTTCAAATATAAAAGGCTCATGTTGACATTATTAAACATCCCAGAGAAGTAGAGGAACTAGATTTTTTACTAATTTTTTTTTTATAAGGATAAATGCATGCTGATTTGCTTTTCCTTGTTCTGGGAGATGCTTTACTTTTTCCAAAGTATTCTGTCTGTAACACAGTTTGATACGAAGGAAGGAAGAGAGAGGAATGGGATAAAATTTAAAGGCAAAGGACTTTTCTCCAGCAAAGAACTTCTGTAAAAAGTGTCTGAATTTCAATAGAGTTTAAAAAAAGTAATTTTCTTCCAAACCCATGACTTGTTTTGATGAAGAAGGTGCTGCCTACCAGAAGCAAGGAGCAAGGAAGACATCACACTGATCTGATTCCATTAGCCTAAACATGTTACCCTATGTATCTAATCAGTGAAACGCAATTGCTCCTACTGCTTGCTCAAGGAGTAAACCTTCCCCTACTGTACCAGACTGCAGGATTGTCCAGAGGCCCTAAGAATCCTCATCAACATCCTTAAAGCATCAGGAGCCATGATGGCAGCAGTAAATAATAAATACATGAAGTGTTCCAAGAGACAGGCTTTCTCTTCAGGCCTTTGTATCTCTCCCTTCTGCACTGGTGGGGTTTCCTTATTTCTGTTAAACATCATCCACTTTAGTCCCACAATCTAACTCTGCACTACAGAGCATGGACCAACGGGGTCATTTGTACAGATAGAGGAAAAACTCAGGAAATTGTGATGTCTTTCCCTGCTTGGGGCTTCACTTGACAGGAACACGTTCACGACACTTCCTTCTACTCTCACATTCTCCACCTTCCCTGTTACATCCGCATAATCATTTTTAATCTGACTCAGTTAACCCGATGTAAGAAAAAGTTTGCATAGCATTGCTCTTTCCTTTCATTGTCTAAATGCTCTAACAGTGATAGCAGGACATATTGCTAAGCCCCTTATGTGTTTGCAAGCTGTCAGAGTTACGTGGCAACTTGAGGGGGATGGCAAACTCCGCCAAACCAGCCTGGGAACCCAGTGATCTGACCATTGGCTGGGACATGTTCTGCTTGCAGCTGGCAGACAGGTTTCATTGTTTTCCATCTAAATACTTGGATCCCTCTAATTAATTTTTCTTCCCCCTCCCACACCACCATAACACAATATTTTGAACAGTTAATGCACCAGAATTGATTTCTGATGTGCACTTGCTTTATATAAATAATTTTGTTTAAAAATATTAGCCTGTAAAATAACTCTTGTCATTGCTCTGAGAACCCAGCTAATCATTACACGGATTTATTTACACTGTGAGCCTTCAAGCCACTGTAATTTTCTCATTCTCCACACTTGTATCAGGGCACCACTGAAGGCAATAAAAGAACAATAAGTGCAATAAGTGGTCTTTTCCACAACTTTTTTTTTTTTTTTTGCTTGTATTGTCACAATATTACAGTGTGTACGAGGGGGTAATTTCGTTGCTACCTGCTTCAAGGACAACTTTATGAAGGTGAAAACCTCCACATCCAGAAGAGTTCACTAAGGGTGCAGACACACTATTTAAACAGCAACTTTATAATTATCCAAAGCTTGCCATTTCATATTTTTACTTAATGTTTGTCGATACAAGCTAGAAAAAGATTAGTGTAAAGTTATTTTGTAATGAGCAAGATCACCCTTTGTGTTCACAGCTGATCAATAACAACTTACAGCATGAGAACTGGGATGCAAAAACTGTCTTACTTCTTGCTAATTTATTAGGGAATAAGGAGGGGCTGTACCACTGTCTCATGCTGAACAAATAAGCTTAATGCTATTTTTAACCGAATGTTTGAAATATTTGAAATGGAACTCTGAAAGTTTGTTCTGAAATCTTGCTTAAGCAAAGCTGAATTTACAACTGAAAGTCACCTGAGACTGCCAAAAGCACATACAGCATTAAAAAAAAAATTAAAAAAGGTTTTTCTTTCATTTAAGACTGAGCAAAAGTGGAATTTTACTACTTGGGAGGCTTTGTCTCATTTTTAGGCTCTCATGGCAATAAGCTCTTCATGCGTCCACCAGTAGCTGAACGCACGTGCAGAACCAAATTCTCTCCCATTTACAGCATTTCCTTGCAGGCATCCAACACTCATCAGGCCAAAATAATCTGGTCCCGTTCTGACAATGCAGAGCCATCCACAAGCCAGATCACTCAAGAGACCCTGACCCACAGTCACTGATGTTGTGTTGCCCTTGGACAGCTCTGATGCAGCATCGTTAGGCTGGTGCCCCTGCAGCGACGTGAGGGTACTTCTAGGAAGGCAACCAGCACTGCTGCTACAGGAGACTGGCTGAATTCTGCACACTGAAAGAACTGAAAGTCAGGATCTCATTGCCTAATAAAACAAAAAGCTTAGTCTGAGAGCGAGAAAATGCCTTTTCTGCACAAGCAGGGAAATAAAGGCTTTGCAAGCCTCCTGCTGCCGGGCACCATTTTGCGGAGATGGCAACATCTGAGGCACTGGAATAGCGAGGGCCTGGCAGAACGTCTGACAATGAGCCACCATACTGTGGGTGTCAGAAGCCTCACGTCAGCAAAGCAGCATTCACCAGCTGGAGGCCCACGAGTGCCAGTTTTAATTATAAACTTTATTTTCAAATAGAGTTCACAGTTTGTACAGGGTACACTTCATGCCATCAGAGCATTTGAACACTGCACCAACCAAATTGGTGGCTTGCTATTTTCTTAGAAATAGAACTGTAAACCTAAAATACTTGCATTCATTTAGGAGTATAATAATCTTTTGCAGTCAGTTTGTCAAGGATTGTGCTATCCAGATGTGCAAGTAAAATACCTAATGGCTTCTGTGCACAGAGCTATTATCCTCTGCTCTACATTCACCTTTAGACTCATGATTACTCCTTTGATATTTTTATTTCCTACAAAGTGAATGTTCTTAGTTCTACAAATTTAGTACATGTGCATTCACCTAAATGTTGATTTAAATGTTTATTTTAGATTGCCAAGGAGATTGTTGCTCAGTTTTGCTTACCTTGATTCCATTGTACTCATGCAACAACTCAGGAGGCAGAAAATATGCACATGAAAAGAATTGGTCAGTCAGCTTGTGATTTCACCCGTGCCTTCCAACATTCATTTGGCACAAGTGTAACATTTCGCTGCTGCTCTAGACTTCATTCTTCATTCTTTTGTTTTATAACCATCCCTCTTCTTCCAAACCATTGCTGTAGTACATTTAATTAAGGGCTCCTTTCTAAACTGTCTGTATTAACATTAGGAAGGTCTTAAAATGGTAATTCCTTCATATACTTATATAGACCCTTATTGTCTTATGTGTAGAGATACATACATATGCATATGTACATTACATTATTCACACATTCTTTTGAATCATCTTAGTATCATGACAATAGGACTTTAGAAACCATAAATATGGGTTTGAAAGGCATTATTTTTCCAGTGTATTCCAAATAATTCTGATCCACCAGAAAAATATCTGCCCAATTTTTGTTATCACAAATTATATCGCAACATATCACAAATTATATCCTCCTTCCTACTCTAAGCTAGTTTGAAACAGCATGCAAAGGGGTTTCAGGTAACACAAGACACAAGCTGCTTCATAATACTCTTAGAAACTAGAATTGGATGTAAAAAATGTTGCAACCATTTTATTCCATAAGCTGAGAAAATATTGCAGTGTTGATCACCTATGGTGAACAGATCTCATGCATTAATTAACTACTTCTTTAACTGTCCGTTTAGATTAAAGGAGAAAATTCCACTAGAGATGAAAACTGTCTCACTACAAAATAAAGCATCTGACTGACAGACTGGTAATCTGCATTAAAAAAAAATGGAGGAGATATGAATGAAAGGATAGAGACACATCAGATACATGCTGTCAAAAATCTCTTCTAGAACTTGCTTCACTTAATTCCTGTATAACACACTGACAGGGATGATGTATCATTTAGTACTTTAAAAGATTCTCCAGTAAGCCAGAAAAGTGATGAGCGGCTCTTGTGACCCTGGCACCCAGAATAATTATGATTATCTGCACTATTTAGCCTGAAAGGAATCGGACACTGTTCATGGTCTGTTAGCTCAGCTATGATGTTTGATAATCTATACACACAAGTCATTGGAGGTCACTCAACCTTAGAGTACTTCAAGCACACTTAGTTAGCCTTGACTGAATGGTAAAGTGCAAGTGCCCCATTTCTATTGCTCTGACACTACTGAAAGGCTGGAACTGCTGAAGGATGAAAATAATTTCATTTTATGTCTGCTATGTAGAAAGATTTGAATACACTCAGTTGTTTGGTTGGACTGTAAATATGAAATGCCTGCTGGGATGTCAAAAGAAGAGAAAACTAAGCAGACGGAAAATGAAGCTGAAGAAAATGAAGCTGATTCTCTGCAACTGGTTAGAAGCATTACCAGAATCTTCCCCTTCACCCAAACACAGACAAAATCCCCAACTCTATAAACATTCCTTAGCTACAAGTTTTTCTGAATTGAATAATATAAGCATCATAATGGTTCTGCATATGTGTTTTCTAAAAAGCGAATACAAAAGTAGCTTCTTGGTCGCATGATTAATGTTTTTTTATTGCATTGAAGTAATATTGGAATTTTACAGACATATTAGAATTTGAAGAGGTGGTACTAAAAGAAAATGAAATATAAAAATGGTCCACCAAACCACTAACTTATGTTTAAACATAAAACCATTTAAATTTTAAAACCAAAGTGGGTCAACTATCTCTGTAGACCTACACCATGGAGTTATGAACATCTACAAGGGGAACAGCCAATGGCATCATCACAGAGGGGAAAAAAAAAAGGCACATCGAAAGAGGCCCTTTTCAATGAGAAAGTGCTATTTAATAGATCTATGCTCACTGAAAACCATGATACATTTTCTGGCCACTTTGGAGAGCAGATCCACTTGATCTTTCAGACATGATGCCTTTTTCACTGTTTCACACGTATAGAAAGCGTCAGATGCAGCAGGCACAAGAATATTTTTCCAAGACCAATTTTACATCCTGGATTTGAAAAAATACAATTCAGAACAAAAGTTAAAAGATTCCATATAGTTCTCCAGCTGCTATGGTGCCAAAGTTTCCCAACTTTTCCAGAAATTGGTATTCTCACACTGATACAAAATTAAGAGTGCGGAGACTCGGCCATAAGTATCGACTCATCTCTATGACTCGAGTGTGTTTGTGACAGCAAAAAACTTCCCAATGTACACTCTCTTTACAAGTGCATTATAACCTTTTAAGACAGTGTATTTCTGTGATAGTCTTTGCTGTTGCAAATTCTGCTTCTATGGCAAAAAACCCTCCAAAACAAACAAACAAACAAAGCTAAACCCCTGAAACCCCAGCAGTGAAGCTGCAGACTCTGCGTGATTTTGTGAGACCTCCCTAAGTCCCTGGGTCCTTTTCTTTTTGATGCTGCAATTCCTTCTTTGCAAATGATCTTTACTATGTGCACAACTGCCAACTTCCAATATTTTTCACCCTTTTCAGCCTGGCTGAACCAATGGTGAGAGGAGAACAAGGCTCTTTGCTCCCCTCATGTGTCATCTCTAATCGCTTTGCTTACCCAGTGTTGACTACTGAACCCAAGCCAGGCACAGCAAAAATTTCACAAAATTTCATTCTGGGTAAGCTGGAAGTGCCGCTAAGAACAGTCTGAAGATGTTTTTCCTTCTCCCCAAAACTTGAAACCGGGAGCAGATTTATATTTCTTCATTTTATGTTTCCTCCCTGCCACCCTTCATATGTTAAGTTTATAAGAATCTCAGGAGAAAAGCCTGAGCTGACTTTTTTTACAATTTTCTTCCTGAAATAACCTCATTCTCAATATTTGTTGTAAAATTGTTACTTATAAATAACCAAACTAAACACACACACAGTTCTGCTGAAGCTTTATGGTGGCAAGATGGTGTATTTAAATCAGAGGCTGAAAAAAGATCAATACACAATTATTTTTAAATACATCTATGTGATTCTGTTTTTCTTTGGATTTCTCTATTAATCTTGAATTAATTTTCTTTTTGCAATAGTTATAATGCCATTATTGGGTTTTGTATCTGAAATACTTTAAAATAGAAAGAGCACCAAGTATTTTAATATATTATAAGGAAATCTATATCCAGGTAACAGATCAAAGCCGTATATTTCATTTTTACAACCAAATAAAATTGCATATGCCTTAGTTTAGCACAAATAATTCATGCTGTGGCAAAGAATGGTATAAAAGAGCTGTCAGACCAGGATGCAGGTATTCCTTTTTTGTTGTTCTATTTAAAGCAGTACATTTTCTGTTCTATCAAGTACCTGTGATCACTAAGAAAAATATTAATATCTCAACATTTATCCCACAGTGGCCATGCTCACTGTGCCTGCATTTCTATTGATGAAAACCCTTTCACTGGGCTCAATGCCAGTAGCAGAGCCTGCTCTTGTAAGTTCCAGCCTAGATGTGTACTCAGAACAACTTTCTGGTCAACAGCCTTGGAATAGTTGTTATAGTGTTGGAAAAAGAGGTTATGCACCTTCATCTAACTCTCCTTTTCATCAGACAAGCCAGTTTGTTTTGTTCTTTTTTTTGTGTGTGTGGGTTTTTTTTGTGTTGTTGTTGCTGTTGTTTGGGGTTTTTTTTGGTTTTGTTTTTTTCCTCCATGGTAGAATAAAGAGGGAAAAAGCTTGCCAGCAATTAATTTTCAAGAATTGGTCTCTTCTCACTGCTGGCCATAATACAGCTCCAGTATTTAGTGACTAGCTCACGAATATACTGAGTTTTCTTATACTGTGGATTTTCTTGATTTTTGAAGGGTTTCTCATCTGGCACAGAAATTTGATTGTTCCACCTCAAGTTTCAGTGATTGCAAATTAAGAACATAAACTGTAATGTGCTCAAGGGCTAAAAGACTTTCTCCCCAAACTTAGAATGAAGAAAATAAGTATGACAAAAGTAATTTCAAGTCCTTCAGTCTTTAGATGAAGCTTGATACTTCTTTCCCCTCCTCAGTCTTCCTCATTAACCCTCTCCCATAACATTTCTTTAAGTCAAGGAATAATAAAAAGTCAAATGTAAGATATTAAAAACTAAAGTGCACCTCAGCACAAAGAAGACAATTCAGCTACCCTTGCACTGATCAAAACTCAAATCGGCTTGAGATTTTAAGCAGTGCCACTTTCTCACTCTTACTTTCCCCTCACATTATATTATCCCTGTTTATCAAGCACCACCTCCAGTTTTCAGACGTGCAGACAAAACCTGTTATTTCTCATAGGTCCCAGAAGCTCCCTTTATGGTGCCAGAAAGCAGAGTTTGATGACGGCAAGCTTGCTCAGCATCTTTCTTCTCCACTCCCCTCAAAAGATGAGTAAAAGGGTGCAGAAATAAGATATGACAGCCAGAGAAAATAGGGTGATGTTTATCATTCAAGGGAGCAGGAGACAATTTTGCTTAATCACAGCTTTGTTTAAGTAGCATCAAACTCTTCATGCAATGTTTTAAACCTCCAACTGCTCTATTGCCTTACTTTCCAAGGAAACTTCAACTTGAATATCACCAAACAACTCCGGTTGTTGACAGAGAAGTGAGAGTGATTAGGAACATAAATAAAATTATCTATAAGGGGAAAAAGTAAATCAGAAATTGAGTCACTGTCAATGAAAACTAGGGCTGTCGGCAGTAGAGACAAAAAACCCCAGAGCCTAAATCAATGAAAACATTTCAGAGTAGTAAAGCTTTTATGCAGCAGATACTGTGAAAGAGTTCAGATTTATGGAGAGAACTTGATTTACAGTCATAAATAGATAAGGTCTACAGGCACAACGGAGAACAAAGTGACTGGACAAAACACAGGCCTCTTTAGATCAGGTTCCAGGCCATTCAGTCAGTCAACCTACAAAGAGTAACATTTTTTAAGTTTTAAGGTATGTTTTTTCTTGTCACTGTGATGGTTTAAATGAGGAAGATTTGTTAAAAAAAAAAAATCAGATAACCTATTATAATCTAAGGGAAAAACCAGTCAGCTTTTGGACACAAGCCTTCCTAACTTCCTACATAATCATTCATAATTCTAAAACACATGACCCTCCAAGCAAAATGCGTCAATAGTGTTCTTCAAGAGTGACAAAACTGGGGAAAAAGCAGCCTTTGATATATTTGTTATTTCACCCACAGAAGAGCAAATCTCAGTTTATTTCCAACACACTGCTGATGTCCTTGTCAGCTGTTACTGGTCATTACCATCTCAGCTAATTCAAACAACTTTGCCATTCAATTGCTCCCTCACTCGTCACAACAATGCTTCATGTGGCCTATTACTGGAATTAATGATCACTTTTTAAAAAAGCATTTGGCAATTACTTGTGACTTTTGACTAGGCAGCCAGCAAGCAACCAGGCTGAACTTAGACTCTCAGGCAGTTACACATTTATCATTAAGTTTCACAGAATACCACATTGGAAGGGACCTGAAGGATCAGCTGGTCCAACCTTTCTTGGCAAAAGCACAGTCTAGACAGGATGGCTCAGCATCCTGTCCAGCAGCACCTTGAAAGTGTCCAATGCTGTGGAATGCACCGCTTCCCTGGGAAGATTATTCCAATGGCTGAACACTGGGAAAAGTATTCACTAAGTATTCTTACATCTAATCGGAATCTCCCCAGAAGCCTGATTTATCAAGACTTATTCTGATATGGGAAATCTGCTACTGGTCTTGTGTTCAGACATCTTAGACAACTTTTTAGGCAATATCGGTATCTTGATCTAGAACAGACAATAAATAGCATAACAGAGAATCCTACATATGTTTGAGGTCTATAACAGATAACCTTCCTCTTCCTTTGCTTCTTTCTCCTTGACTACCAATGATGTTAGGAAATTTCAAAATCTCAATCTAGCCTTATACTGCAACAATTTCTCACCCACAAACAGTCAGCTTAGGTACACTGCACCATTCCACTATCAGAGCTGCTTTATACCCAGCACATTTTCCACTATTCTCTCAAACCCAAGACAGGATGTCCTGTGGTTTTAAGGGAAAGACATTTTCAGTTGGCATTTGTGGCTAACAAAAGACTGTCTCTGTGCACAGTATCACGCAAAAATTGTTTTGCTTTTGCCTCGCAGAAGTGTTAGCTACAAACCCTGTCAACAAAAACTGCCTGGTTTTTGCTAGCAGCACAGCCACGATCGGGTTTCACTTTGCTGAGGGCTTTGCCACATTCCAGCAGAACTGTAATCAGGCTTGTTTGTGCCGGCGGGGAGGGGGAAGGAGGTCTGCCACACCACATGGCACTTGGAGCTGCTGCCACACACAAGCCGCTCGCATTCCGCTTGCGAGCTTCCAAGTTAAGCTGTGTTTTAATACAAACACAAACGCAGGGGTTTGGGTTGTTCCTTCTGCATCTAGCACAGACTACAGCAGGGACCTTGCAACCAAAACCCAGCCACCATAAAGATACAGAGCCCTTGGGAGAAGCTGCGATGTCACAGGGGCAAGAACCTGCGTTTAACACCAGTTAACGGATAATGCCCAAAGAGAAGCAAGCTTTGGAGCATTCCTTAAGGCAGAAAGCACATGGACTATAGACAGTACACATGCTCCAAATATCTTCTGTGTGATTATCAGGCAGATTTACTGTGCATGGAAGTAAGGAGGCATCTTTCAATGCTTTTGTCATCATTTTGATAGACCAGTGTTTCTAAATTCTTGCCGATGCCTTATGAAAACTCCCACCTGCATTCACTGATTGTAATAATAACAACAATAATATCATTAAGACCCACCCAACTACTGTAAATGTCATTTTAGTAACTGGTGATACATAAGAAATCTCATCAACCAATACATATATATTATTTACCACCTATAGGGTAATCCCAGTTTTCGGGTTAAGAAAAATTAACTAGCTCAATATTACTGAAATCCTCCCCAGGACGTGGAGAATCAGGTAGCTCATTGAGATCACATGACAATAGTAATGCACAATTGTTATCATGTTCATTGGAGTCTCTATTACATCCCGTATGCTTTATTTTTTGTGCTCTATTCACACATGCATGTGTCACACACGTGCGACATTAGGAAAAAAAACCCCAAACCCCAAAAATCTTGCAGGCAGGATGACTTGTTTCCTGAACAACTTTGCCCCAAACCCATGAAGTGCAGGCTTTTTCAACCCAGTTGTGCCAAGAGATATGAGTCAGATAAGCCACCACACATTTCCATCCTTACAGACAAGTCAGCCAACACCTAAAACAGAGTTTCAGCCCCTTATGAATTGCTTTGTGACTTAGAAAATTTGGGTCCTTCTCTTGATTGATCCCATGGAGAACAAGCATGGCAAAGTGGAGCCATGTGTGCTTGTGCCATGGCAGTGTGTCAGCCATGGCATTTTTCTCACAGCAGCACAAACCTGTAATTTTTTAAGCCCCTGACAGCTGCAGAAGGTGTATAGAAGATTCCCCTGCTTTCTCTGGCAGAAATAGTAAGACCTTTAAAAATGGACAAAAGCTTGAGGAAAAAAAAAAGTTCTATTTGTTTCTAGGCTGATTAATCAATATTTAGTTGTTTAGAATTTCTAAATGGCTACCTTTGGCTGGCATGGGTACAAAACATGTTATCATCTGTCAACAGAGGCCAGGAAATCAGATCTTAAGCAGGTAGCAGGGCACTGCTCTGCAGAGAAACTGTTTACTCCATTTGCTGCACTTTACCATTTCATTTCATCAAAGGTGTTAATGTCACACTTAATGAGATAAGGGACAGCAGAGGCCTCAATAGCAGGTCTTAGCACTGTCTGATAACTGCAGCAGCCTGGGAATAAACACTGCTTTGCAGAAACCATTTTTTAGAGCCCTAATAAAGTAATCGTAGGCCTTACTAGAAATTGGTTAATTGGATCATCTATGTTTTGTTCCGGGAGTAAAATGTGTATTACTATGATTAATTCATTAGAGAGTGTTCTTACTGGAGTTAATTTGATAGTTCTGAACCAAGGCATCACACTGCTGAGTGGCTATTGTTCTTCTGCAGAATTTATGTACTAGAGCCTCAAAGCATTTATGCCCTGTTAAAGGTGCCAGAATTTTTCTGATCCTCTGGATTTAATAAGGTTCTCCTTGATTCAGCTTGTGGCCAGCACAGCCACAGCTCCTCAGATCTCAGAGCTAATTCACAGCAGTTCTGTGCATGTGAAGAGATAGGAACACCTAGTGTATCCAAAATGGCGTGCCAAGTTCTTTCCAGTTCCTTTTACATCTCCCCAAGAAGTGCATAAGCTTTTTTCTCTATTCACCACAACCTGAAAGGCTCAGGGAAATGGTGGCACTGGCCTCCACCAAGTGAGTAGCTACTAAAAGGGACGTGCTCCACAACTGCTTGACAAGCCCAGACAGCTGAAACAGTCCAGAAGTTTTTGAGCTCTTTTGGGTGCAGCTTTTTAGGGGCTGATCTGCCCTGAGAGTCTCTCTCACCTGCTGGTGAGTCCACCCACAGGCTTTTATGTATTTGGTCTCATACACATATTTTCACTCTTAAGAGACTTATCTTCAGCAAATACTGTTAAAGTGTCCACATAGGAGAAATTAGCTGCTTATCAGCTGTGAGGATGCCCATAGACGGTGGGGACTTGTGATACAAACAAGAGGGAGCTTAAAATTACATTTCACTGAGGCAAAGAAAACAGAAATCTTTTACTGTCCATCTCAAATAAGATTATGATACCCTTTCAAGAAAGCAGTCTCAGAAAAACATCCTCTTGTACCTTCTGAGATCTCTAGATAAAAGTTACTAAATATTAATATTAGTTATAATGCAATATTACTCAAAGACTCATACTCAACATTATCGGACTAGGTGCTGTACTAGTACATAGCTAGAAAAATCTTTTTTTGCCTGGAATAAACTGGTCTGTAGACTGGGCTGCTGGGAAATCAACACACACAGATGTAAGGGTAAAGCAAACTTAGTGACTTCTCTCATCGTGGCTATTCTAGCTCTAACTCTCATGTGTTCCATCTAAGCCATAAATCTTTAACCCCATAAAGAAGTGAGAAGCAAGGACTAACTGAATTATTTATTAATCCTTAAGTCAAATCAGAATATTCTACATATCTTCCATTCTTGGGATTTGACATGTTCTGAACAAGGAAAAGTTTTCTTTTGCAGACAGGAAAACTTTCCACTGCTCTCAAAGTTTATGTGCTTGTTAAATAGGCTGTAATAATTAAATGCATACACATGCTTGAATGATAAATTTTAGTAATAAGTGCACTGGGACTTACCATGACCTTATCAAGTGGGGCTAGCCAGTCATTAATTCAGATAACGCAATTTATTATCATAATCTTTCGCTTACACTATTGTAGGGCATATGATTTATCCTAATTTGCATATGCAGATTGAGATGCAATCATTTCATTAATTTTAATGCTTTTTCTTAATCCCATCAAGATTAACACTTTGTCTAAAAGTTCTGTACAACATACTTGCAACTGCCCATTAATGTGTTATCCTAATATTAGTGTGGGTGAATGATAATGAACAAAGTGCGTTAATTTGAATGTGCCAGCTCCAGATGAGAAACTGCACCAATAGGGCACACACATAATTATCTTTTTTTACACAGAGGTACTTGCATTTGTTGGGAAAGCTGCAGTTCCTGTACAGGTTGTGGGTATTGCTTCAGGCAGGAGTTTGGGGCCCATCTCTGACCCTCTCTGTCACCACTGCCAGAGATACAATGTGGCATCTTACTGAAAAATAGGAAAGGCAAATATTTGGTGGTGACGTGCAAGACATGCAGTGGCAGAATCTACCATTCATTAATACCTCAAAAGTGAAGACTCACATAAAGCAGATGCTTGAAATTTTGTTTACTAACTACAGGTTAGGAACAGATGCATCACGTTAATTCACACGTAATGTTTGATTGAATCATTAGCTTTATTCTAATATTTGCATTGATTCAACCTAATGCCATCTTCATCTCATATACACTCGGTGTGTATCTGAGTGTATAAATGTATTTATTTCAGTGCAAGGCAAGCAAGTAACTACATTTCATTTACAAAATCAAGAATGAACGTGTAGCAAGGAGATTTTTTTAATTGCTGAAAATGAAACTCAGATCATGTTAATTTGCTAAGGCTGTTGAACAGACACCAGGTAGGAATTTCAGTAATCAATGATATCCACAGACACCAGTATAATGAAAGCAAAGGTTAAATTCTATTTATCATTTTATTGGAAAGGAAGTTTGTTTTTTAAACTTATTGACAGAAGAGAACCTAAAATTAAAATCTTTCAGAAAAATGTCTAGAGATGCTTCCTTATATTATTTTGTTTAATTAAGAAAAATAATAAAGTGTCTGGCTGTATTGCTTGTTTTCCTACATCGCCATAGATTAGAATCCGCAGCTGAAGTAAAGTGTTTCATTGTACTTTTATTTTTTTAACCAGATTCAAGGTTTGACCCATTTAAGCATATGCAAGAGGAAATACATCAAGCATTGAAATATATTAAGCATCCTAATTAGGCAGTGAGGATTTATCAGTGATGAGTAGGTTTTCCTCAAGCAAGTAAATATACATTATGTTCCTAGTTCTACTGGAGATACTTAAGGTAATAGATTTGGGCCAACATGTTTTATTCATGACTTAAAGCTAGCGTTATTTTCCAATGGGAAAAAGCAGTTGTAAGTTTGAGTAATTACTGTATTACTCTAACCTTTTGCTGTTATTAGCCAGCTGGGATAATATGGAGGATTTTAACTTCATTCAGGCCTCCACTGAGTTCAAAGGACTCTTTCTGCTCTCTCCTCATTCCTTCCCAGGTGGTTTCTAAAACTTGTCAATGCTTTCCACCAAGGCTTAATCAGAATTTCAGTCAGTCACGGGAATGGAGGGTGTGTAGATCACTTTGACATGGATGTTAAGTACCACTGTCTGCAATTCTCACCCAAATGCATTTTTGTCAGGGTTTGTTTTCAGTTTTGCTACTTTCATCAGCAGTATTTGTTTTTCATTCCGGGTTAGCGTTATCCCAAAATTATTTATTTATTTTTAAACTAAACAACCTACTGACACTGCATCCACTTCAAAGGCACACTAAGCAGACTGTGTGGTTGTGAGGTTCTGGGGAATGCATAGCCAGGGCAGGTACATTTTTAGTACAATTTTGGTATATATTTACCTTATTCTATAGAAGCGAAAAAGAACTGAAAAAAAAAAACCCAGTGTGATATTACAGAACACCCCTACTTTGGAGGTACAGGGCTGTGTACGAATTTATCTTGATCTTGTGATATCTGGAAAGAACTTTCAACAACGTGTATAATTTTAAGCGTTTCTTGCCTAAGAAGAACATTTTAATGAGAGCACACAGATTTGTCTGTCAGCTTTGGTACAGGAGAAAATTTCACGTGGAACTTGCACCACGTAATAGTTAACCTTGAGTTAAGCTGTGACTTCCTCCATTCTCTTCCATGCTTATTTTTGTGAACGCTAAGTACTCAAAATGATTCTTGTATGTGTAGTTCAACCCCCTGGGCATTCCAGGCACCCGCAAATAAGTCTCCTACTAACCCCACCACCGGCAAGGGCAGAGCAGAGGCATCGAGCCACCACGGCAGTGCAGACACACGAGCCTTTGGTTCTACGGGAACCCATGTAAACCTGTGCTCCTTAGCACCAGCTCCACCTCAGCCACGCCAGAACAAGCCAGCTCAATGCTTCCTCCTGCTGGACCGCCACCAGCAGCCACCCAAGCGATCCCCAGCATCTCGGAACTGGCATCCATTCGGTGCTCCCACTTTGCATCGGATAATGAGGCTTCGCTCGCGTATAAATGGCACTGAAACCCTTCCCACTGAACCTAAAAACACAGCGTGTAGCACACGAACGGGATTTTAAAAGGTGGAGGAATATTCTTTGATCTGAACATATGCAAAATCCCACTGATTAGCATCTTTTAGGACAAGATAGAAAAAAGAAAATTGAGAACACCAAGATATAGATCAAACTCTTCCATAGTACATGCTGCCGTACTGAAAGAGTATAAACAGAACACTTTTTTTTTTTACTGTAGAGTATTGATCTTTTTTATGTTAACTACAAGCTTTAATTAAAATTTCAGGTACTATTATCATGCCACATAATTAAGAAGAAGAAAAAACACTACTCAAGTTCAGAGAAGATACAAGTTTTAGGGCTTGTTTCTTTGTTTTTAAGTAGTGACAGGGAAATCCCCCACAAGTGAAAGAACATTTCCAACCGCTGGACTGTTAGGACGTGTTTTATATTATCCTAAAAGCCCCCTTAAATTTGTTCCATAACATCCAGGGTGTTAAATTTCTCAGCTTTATGTCAGGCTGACTGCAAAGAATCCAGTCTTTCCTTTCCTTCCCTCAGTCAGACATGGTTATAGATGTTGGGTTTTTTCCTTATGCATCCTCAGAAGCATACGCCATCCCCTTGAAGTATGCTTTATTTTATGGCCTTGCTACAGATTTTCCCACTGTTTCTTTTTTGCTGTTAAAAAGGAGGGGGGTGGAATCCGATTCTTTCTCCTGAATTCCTATTTTAGCGTGAGAAAGCCATCTGTATCTCCTCACATGTTCCATAGGTAATAATCCAGCGGCAAAGACTGAGCTTTAGTGTCAGACAGACTCTGCCACTAGCAATTAGGTAGTGCTTACATCCCCTTTCCATTTTTCATTATTCCAGCATGTTCAATTTGTTTCTCAATGTACTTTAGAACCTAAACGTCCCAAATTAATGAGAAAGTTCTTCTTTATATCAAACAGCTTTTACTGCTTTGGGAGGATACACACTCTCCAGTAGAATTACAGGGAGCTTCCTGCAAGACCAGGATGTGTCCCCCTCGGAATGTCCCGAATCACAGTGAGTTGTTTTACCCCTTCCTTTTCCTGGAGACAACCCTTTCTTTCCATTCACTATACACTGAACTTAAACTTCTCATATCTGTCTTCCCAATCACAACAAATTTAAAATGCCTAAAGCTCCCCAAAGCATAAAACCCGCAACTTCCTACCCTTGCCATACACACAGAGGACCTGATTCTGTCAAAATAATATCTTTGCCTTAATAGGTAGGTACACAGAACCAAACTCTCCACCTAGAGAGGGGGGAGAGGCTGGAAGCCAAGCACAGTGGGCAGCTGCCTGAAGGGGGGGGAGGCCAGGTCAGGGCTGGCCTGTTTGCTCCTCAGGTCTCATTCAGTGATCAGAAGGGTGACAACTGGAAGCACAATCAATAAAACTTCCTGAGAGTGCTTTGCTCCCAAACAAGCTTTAAGTGGGAGATGTAAAATGTGTCATTTTGAGCTCATTTTCCCATGGTTACTTCTGGAGAATCTCCATCAAGTCAGCATCTTAAACGAAAAGCAGATTATCCCCCACAACATTTTTATTCATGACTAGTGCTTATTTCATTTTCACTCTGTAATGGAGTTCTTTTTCCCAATACTTCCTTAGTTGTATGCATTTTCTCTTCCCAAGGCCAAGAGAACTGGGTTTTTTTTTCCAGCCAATGTTGTTATTCTCTTCTCCTTTGCATGGAAATGCTGAAAGAGAATTTTGTGTTTCTTGCAGATACTGCTATTATGAAACAACTCAATAAAAATAGCAAATTTTACCAAGCAACTCAGCAGAAGAAACTGTTGCCCAGTGGAAGTGCCAATTAAAACCTGCTCCACCAATGGGTACAGATGGTTACTAATAAGGGGATTTTCTCTGAAAATCCCTATCGAGTGTCTTTGCACTGACCATGTGCATAACTTTCCATGTGCATGCCCTCATCGACATGAGACGGCTCCTCTGTGCCATGACTTGTATCACCTCGGAATGTGGTTAGTGGGGACATGGCCAATAAACAAACCTCCACAACCACAGCCGTACAATGCACTCCACAGCAGTTTGAGAAACACGTTCACTAACACTCACAGATTTAAATGATTGTGTGATCCACAAGTAAATCTGAAAAGGGAAAACATGTTGATCACACATTGTAGATAAACTATTCTAACAATTGTTTCATTGCAACTGTAGCATCTTCAAACAGATGGAATGATAATGACTAGTAAGTGAATTTTATATCCAATTCATAGAGCAGGAATTCAGAGATAAGCTGCCAGCAATTTTGAAAACACTTTAAAGACCCTAAAGGTTTGGATATTACTTTAAAAAAATCCCCCTTAAAACCAGAAACAAAAGTTTAATTTTTTCTTTTGATCTGCAAAAATATTCATTTCTCTTTAATTCAAATGGTCTCTTTTCAACTTTGAAGGATATGCTAGTGCATGTATATATACAGAACATATAAAATATATATTAGCTTGTCTGCAGCCTTCAAAAAGAGCTTTAATTTGCTGCTGTTTCAAAAGACTGAAGGGATTGCCTTCAGTAGGATGAGAAGAGTGGCAAATGTGACAGCTGCAGGGCTCTGCAAGATGTTGTAGAGAAAAATAAATGGACATGGGATTGAATTGCTGAAGCCAGTCATGTTCCCTTTCCCTCAAGCCCTGGCCAGTGCAGCAGACCAGGAGGATGCTGTCTGCTGTCTGCTGCAGGTAAGAGGCAGATCAAACCTTGGCAGTGGCAGGAGGTCTTCCTTGCACTGCTGTGTCAGCTCATCTCTCAGACACCCCTGCTGACCACATTTTGGTTCCTATTTCGACTTGAAGTGGGCCTGCAGGCAGAAAGCACAGGCAGAGCAAGGTGCCCAGATTACCACCCCACCCCTGCAGGCAGAGCAGGGCACAAAGGACCTCACCAGATCCTTTCCCCTCGGGCAGACACTGAGCTCCACTGCCACGGCCAGCACAGGCACCAAAGCGCCCCTGCTCTGAACATGAAAGAGCAGGCTGGAGAGAAGATCAAGCACAGGGAACTAGACTGCACACTTCTTTCCTCACTAATGAACTCAGGTGTACAACTGGAGGATGACTGTTATTGACTTACTCTTGCTTCTTTCCCACTCAAATCACACAGTTTTATTAAGAAGTTATTTCAGGATTGTAAGCTCTGTGTTAGCATGGATCAAACTCCAGCCACTAAATGATACCATTGTTTTACATTGCTGGTAGTTGCAAAAGCACAGAAAGAGAAAGTCCTCTGCAAACTTTGTATTGTGAACATTAGTAATTAAGGTTCACTATGGGATGAAATTGCATTATGTCAATATTTCTAACTTTTTTCCCTCTCCGCAGCACAAAGATTTACTCAATTATTTCACTGGCCATTAATGATAGGTGTTCTTTCAATTAAAAGAAAAGCCCACAGACCTACATAATCTATCACATTCTAGAGATACTGGGTTAATGATTATCTGCTGTACAAGACCATTATCAGTGTGTGCCATAACAATCCGACTTAATGAGGTTTTCCGCTTGCCTCCTCTCTGGACTGTCACCAGCAATGTTTTCTGTTTACCAAGTTTCTCTATGCTGATTGTGTGCTGAAATTACAATCCATCCTTTTCCCTGAGAACACCATTTATACCAGCAGCTGAAAAGAAGAGAAAAGGCATTTCTGTTCTAAAAGACAAAGATCAACATGGCTGCTCTGGGTTTAAATAAGTTTTCTGCCCTGACTCAGGCAGAATCATTAAAAGTTTCCGTATTTCCTGGCATATTTTCAGGGCTCAGGATTGTCATGCAAACCAGGAAGGCAGTTTTTCAGCCCCCAGAGATGAACCAGGACCTTCCCTGTCCACTTAAGATCCCGGCTATGTCAGATCTTCCTGTCAGCGTGATGTTTCCTTTATAGATTCATCTTTCATTAAAAAATTCTGAAAGAAGGACAGCTTCACTATTTTCATCAGAACAATAACAGACCGCTGTTGTTCTTTTCTGAACTTTCACAGGAACTGCACCATTTCATACACTCCATGGTAAGAATGGTTAAGTGAACCATTTCCTGGATTTTAGTCACATGGGCTTGCACCTTAAGAGCTTCGTGTTCGAGCAAGCCCAACATCCCAAAGCAACGCTTGAGGCATTATCATTATCATCACGTCACAGCCTTAAATCAGTGCCAGCTGGACCAGGACGAGGCCTCACAGGGCCCCTTTTGAGCTCCATGAACTGAGTGAACTGCAGTTTGCAGTGAAATACAAATAAGCTCAAAGGGCTTTATAAGAAAAAAAAAAGTTACGGTTTTAGTCACAAGGTGAACTTTAAAAAATACCCATGACAGGATGCAATCTGAAATGCAAATACAAAGCCTGTCTTCTCCCAGAGTTTAAATATCAAGAGTGACCTAAAAGTTTACAGTGGTTCCCTGGAAGATGTTAGGCTTATTGTTTTATTAAAATTAATTGGTTGAGATCTGAGTGTCAGGAATGGGATTTTCAAAAATTAAGCATGCCAGAGGTGAGTGTGAATTTCATTTTCTAAAGCTGGCTTTTGTTAAAAGAGAAGATGTTCAGCTTGAACAAACCAAGGCAAATTGACAGGCAGCTTGTGACAAAAGATACCAACACAAACCTTCCCTTTGCCCACTATGCCCTTTTAAAACACCTCCCAGTTTAAGTCAAGTCTTGCTTTTAACACAACAGCTGGTAGGGACTTTGTGTTGCAAGGTAGCCTGAAATGTGCTGTCCTCCCACACAGAAAAGAGCAGATGTCCATCTCAAAACTCAGCTCTCGCCCTCAGGCATCCAAACTGAGGGTTAACAGGGGTGGGATGTCATTGGGTTTGGTTATGGCTTTTTGTCTGTTTAGAAACCAATTCTCTTCTTTCTGGTCAGATTTGCATGTCTTGACTGTGTGCTCGAACAAAGAGTTCATTTAATATATTTAGGACACATTTTTGACATCTTTTAAACAATGCAGTGCCAGTTCATTCAGATACTGTGTCTGTTGGGTGGACAGACAGTAACGTAAGAGCATGAGGACTTCTTCTGCAGCCCTCAGTATAATGCCAAATTCTATTATCAACAAGTAAATATATGTAAGTTTGATAAATTACTTAGATGATTCTATCTGTACTACACTGACCTGCATAAACAAGATTTCTAGTTTTCAGTATTATGACTGATAAGTTGCATCATATAGCGCTAATAATGCTGAATAAATTGATTTAACATCTGAAAGTTCAATAAAAAAACCCCAACCAAACAAAAAGCCCCCACTTACTGAGGATTAAATTCGAGGTTCATGAAGACAAATAGTTTTCATTTACTCAGTTTTGAGTCAGAAGTTTAGATGCAGTATAATTTCGAATTTGCTTAAAGGTACATTAATGTGAAGGGAGGTCTTTTTTTTCCAGTGCTACAAGGCCACCCAGTGAAGGTGTCTGAAACGAGTTTGGCTCCAGAGCTGGGAAAGAATCATCTCTCACAGAGAGACTCAAACCCACGATGTTTTGAGTTGCACAGAAATCCATGCTCAGAAACATGAGGCTGTCAGGTAGGTGAGAGTTAAGGTCAGTAGGTTAAACAAATGCACAAAGTGACGGTGCTAGAGGGTTTTATAGTCTTTCTGCTCCACACGGGGGATAAATAAGGTGTGGAATTGTTTCTGAAATTACTTTGGCTCAACAGTCTGTCCACTGCCTCTCCTCTGGGTAATCTTGAAGCTTTGCCAGGATGTTATGTTCTTTGATACAGAACATTTGTCATGATGAATAGCATTATGTAAAAGTTGTATTTTCCCCTTCTGTCTTTTGGTTCGTAATATGAGAGATCATAACATGGATTTAATGTTAAGAGGTCTGAGTACTTTAAATCTTTACAATACCTGAACAATTGAGAGCTTCCTATTTGCAGTGTCAGAAACATCCTTTTGGATTCACTGTATTCATACAAAGCTCTCATGATCTGATTTACAAATACAGTTTAAAAAGAAACAAAGCCTTTTTCCTCACAGCAAGAAATATTTTCCCCTCAATAAATAAAAATTACTAAACACAAAACTTCAAGCATTTTTATCTTCATTTCCCAGTCCTTCCTCAGTGCTGGTACCTAACACTGGTTGCAATGTACAGAACTTTCAACATTCCCCTCCTTTTTTGCCCATTCCCTTCAGGCTCGTGCTTACGCACATCTTTAATACTGAGTACTAGAGTACCTCTCCTTGCTCGTTTTCAGTAGATATGCAGGTAGGCTGATGAACAGCACGAGATACAATTGCACTGTCATTTACCACTTACACTGATCAAACCACAATCGCTACCACCAGCCCTCGAGCGATAACTACACACAGCACTGCTCTGCGTAAGCAAGGATCACAGGCTGGGGCCAGAACAATCACACTGCTCTGGCAGGCAGGCGCAGGGCTCTTGATCTCCAAGCTCCCTTTGTTCCCTCAGACTCCGTACAGAAGTCAATTACACATTTGCTGATAACGTGGCTTACCCTGCCAGAAGGGTACTTCCATTAATATTACATCTCGTATCAGAATAAATGCAGAATAAAGGCAATTCTGTGGTTAAAACCCTTGATATCTTGATGCCCACTTTCTGAAAACAACAGTAAAATGTACCTATAGGAATAACAAGGTACAGAACCACATGACAGTTCTTCAGAGAAAACCAAAGTGCTTTGAAAAAGATCAATTACTACAAAATAGTAGTGCACTGCTGTCAATCTTCTACCTTCTTTTGTAGTGAAAAATGAAATATAAATAGCCTTTAGCAGTGGGTTGGAGTACTCCTCGATTCAGGGGAGAGTTTTTGCAGTGAAGTCTAAGGCCAGTTCTGCTGACTTCCATGAGCAGTGCAATGTCCTATACTCCATTTTGCAAGGCAGGGATAAATAATTATCACAACCCCGCTGCTTCCAGATGCCACTGATACTTCTTCAGTCAGCCCAAAGGAGAAATCAGCTCTCCATAGCCCAAATTGCTTAGGGTGCCCACAAGAAAAGTCTATGAAGAAGCCCTTTTTGACAGCCATTTAAAAGGGGAAGACTATTTTAAGATAATCAGAAGAAAAGAGTGGGAAAAGGAAGTATTTTCCTGTTTCCTTACAACGGCCACAGAGAGCATGCAAAAATAACAGAAGTCTGAGAAACAAGAAAAAGGTCATTGAACCTTACTGCCTAAGAAAGAGATGTCTCATTTCTATTAATGTCAACGCAGAGAGGCACAAGTCTGTCAGGCTTCGCAAATGTCACCGGTGTTATTACCTCGTTGCCGAGTATTATCGGTGTGCCAAAGGTACATATTCTTCTGGATGGCTTTATGCTGATCTTGCAGCATAAGTCCAATGAAGCATGAATAATGTGTGAATTTATGCCATCATGAAAAGTGCTCATAACTACTTCTCTCCCTTGACATCTTCATAAAAAGGTATTTCATTAAAGGACACGGAAGGTACTTTTCCAACTCGAACTCGGCTGCAAAGTAGAGCACAGATTTTGTTGTGAGCAGTTGCAAGCAGCAGAGCTGAAGGTAAATTGTGTGCAACACTGGCATACAGTGCTGTTAACCGGAGCCACCAGTCTGAGAGATGAGAGCCCATCTTCTGGGCTGGGCTATCCACCAGCAAGCAGAGCTGTCAGAGCTGCAGTTCGGCAGCAGGGCCGCAGGAGTTTGAGAGAACAGGGAGAGCACCATAACCTGCCACCTCTGTTTCCATGTGCTTGAACACAGAGAGCACAGACATGTCTAAACACTGTCCATCCCTGGGTTTTGTACAATTTACACTCCTTGTTCATCTCCCCCTGAACGCCTTTTTTCAGTCTTCGTTATATAATGATAATGAACTTGTATGCTGGGCAGGACACCAAACAAGCATGGGTGGTTTCTTTAGGGTGCCAAAAACCGCTTGAGGCTGATAGCAAGAACTAATTTTGATTTTAACCTCCTTGTCCTCTTCAGAATTAGTTCGGAATCTCAGCAATTCTGGAAAGAATATTACAGACCGAGCAAAAAGTGCTAAATTTCATAACAGTAAGGCACGCTAAGAAATAAGCGTAATTTTTCTCTTAAACTATCAAAGTAATTTAAAACCCTTAGTGAGTACCTTAATAGACAAGAGCACTCTAGCTTCAAATGGGTTTTAATGGGAGGGTAACCACAAGAATAAAATCAATTAATGAATACTATAAATAGATTAGTGAAAACTCTCAGCTCTTTCTCTTTTTCAAACATCCTCCTACCCCACCACCCATGGAACTACTTCCAGAATAATATGATAAAACAGCCCACATAAGAAATAAAATACCGCTACCATTTGGAGTTCTTAGCACTGAATTTTCTGGAAAGTTTATGCAAGTTTATACTTCAAGAAAACTGGAGTGTTGTAACTACACTAACAATACATTCACATGGAAACACAGAATACCAACACTTTTGATGTATTTTGGCTGCATTTGGAATGTCAGAAATAAGATGCCGTGAAAGTTAAGCTTTTTAGGAAACTTGGTCTATTTGATGAGCCATTTATAAGTTTTGCCAAGCTACATCCTCTAAAAACAGTGAAGACTTCTGAAAAACTTAGCCATGTCAGTTGCAATAAACCTCATGTAAATACTAACAACCACAAAGTGCCTCTTGTATCTTTTGAGGTGGTAAAAACAGAGAAAATGCTTGATGTGTGCATTCAGAAATGGGAGAGTATACTTTCTGCTTCTCTTTTAAATGTAAAGAGTGAAAGAAATGCTAATAGAGATACAAATTCCACTGTTAACAGAGACCATGATGCAAAACAATCGGGCTGTGATTTGCTGTGGAAAAATGCAGAATCAATAGCCAGTAACGGGGTGTTGAATCCACGTGAATGGTATTCCAAAGTCTTTCCATCATAATAAAGCACGGCAGAAAGATAGCTCTGACCTCCTTTTACTGATGTGATTGTAATTACATGGTGTCATTTGAAAAACAGCCAAAGGTCTTTCTTGGAGTACTTAACCAATGAGCCACAGCTGTATTTCCCTTTCACAGCCTCTCAAGTGCGCTGGAGAAATCTGTAACCACACTCAGCATCCCGAGGGTTGCAACGTGAGAACGGAATGTGACAAAGGACGAGAGTGGTGTTGAGAGCGTGTGCATGGCCAAGGGTATCAGACATGGGGCTGTTATCTCCTGCTGAGGCCACACAAAACTCCCATTCACAAGCAGCAGATCTGGTGGAATTCAACAAAAGAGCAACCATAACAAAGCTGTACTAAGCAAGAACGAAGCAAAAGCAGGAATTAAACCCCTCTTCCTGTGTGCTCTTCAGGTAGGGATTTACTTTTCCAGCATCTATGTGACAGTAGTGTAACCACGAAAATAGCCTATGAATGTTTATGCTTAGAGATTCTCTGATTGCACATCATAGTTGTTTCATTCGTAGCCTTTTAAGAATGTAAATTAAGTTGTCTAATTAGTCCATCTTTGTTCTTTTAATCGTTTCTGTACCATTGCATCCTCAATGACGCAATTTGTGCCCTCTGATGTCGCAGGGGGTCAGGCCAGACATACAAAACCACTGACAGAGGAAAGTTCAATAAAGACTTCCATGGAAAGGATTTATTCACTGTTGTTGTGGAGGGTGGGAGAGCTCACACAGACCTCACAGATGTTCACCAGGTCAGGCTAAGATTAGGTGAAGTCAGTTACAGAACTGGATGACTTTTCCCCATGTCTCTACCAGACAAACACATTCACACATTGAGAATTTGTAGTGCTTATCAGGAAGCTTGAGTCATTAATAATTTATCAATTTCAGCAATACAATTTTTCCATAAGACTTATGATGGTGAATTAGAAATCGCTTATCTACTGAGGAGGGATTTAGGCATTGCCATGATAACTTGAAAATATATATATATATATCCTGGCAAACTCTTTGTTTCATGGGCTCCCACCCCAAGAAAGCAACTCTGTGATCACACCTCCTCTCCACTGCCATGAAATTGTTTTAAAATATATCTGCCTCATATACACACCAGTCATTCAGTGCCATTTCAATCTAATTCACCCCAAGGGATTTATTACCCAGAACCTCAGTTACCCTGCCTCAGAGGTCAGAACACCATCTTCCCACACAGCAGGCCCCAGGCCCTTTAGGAATCCAAATGCTGAGTGATGCGGGGCTCTGAGGAGGGAAGGTTAGGTTTGAAATAATAGATGTGCCCACAGAAAAAACTGAGCTTGCCAAGCTTTCGGTGATGTCTAAGTATTAAACTACTGATCCAAGAGCGAGACACCTAAATTCTGGTTAGATTTAGAAAAGACAGGACAAGAGTGCACACACCCACTGCTCCAAGGAAACCTCATCGCATCATTAAATGTTTCTAAGATAAGAGAGATGAGATTCTACTGAGGTGCTCCTCCACTTCCATTCCTTGCAGAAGAAATGTGGATGACCCTGGGAACATTCCCACCTGCAACGAATTCTTTGTTCTGAACATCTCAGAGCAGTTAGAATGATTTGAAGCAAGCATACAGGATACACCAGACAAAATGAGTAAGTTAAATGCTCATAATTCAAGATCAAAATGAGGAAATAACTTCAGAAAAAGAACCTGTTTGAAAGGCTCTTGCAAATCAAACTTAATAGCAAGCACTAGGAAATACTTGGATTTTTAAAATCATATCGAAGCATGAAAGACCAGCTTCATGAGCTGAGCCTTTTGGAAAGCAAGAAATAAAAGTCTGAGCAGGTGCTTGGTCTTCCTCTTAGTCACACCCTCAAGACAAAGCAAAGGGTAATCAGCAAGAAGTTCAGTGGTTACAGCACATGTTCAATCGAGCCAGTATTCATTCAGATGAGTATAAACTTATTTCATTTCTGTTTTCTTTAGAGTAGCTAAAGATTACTCAAGGCATACGGTACCTATTTGTCTCTGTATATTCTACAGACAAACAAAAATGAAAAATCTTGCAACAACCGAGGAAACAAACAGTTGGAATGAATTAAGATTGAAGTCTGACTTAACAACATTGTTTTGTCACACTGTCTGCCTAAATCGCTGCAGGAAAACACCAATTCACTCCTTCAATGTCTGTGTAACTATCCTTGACCTACAGAGGATGTAAACTCCCAGTCAAACAGAGTACGACAACCACAGAAAATGCAAAAGTATCATTTTAGTAATGTGATTAGTCCCACAAAAGCTGTAACTACATCCTTACAGTTAATCATGTAGCTAAGTGCTCTTCCTAGCTCAGACCCTACAGAAGCAGCTTAGTGCACAATTACACTTTCACAAGGACACAACTCATTGTCTGTGTTAAGACATTCCAGATCTGCCTCTTTTCATCTGTCAAGGGGACACATTTGTACCTGTCTCATGTTTGTGTTTAAAGTTATTGTGCATGTATCAGTCATTCTAACTCTTAAAAAAGTCTGGGTGTACGAGTACATACTAGAATTCAATACAATACTCAAAATCCATATTTATGTAGACTTGCAACTCTCTGTTAAAACACGAATTGACCAGGAATCAATTCATAATCACTACTCACATACTTTTATGAAGTGGAATATACACAAATGTATACATAGACATATCAAAATATAGGTAGAGGAAGCAAGATGAAGTACTGGGATGATCAGTTTAGTGCAAATACACAGACATAACATGGGGAAAAAAAACACCCCTTGCTGTATTAGGAACTGCAAAGCTTGGATGTGGAGTGGTTGGTGTTTTTATTTGGCGAGGGTGGGGGAAGACCTTTGGTTTAGGTTTGTTCCCTTTTCAGTTTTATTATTGTTTTAAGCACAGCCTGAACCCCATCTCCCACATGGGTCTGGCTGGACCCCCACCTATGACCTAATAACAGGCTGCCATGCACTCCAGCAGAAACATTTGTCTGACAGCTGGCTGAACCCTCTGGGTACCCCTCATGTATCATTATTCCAATTACATTGACACCTGTGCCACAAGCTTCCACTAAATCCACTGTGAAACCTGTGTCCAGAGGCCTGGACTATCTCCTGGTCCTTACCAGGGGCAGGTAGCCACAGGGTTATTACTGTAGTCTGTTAAAGTTTTTTATGTGGAGTAAAGATTAGCATTACACCATAGAAAGGCTGACAAACATGGCACACCTGGACTCTTTATTTAGCTGTATTTTGCTGAGCACAGGAAACAGTTTTTATTATGTGCCAGGGAAACAACGGTAAGAACAAATCTGGCTTCAAAACTGAGAATCAACCGTACTGCAGCCAAAAGCGGTGCCAATCTGGGACAGGTGTACAGTAAGTGAGCAGGTGGAAGATAAATCCCATTGTGGAAAGCTCAAGGATGCTTATCTCACCACAAAGAATGCGTGTGTCTCTTGTACTGGTTCAGTTTTTTACTGTCTGCTTCTACTGGGACTGAGTTTCTGCTCTGGAAGACACCACAGGAAAATGAGAGATCACAAAAGCAGGCTTGGCACCCTCCCCAACTTTTCAAATTAATGACTATTTCTGAGGCAGAGATGTCCCATTCTTCCTAATGAGCTTAAGTAGTTCATCAGCTTTCTGATCAAAAGTAACTCTAAAAGTAAAATTAAAAAGAGTAAAAATTGTGCCCTTGAGCCGGTAGAAAAACATATCTAGTGATATTGTGTTAAAATAAAGATATTGCTCATTCTGACCTGAGCCAGTAAGGGAGAATCAAAGCCTGGAAACCCCAGGGTGGTCATCAGTGTTTGGCTTGCTCTGTAGGGCTGTGTTCCCACCTCTAAGATTGTGACAGGGACAATCTCTGACATGATTTCTCCAAACCTGCAGCATTACACAGACAGCAGAGGACTTCCTGAACACAAAGGACCAAGTAATTTCAGTTTTAGAGCTCCTGTGCTTAGGTTGGGGTTCTGACTCTCAGTCAGCATTTTTTGCTGTCACATTTTGGAGTGGAAATAACAAAAGCAAAGAAGCAGCAAGTAAAATGAGGGCAGTACATAACATCACAGCTGAAAGGAACAGCTACACTCCAAGCTCTTTCAACATCTAGAATTCTCACAAAGGGTAGAGTTGAATATGAAATATTCCATAAAACAGTCAAAGTAAGATACGTAATTTTTTCCTTCATTCAGTGAAGGCAAAGAGTGAACTCCACAACACAGCCAGTCAATGCAATCGGTTTCAAACCACTTATCAAGAACGTGTGCCTGTACAAGCTGAGAGAAAGGGCTAGCAGGGAGATGGAAATGCAGCCTGTCTCAAAAATTGCTCACTGAGGTCAGACTGCCTTCCCACTTCATTGAAGTCAGGTGCAAATCTCTTACAAGACGGGTCCTCAGCAACCGGCTGCTCTCCTTAAAATTCTTGTACTTTCCAATAAGCATCACAAATGCAAACCTTAAGCACAGCAGTTGTCATATTTTTTTTCTTTTCGAAATCCTAGATGAGAGATTCATGGTTCATTTTGAAATCTATCCCTTATAGATTAATTATAGAAATTTTTTTTAACTGTAGATTTGTCTCAAGCAGAGATGAGCCATGAATTAAAGCATAATCACCTTAATAGCAATTATATATGTAAGTTTCACCTTCATTGCACTTTGGAAAATTTCCTTAATTAATAACATGTCTTTCTGCTATGCTAAATGTAGCAACCCAGAAGTCTGGATTCCAGCTGCTTGGGAGGGATGAGCATCCTGCAAGATTTTTGCCTGTCTCTCACCCACCACATAGACTGGCCCAAAGTCTCTCATCTGGGTCCAGAAGCACACTTAGCCCGCAAAGTGACCTGCTACAGCAGGGAGGAGATCATCCTTTCCCATGCCGAGGCATTTCTTGGCCTTCCAACAGATGTCACATGAGTTCCAGCTCATGATAAACAACCAGGAATGCCTGATGCCCCAGGAGTGGGGTGTATTAAACAGGGCCCCCACACAACTGAGAAGCAGTGGGTCCTGCACAGCACGATGTGTTTCTCCTACCTTGGCAGGCAGCATTGCCAGGAAACCACCAGCTCAATACAACTCAGCCTGAATTAACTATTACTTGTTAGAAGCAGGACTGGCCACATAAAAATAGCAGCAATGCAAGATTATTTTCTGACTTTGAGTTTCAGGGCTGTTTAATGTCATTATAAGAAAGTGTTACCAGCTACTTTCCTTGAGGAAACTATGGCTGTTTAGAAACAAATAATGAGGGAAATGTTGCCAGTTTTCAACATTTTACAGTAAAAAAAAAAAAAAAAACAACTCAAAAAGCCCCAAAAACGAAAGCATCTTCTGGGTAAAAAACCTTTTACAAACTTTGGCATCACAAAATAGAGATTAACTCAAGGCTCAGAGGTCAGTAACAGTGTTCCCGGGGAATGCTACTGAATATTTTGAATCAGACTTTTAGAAACTCTCAGTTCCTGAGTAGCAATCGAAAACTCACATGAACCATTCTTTTCTCCTGTTTATAAATTCTGAGGGAAACAACATCATGCACGTGATTGAAATTCTCATATGAGAACTGAATAATTATTAAATGATGTTGTCTCCTTTTTAAAATGCTATTTTATGTACTTAAAGCAGAGTCTTTTTTTTGTAAAGCTAAACAAGCTGGTATAAGAACAGGCCCTTTTTTTTTAAGTCTTGGAGTGGAAAAGGAGGTTATTTGGAAGATACAGCAAGAAGTACACAATCCTTGACCCATCAGGTATCACTGGCAACATATTATTAATATAAACCAAAATGTAAGAGGTGTTTCATAAAGATTCCCATGGGAATTACTCCTGTGCACACACATGCCTCATTAGATAGGTTAAATAGACTAAAGGTAGACTGTAGAGAGATCAACTCTCATGTAATAAAAAAAATAACATGGTTTTAAATTTTTTGTTCCTCTTTTTCTTTGCAAATTTGGAAATAAGAGTTGACGAGGAAGAAAATGGAAAAAAGAAATGGGGCTAAGTCACCCAGATATAAATACCTGTGTAGTACCTTTTAAATAGGTACTACAAATGGTTCCTCAGGCCAAGCAGGGAGTATTTAAGCCTTAATATACAAATTTCAAAGCCAGCTGCACTGCATTGTTCAATAGTGTTATAATCTCTAGAAAAAAACCATGGCCAATATAAACTGAAATCTAATGTTCTTTCCTCTATTTTTTCACCATTCTAACAAGCACTTTCCAAATTTGCAATTGATATATTTAGACAACAAAATGAGGGCCGAGTGCTTGCAACTGCTTTTTTTGTATGCCCGTGGAAGTGATCAGCAATTCTAGAATCTCACTTGGAGACCTGCTCCTTTTAAGTTTCCATGAAACGGAGGCATTGTTCTTCAAAAACATGTCACAGGGGTTCCTCATAAGCAATTTTTAAAAATGTCATTTTCTTATCCGTACAAATGTAAGTCAAATAAAATTACTCCACAGCTGCTGGGTTTCTAGCTTTTCTAATTGTATTTATTCACGGATTTCCTTGGCATTTTAAAGTGGAACTAGAAACAAAAGCGAACAAAAAAACCCCAACCCAACAAACACAATGCATACATTGATGAAACCTCCTGAGTGCTTTAACATAATCCAAGGCAATTTTCCTCAAGAAACAAAATGAATGAAATTTGCTTATGGACCCCTAAGCTTCGCAAACCCTTCAACTAGAACAAGAGAAATTTGTGGCTGGAAGCCAATCGGCAGCCAAATGTGTTAGATGTGTTCCATTTATTATTAATGTGACAACATTCTATATAGCAGCAACAGGGCAGGCAAGTAAAGGGTTGCCATGGAGATAAGTTACTCAAGATGCTGCTAAAAATACTCCCTTCTTCCCTTACTGTAATAAATATTGCATTATGTGAAGGCTAACAATGATGATATCAAATGCCATCTCACAAAGGCTTCCAGCTGTGAGCATTCTGGCTATCTAATGGATTGCCCGATGGAAACACGGTGCTTCTTGCCTGTGGATGGCAAAGGAGCTTATTTTTGCCCTTATTACATGGTTAAATGTTAGATGGCAGCTGTTGATGCTATTAGGACAAATATTGCTCCCTGCTCAGGGTAGGTTTCTTACACCAGTGTGACCTCGGGGGGATTACAGTCATGTTCTGGGAGGAGATGCAACTCAAACTGGAAAACAAACACATGGAAATGTCCTTTGAACAAGATCACAGGAGGCTGTTAGGCCTCGTCTCTGAGGATGTGGTTACGCATTTCACCTTTTTCCTGCTCTCCAGGCGCCTTAAGATTACCAAAGACTCTAACAGTGCCCATTAATCAGAGTCAAAAAAAAAAAAAAAATTCAGGCTTTTTGGAGGGACTCTTCCCCACCTTCAGCTTTCTCGTAGTTTAGATATGTCCAAACAGCAGCAGAGTTTTTATAGCTTTAGTTAGAAAAAGTTGTGTTGCAACATTCTTTGCCCTCCACAGTCTTCAAAAGCACCAAGCTTCCATTTTTCAGTTTTACTTTTTCTTCCTCAGTAAAACTTTTGAATGACTCTGCTAGGAAGTGAATCTTAATCAACCAATTTAGCTGAGAGATTAAAATATTTAATACCAGAGCAAAACATAATTCAGGTCTTTGCTAATGTCATAACCGTTCTTACTTTTCTCTGCTTATGGTCTTTAAAAGATGGAATTCACATTTATTTCTTAGTTTATCATCTAATTGAACAAAGGAATTATTTTCCTAGAATCCCAGACACTGCTCTGGGAAAAGATCTCATCAATCATCCAAGCTGTGTCCTTGTTAAAGCCTGCTACAGGGTAGTACATCATGTCTGGCCTGTTTGCAGTCAGAAACTCACCTTCAGCACTGTAACAGTAGAGCTTCTTGCCAATACACATAATCATATATAAAACTCTCATATTTCCAACTCAGCTTAAATCTTTTTTTTTTTTTTGCTTAGGGTGATAGTATACTTATTTTTCAGTAGAATAAGATATATTTTAAAAAATAGGATGATAATTATACTTGAAAGCCCCAAGAATTGTTCCTAGAGAAACAGAAGGCAGGGTGGAAGTTTTAATTTTGCCATTTCTCAAAGGGCAAGACTGTATCTGCTGTTAATAGGCAGCACAAAGCACACATGGCAAATGCAACCAGGGAATTTAAGAAAATGGGGTAACACCACACAAGACTTCTGCCAGTGTGTCCCAGGAGCTCAGAGCTCGGTGATCAGCACCATTTCCCCTGCAGTGGCACACTTTAGCACTTTGCTGAGAGCAGGAGCCTCCTCCTGACAACACACACAGCCACTTCCTTCAGGAACACTGTTTTTAACTATCATTTTTCCTCTTTTTCTGTGTGTACTCTGTTCTTACCCGTGATGGCACAAAAATGAGCTCTCTAACCCTACCCCCCAAGCACGCTCAGCTGCTGGCTGAGTAAACACAGGAGCAAGTCTGTCCTGAACAGCAGGTGAGCCTACAGTCACAGAAACGTCTGGGTACTTCCTCAAAAGAAAAAGCACTCTTCAAAATAGGCCTCCCTACCAGGTGTAATTCCTGCTTCTCCCCTTCACCTGAAGAGGTTACTTCATTTTAAATGCTCACCCGGGCTCAACCCCACAGAGCCTTTAAGCATGGGCTTTGTGGTTTATTTGTTGTCTCTAAAGGACTTGCTTCTGGCACAGGATTAATGATATCCCTACTACCATTTCATGGATAATAATTTGACTCAGATGAGCCCCTGGCTCTGTTAAGCTCTCCCTATTTGACTCTCCATCACCTTCCACTGCACCAGGTTGCTTAAAGCCCCATCCAACCTGTCCTCAAGTACCAGCTAGGATGGGGCATCCACAGATTCTCCAGAGAACCTGCTCCAAAAGGGATTTATCCCCTTGAATAGACTGTTCCAGCTTCATGATTCTTCCTGAAATAGCATAGAGCTATTTCTCTCTATTTCAAGAGCAGGTTGATATTCTTTGGGAAGGGACTTTTTATTTGGCTTTTAATTTCTCCATATATAAATGTTATGTATTTCTCCACATATAAATGTTATGTACATTTACCCTGTGCTAGTCTTTTTTTTCCTGCCGTTCCAAGCGAGACGTTATCCTGCTCTCTGCAGGCCCCACAGCTCTCCTGTGACCCTCCAGCCCCCCTCCCTCTGCAGGCTCAGCGCCAGGCAGCTCCCGGCCCGTGTGCTCTGCCAGGCAGGTGGGATCACAGTGACCTTGGATGATACATGTGCTGGACAAGCCTCCAGAGGATTGCATTGCTTCTGAAGCGAGGCTTCCTCAGATGTTGTAATACATGGCACAGATGCCTGTTCCTAGCAGACACCTCACTTGGAAAAAGCATTCTCTTGTTTTTCACATCCATTACATGGAGGGGAGTTAAGAGAAACAAACCTGCTTTTAACCATAACCTGATCGTGTTTGCTCCCACTGAATCTTCCTCAACTTTTTTTTATTTTTAATTTTTGGCAAATCTTACGGTTAATGTACTCCAAATATAATAGCATAGGTAATAAAAACAAAAAACCCCAACCCAAATATCAGATATACAGGAACCCTGGAGTGTTTTTAGCAGAGGACCGACTTGTACAGGACTGTGACTGCACTGCATAAATACACTCGGTGTGAGAACACCTCAGTGGTTGAAGATGTCAAACTACAGCAGAAGGGGCTCTCAGAAGGACAATTTTTATCTTCTGTAGACATCTTTGTTAGCTGAGCAGAGGGACACCAGGACAACACTGACTACATTTTTAAAACAATGAGAATGTATCACCTCTTCAAAAGGGAAAAAAACCCCAGTAATGAAAAGCAAAGTTGTTGGGGGGTTTTGGGTGGTTTGTGTATTTTTATTTTGTTGGGTTTCTTGTTGTTGGTTTTGGTGTTTTTGTCTGTAGGTTGGGATTTTTTTGTTGTTGTTGTTTTGTTATAGCTTGGGAGAGCATGCGCATTTAAAAAAAAAAAAATAAAGATTAGCAAGGTTTAGAAGCCAAAATCTCAAGTCATAAAAAGTCCAGGTGGATAAGATGACACTTTTCTATCAATGAGAGCAATTAACCATCACAACACACTCTGAAGCAAAATGGTAGATAACGTACCTTGAAGACTGGAAGCCTTTCAGGCAGGAATGCTCTAGCTAACCACAAGTTCTGCCTTAAAGAAAAGGTACATAGATATAAAAAGATTTAACGAATCTCATCATACAGGTACTGGTTTAAAATTAATGATCCCTTCCACGCTTAAACGCAAACTGTAAAATACCTTTGGTACAGTTTATATAAATTATGGTAACACAGCCCTTTCCACCTGAAATATTTCTAACTCTAAAGAAAAAGAAAAAAAGCTCTGTTATACAGTGGCAATATTGCTCACATAGATCAAAATTTTAAGAATGACTTCAGATGTGACATGGCAGCACAGAGTCCATACTACAGATTAAGCATATATTTCAGAAGTATTTGAACAGAGAGCTTGAAGGCCCTTTCCACAGTCCCCCTAGGAGTCCCCTGAGAATAGTCTCCTTCAAGAGTAGGAGCACTGAGCTTAGAGGCTTTTGTTAGTTCCAGGTCATTGCTCTCCTGCTCTTGCTCTGAATATGAAGTTCTGCATTAGCCCTCCATCACCACACCTCTCTGATCCCTTTGCAGATATTCCCACTCAGAAAACGTAAGGGGCTCAAGTGTCTTAGAGCTAAAGTGTCCTAATTGGTTGCTACCTCACATGGTCCTGCATTCAAAGGTCACACAGACTCAGGCCAAATATGCAGAAACAATTCATTAAAAAATAAGTTAAATTCAGTGCAGTTATAACCAGAGAGTGGTGCCATTTATGTTGAAATTACATGTAAGCAATGACAAATTCCACCTTTGATATCCATTGATATGTTTTGGTCTTAGCTAAGTTTCTCTTTTCCATAGTCGAATATTTTCTAAAAACACCCATTACAACTTCGGTAATTAATCAACAAATGTCATTTTCCATTAAAGCATATTTAATCGTCACAAAAATTAGGAACAACTAACAACCAAAACCAGTATAATTACTTCTAATGCAAATGTGCTAATTTAAATTGTGGAATACTTCTTTAAGAGAAGTCTGTGTTAATTGGGGTCTGCTCATGAAAGCAGGCTGCTAATTGAGCTGGCATGTGCCAGATAGACTAGTCCAACTGAAAGAAAGACAATATTTGCAATGTAACACTGATTTTAAAAGTTAACATTTTAATGAAAAAAGCTGCTATCAGGCTCATGCCAGTTCAATTAGTCACTCCTTCCCATGAGCAGACCCCAATTAACACACTTTTTCGAAAGAAATATCCCACTGTTCAATTAAAACATGGAAGCATAGACGATCACACAAGTCTATTTTGATAATTAGTCTTACTTGATCTGTCTCAAATGTGTTGTTTCTGAACTGCTGCATCATCAAAATTTATGGATTATTTTCGAGCAAATGCTTTTTATCTGCATTAAGCAGGCACTGTCTGTAGAAGACAACCAAAACAGCCCAACAATCCAGCGGTGGCAAGGTGACACCTCAGTGCCTGTTGGTAACAGCAGAGCTCATAGTGTGATCATTACTATCAGATGGAGGGATCAGGTGAACAGGATTTCTGTTGTGAGTGAGCTCTTGTGCAATCCTATGACAAACACAAGTAAATAAAAGCAAGCACAAGTTGATCCAAAGCCTGAGGTCAATGAGAGTCTGTCTTGATTTCAGTGAGTGTTGGATTAGGTCCCCATGTTCCGTGGGAGAAGAGGAATTATTGCAGCGCACCAGGCAGTAGGAGCTGGCAACTTGGCAAATATTGATTTGGCATGGTAACTGCTACAATATTGATTTTAAACACAA
Organism: Mohoua ochrocephala; assembly: GCA_013398855.1. Lineage (NCBI taxonomy): Eukaryota > Metazoa > Chordata > Aves > Passeriformes > Acanthizidae > Mohoua > Mohoua ochrocephala. The sequence goes on from VZTA01009496.1 coordinate 596,232, forward strand.
CTCGAATATAGATTTATCAACCATTCTGCAGCACTGTGTCAATGTGCAATAACGACAGCCTTTGATGGCTCAGTAAAGTAACAACAGTGAGGATGAACTAAGGAAGAGCCATGATCACTGCAAATGTTCCCTCACAAGTATCATGATACACCTACCTGGGGAGCTTGTCACCTAACTGAGCTATTGAAAGGATTGGTAAGCTGTGTCTAATTAGCCGAGAGTGATGTTAATCAATAAAGTCACACAGAATTTGGGAATTTCCCCTGTATTTGGGACTGCAGCATAAAATACAGTGGATTTCTGTGGAAGGAATTGATCTTGCCCAACCAGTAAGTTAAAACAATGCTTCTTACCATCGATCCCTTCGAATCAATATTAGGCTTTTTGCTTGATGCGATGGAACAGGCAATTCTGAATTCACAAGTGCAGATGGAGTGAAGGCAGACATGCCATCACTAAAGCAAGCAATGTGCAATTACAGTGCCCCTGCAGTCCACTAGCAGCAATCCCGGCTTCAGCATGAGTCTTTCATTTCATGGTTGGGCTAAACTTCTGTTATCACTACTTGTCAAAAGTAGTTATCACTGTGATTCCCTGAGGAGACATTCTTACTGATCTAAAATATCTTTAGAGAGCGCAACACAATCATCCAGTCTGAAGGAGAACATACAAATCTATTTGCCTTAGGATATTACATGCTTGCTAACTTGTCACTGCTGCACCTAATGCCATTACCTAAAACAGTATGCAGGTATTCCTGTCACCAAGAATTTCTATTTGAGGCAAAACCCCAAAAAAACCCAATAAGCATGCTTTGGAAAATGATTGTGGGTATGGTCAAACCAGAACAGTTAGTTAGGTATCCATCTCCAAAATACTGGGGGGGATAGGGCAGAAAAACTCAATGGCACATGGTCTTTAACTTACATATTTACCCTCCTTGAGACACTTGCTGTAAAAGTGCCACCCACATTCCTAGTATTCAGAAACAATATCAAAACTGAAATGCAAAAGATGTTTGTTGGCTAAAATGTTTTCATTTTGAAGGAGAGGCTGCAGTTCCTGTTGGAACCCCGTTAATTTCTGTGACCCCGGTGCACCAGGATAACCCCAGAGGCTGGACTTGAGCTGAGAAACTGCAGTGAGAGCGGTGCATTTGCTAAAGGACCCCAGAAGCATTGCTGCATGAGGACCTCCCCCATGCAAAGGGCTTGAATAAAGGCTGTGGGAAGGTGGTGCAGGACAAGAGCTGCAGCTGGGAGACTGCAGCCAACACCTGGTCTGGTAGGTCAGAACCACCTTCAGATAGGGCAGTGCCAAGGAGACCATTGGTGTCTTTTAAATTAATTTTTTTTTTTTTCTCCTGTGGATAGAGTCTGCCTTCTACCTCTGGCATCAATCGTATCAATGTTTAAGTCACAAACAGGTTTCTTCACTTTCTGGGGTTTTTGTTTGTTTGAGGTTTTTTAAAAAAGCTTGGAGCAGGAGAGACACGAGGAATATCACCACTTTGATGTCAGTGGTGGTGCATGTCAGTGCAGAATTTGCCTCACTTTTTCTAATCTTTTCAACTATGCACAGCTACACTGAAACCTCCCTGCAGAAACTCGGCAAGAGGAAGAAAAAAGTAGGGGCAGTATGAAGGAATGAGAAAAAACTTGCCTTTCAGGAGATGCTTTGCACTTCTGACACCCCTCAGAATCATTCACTCTGCTCCTATACATGACAGACTCTGTTCCTACTCCTAATATGGCTACAGTTATAGCTGCCTCCTCTTTTTTCAAGCTATTTAGGTTTTTTCTTGCTGATTCTGGCACATTTACTATCACATAAGTTCTCACGCTATTCCCAAGTTTAAGTATTTGGCCTCTAGCAGCATAAAACATTTTGTATTTTATTTAGAATGCCCCCTGTTCTCAGTTTGCTGGTGGTTTGTGACCAATCTCATGTTTAAACTCAAACTCTTGCAATAAACTTCACATTGAATTAGTTAACACAGACATAACAATTTTTTTTTTTTTAGGATAGAAATAAAGACCACGTAAAATAAAACCAAAACATTTATCTTTCAATCAAGGATTCAAAATCCAAAAATAAATATCCTCAATTTTAAATACTAGAGAATCTTTTCAGTGGACTTAAAGTTTCAACAACTTTTCCAAATCTGGGGGGAAAAAAACCCCACATTAAAATACTAATACTTCTTCCATTTCAAACCCATTTATCTCTTGAGATAGTAGAAAAAGGATTTAATGTACTTCCACAGAAATTCAGGGACTACTTGCACCAGTAGCTCTTGATACACACTTTGATTCAAGTCCTCATTTAGCTTATCAAACAGAAAAATAGCGGTTTGGGCTTTTCAAGCACTTCAACATAAACTTCATTTTCAGGCTGAGAGAGAATACAAAGTTAAACACTCTGCATCACATGGATGAGCTAAGGATGCAAAATAAAGGCAGCCTGGGAGCGCCCTAGTCAAAGAACAAAAACATTTGTCAATAATTTCAAGATACTATGAGAGGGGTTTTTAAAAAAAAAAAAAAGGAAAGAAAACAAAGAAAAAAGGAGATCCCTATGACCCAGCTGCAGAAGTAAAAGCAAAGTGCAGAATGCAGCAATAGCAGATCTAAGAAGACATTGTTTCTGAGAAAACTGAAGAAAGGGAGTCAGTAGGGAAAGGGAAACATGCTCTCCATTTTGATGTCGGCATCTCTCAGGCTCCTTGCCAGAGGCTACAGGCATCCCCAGGGCCCACCCAAACCCACTCAGGAGACTCTGCTACAGAAAGCTTCAGCTGAGCAATGCAAGCATCTCCCTGTCCCCATATTTTGTACAAAGTCTTACAGCAATCTGTACACAAGTGCCATTTTTTACTATTCTGTTCCCAAGATAACCGAGGTCTGTTCCTACTGAACTAGGCTTGTTAGGCATTAACTTGAAGCTCAGGCAAGTTCCTCGGGTACAGGAGCAAACTCAGGGCAATGGGTGGTGCCAAATAAACAGGTTTTACAAGGCACTACTGGCCCCGCATACGGTGACAATTATTAGCACCCCAGATATGCTTTAAGATGCACATATTTATTCGGTCAGGCTTTACAGAGAACTACACTTGCTCAGGCACAGTCAGAAAATTCATTATTCAAACACAGAGGCAGAGAAATTGGGTACATCTTAAGAAGACCAACCCTCCCAAACACTGTCGTGTACGTGCCCTTCGTGCACAATCAGCAATTCTACCTTCTCAACACCTCGTGTTCCACAAACCCTAGAACAGCCAGAACAACTCCCTTCATCTTTGCATTTTCCAATCTTTCATCTCCTTAAGTCCCTGACTCAGGAGCGTCAGTCTCTTGATCTAATATACATTACAGAAAAAGACAAGTAATTCCATAAGCAGTGACTCACCCTCCCAGCCTCTGCCCGGGGGCTGCAGCTCCACAAAGGATGGCTCCAACTTTGTGTGCAACTCCTTCTCCCTGAGCCAGCATCTCTCTGAGCTGAGCAGCAAAGTGGAAGTAGAAGGTGCCCCCAGCCCTGCCTGCCTCATCACCAGAGCTTGGGAAGAGCTGAGATGGCCCCACCCTTACCCACACACAGGTGCAGCTCGTTCCCTCTTCTCTCCCAAGGCCCACTCAGGGGCAGCAGATCCCTGTGCTGTGGCAGGGACAGGTGAGGCCGATTCCCACTGCCCTGCCCACAGAAAGGGCAGGGACACAGCCTTCTTTACTCTCTCCTTGCCACCAGTGGTTGTAGTGAGCTACTCCATGGATTCAGACATATAAACTGAGGGGGAGCCGATCTCTACAGTTGGTGCTGTCCTTTTCACACTAAGGACAAACAAGGACTTTCAGAGCTTTCATGGGAAATCAAGAGAGCTGCCAGACCACAAAGAAGGACAGTGGCCAACTTGGGACCTCCCAGGAGACAGAAAACCCATGGTGTCCCACCTCTGCCGTTGATGGCTTGCTAAAAAGCCACCTTGTTAGCACAGGCAGGCAGGCGCGGTGTGCTGAGACTTTCACCTCTGTCAAAAAGAGAGGAGCCTAAGCCCTGACCCCTTTCCCAAGGTGCTTTCAGGCTGCGCCTCCTGCACTGTCACAACAGATTGGGCTGTGACAGGTTGGTCAGGAAAACCAGAGATGTTTTACATTTTCTGCTTGACTTGCAGTCCTTTTACCAGACTGAGGCTTGGGACAGTTTTTCCACTGGTATTTTTATTATGCTTCAGGAGAAAAACAGGTCTGAGGTTGACACTCAGCATTACAATTTCAGTACTATGCACATAAATTTAACTACTTAATTCCACTGAGCATTGGGTAAGTCGGGCAGCTAAACCCAGTATATTGCACGGAACATTTATCACTAACTACAGTATACAATTCCCTTTGCCATTTAGGCTTACACATTTTACAGCATTTACAATCATGCTGAATTATGCTGGAATTCCCATTTCAAAGGATTTCATGAATGTATTGCTCGAATGCTGCCAAACTCATTTTTTTTTGTTCAGGCAGACTTTAAGGGGAAGTGAGGTCCTGTGAGGCTGCTTATGCACTGCTGGATCCCAAGCGCTGTTGGAATTTCTGAATTTCACTGAGAAGTTGCTGGAATAAAAAGTAAAGTGGGCTCTGACTGAAAGCTACAAATAGAAAACGGATGTAATTTTTAATCCAGTGCACCATAACTATTAGTGAATGTTGATTTCTTTCTGGCACCTAATTGATAACAGTCTTTATCAGATTTTTATGACTGGGGAAGGTCAAAAGGGTCCCTTAGCCTGGCTGGGACGGTGACTCTGTACCGGAGCGGAGTCACCCATCTTCATGCCCTGGTGAGGGGGCTCACAGGGCCTCAGTGGTGACTGAGGGTGGCAGAGGGTGGTAGAAATCAGCTCTTGCTCTCAAGTGAGCTCTCCTTCCTCTTAGAGCTGCCCAGCCAGCCAAGGAGCCCCACTGCTATCTTTCATGAGGGAGAAATGTACTCGTTGGCTTGAAGCCATCCTCCCCTTGAAAATCTCCCAGTGTTTTTTCACACTTTAAACCTGGCTTTCCCCGGGCTGGAAAAAGAAAAGCAAACTCAAAAACCCCCTAACTCTCACAAGACAAACCTCCCCCTTGTGCAGGGGGCACACCTGGCCGCAACTCGATTACTTCTGCTTACTAGTTTGGTGGTGCAAATTTTTGGATATATAAAACACTTTCAAATGTAATCCTGGGTTGTGAGACGTGCAGAAATATCATTCTAGTTCTCCTCAAATAGATGACAAAACGCATCCAGACTTCCCTACCTCTCCTATGCAAATCCTGCCTGTGATCTTCCCAGTTTCCTTTATGTATCTTAAACCCTGAGGGTTTAAAAGTAATATTTCTGTAAGTCAGATACTACTAGATACTTTTGAAACTCTTCCTCCTCTTCTTGCAAAAAAATAAAATAGAACCAATTAAAAGAAAAGTCTTCTCGCTCTGACTTCAGCTGTACTATAAAACTGTTATTAAAACTATCGTGGATGTGACAGAAATAAAGGAGGTGATGAGGAGATATTTATGATGTACAGAAAATGTCTAGGGAGTATGTCTAATGATGTGATCAGGATTTTTGAGGCCCTTAATACAGCGATTATTAATGCAAGTCGGCTTCCATGCTTATGCAAATAGGCCTGGGACATTACAAGAAATTTCCAGTCATGTTGCTTGCAAAGGCCAGGTGGGGATGCAAGGCTGTCTGAAGCCTGAAGAGACTTTCTTAATGGAGTCCAACAAGATTAGTTGCCTTTCCCCACTACATGACTCTGTAAAAAAAGCAAATAAATCACTAACAGTCTCCTAATAGACTTAGCTCTCTCCTGTCCTGAATGAATATTGCTTGGAATGAGCTCTGCAATGGCTGACTCTGATATTGCCACAGTGACTTGGTTTTTTTCAAGGCTGCGTGAAAGATTTCCAAGTTTTTGAAAATGCTGCCCCTTGTCCCATATGCAGGAATATAAAAGGCATTCCCACGGTGGGCTGGAGCCCAATCACTGGAACAGTTTTTACCTGATCAGGTTCTCCAGCTGGATCTCTGAGGTGAAAGGGGTAACTGGAGTTCTCTCCCTTCCTGTGAGTAACCCAATACATTCCTCCTGCGAGCCCTCTGTGGTAATGGATTTATTATGGACCGCGTGATATATTGCTGCCCCACCCATGCCTAGTGGAGCAGCCTGATTCTGACCAGACTGGCTGTATCAATGCACTGAGCAGGGATTATTACCCCTTTTTCTGGGATTATCACATTTAACTTACCTTTTTCTACTTTTTTTTTTTTTTACCTTTAAATTATCATTTACATTTTATATTATCCTTTTAGATTTTTTTTTTTTTTTCTGAAATTATTTTTGTCCTCTTCTGTGCAAGCTCAATTTTAAGTACGTTACAAGATGCCGGTCCATTCCTTTGTTAATGATCAGTGATCCCAGCGATTCAGTATGCTTTCTGGGATGGAAAAAGTCCAAACAATCCCATGAAGTGGGAGAATAAATTTGATCAGCATTTAGGTGGTTGAAATGGCCGTGCTTCAGGAGCCAGGAGTGAGGGACACAGACTGCAAAGGACTGGGGCTGAAGCTGTGGCACAGGCGTGTCTCATGCCCAGGCAAGGGAACTGGGGCACGTGCTGAAACAACAAGGAGGAAAAAACCATAAACCAAAGGAAGCCATAGGAAAAATGATTCCTTTTTTTTAGTCAGCTCAGGATGGCAAGCCCAGCTCACTGAGGCTGGATCTGATAAGCTCCTCTTTTCCAGTAATTGTGTCTGACCTGATTCACTCACACCTTTTTTGCAAATCTGGGTGCCACAGGGCATTTCTGCCGCGCAGGCGATGTAGTTGGGAAGCCACTTCCTCTTCCCATGTTGAATTCCCACAAGACTCCAGAGCCTGTGTGCTGTGTCTGAGCCCAGCTCTCACTGAAGGTGTGCAGCCCCACAGCCTAAGGATCTCCTCCTTTCCTGCAGTGCAGTCTGCCTGCTGTGAGCCACATTACTTTGTGGTACATCACGAATTAACTAAAAGCAAGGACGACTCTTTCATGAGAGCAATTTCCTTGCAAAGGTCTCACTCTGCCTTGAGGGTTACTCCATTAGATATACCCTGTTTGTTCCCACTTGGTAACCCATCGCATCCTCACTCTGCATTTGCAGCAATCACCTAGAATTTCAGAAGTTTTATTAACTAGCACTTTGACAGACCCTTCCTTGATATTTTGTAGGCAAGCAACACATTTTTGAACTGGTGGGTATCCTTTTGCATATATCTATTGATTACAGCGGGGCAATAAAATGTTAAAGTAAAAGAAATCAAAGCTTTTGATCATGACATAGATTGATCTTTTCTTTGCTGGAACTAGGGACCTTTATTAATGCAAGTATGAAAGGCCAAAATTTGCCCTAGTTTTCCTCAAAGAGTTTTGGAGGGAGTGTGGCTCAGGGCCTACCAAGTTGCTGTTTTGTGTGCTCATCCAAAGAAACTACTAAAAATGATTGCTATTTGGGATAGAAATAATACTGCAGTTGACAGTCAATGACTGACTTCAGAAATTTTATGCCATGCTCAGCTGAATCAGTGCAGATGTTTGTGATTTTATTATTTCTTTTTCTTTTTTTTTTTTTTTTTTTACCAGAAGAAAACTCCTTGCAAGGCAAAAAACTTAATGCAACTGTAGCAGAAGTTAAAGTACCATGGATTTGCCACTGACTTTCGTTTTGATAAAGAATATTTTATGTTCAGAATTCAGAACTCCTCACTTCTCAAGTGGCTTGAGACATACTTTACGCTTCAGGGGAAACTATTTCAATCAATCCCAAAGCTAGGAGGGACTCACTCTAAATTCCCCTGTTAAAATAATGTCAAAGTATTATTAGCTAAAGCCTTTTTACAAGTAGATTAAGAGCACTCTGTTCTCAATCCATGTTCACAAGTTTGACTTAGTTTATTTACAAGACGGTTATCTAACAATGCTAAAAAAGAACAAATCAAAGGCTCCTCTTTTCCCCATACAATACTTCTCAAAAAGTGCAGTTCACTTTTTTATATGGAAATAAAAGATTTTGTTCATAACCTGTTAACAATAAATAATGAAGTTGGACAAATCTCAGAGTACATAATAAATTTGGATACTATACAAATGTTTGGAAAATGCAGACATGCTCCACGGAGAATATGCGACAATTGGAGCTTCAGCCGGCAACAAGATATTGCGGATTATTAGAAATATCTATTCTCACTGCAACAGAGCACTTGCACAAGTGCACTTCAGTCCAATCAGTAGGAAATTTAGATTGATAGGATAAATTGACAGGTAGGTAGACTGACCAATCAATCTGTACCCTTAGCCTATCCAACAAATTTAACACCACAAAATGGGGTTCTCACAATTTAGAGGGCTGAATTAAAATACCTCCAGAGACCTGCCCCAGTAGATTTGTTTTAATTTTAGGAGAGGTAATAAAATTTTGAAAGAGTTTCTAAAACAGCGCAAGGGACTGCTTTTGTGAAACACCCAGCTGCCTCTGCCTCCCCAGTGCTCAGCAATGAGATAAGCCAAATACAATCACCAGGCTTGGGATGTAACCCTGAGAGCGCAGATCAGGAGAAAGCAGAAGCCTGCTGAGGACCCATCCCTTCCTAATGGCACGCTGAAACATTTCTGTTTGGATTGCCTCCTGCAATGCTCAATACCAGCTGTACTGGACATTGCAGGGAATTGAAGATGAAATGGATCGAGATGGCTGCGGGGAAGTGGCTGCATTAATTATTGCCTGCTACTGCTCCGTCTTCCCAGGATGGCTCTTCCCACACCTGCAGTTAGCTTCTAGAAATGCAATTATCAATTCATTAACTTCCTTAACTGTACCATCTAGAGCAGATATACAAGAGTACACAACTGAAACCCCTGCCAAACTTGCAAAACAACTTCTCAATCATGGTTACTAACATTGTCATTTTCTCCTGACGTTATGTGAATTATAGCACACTGAATAGAAAAACAATATAGCAGCTCTGAAATTCCAGAGGATGCGTTTGGGTATGGAAATACTAAGCATAGATTTTGGGGACAAACCCCAGGTTTTTGTCCTTCCCTTTCTTAAAGGGAAGCAGAAATTCTTAGACATTTCTTTAATTAGGCCAGATTTTCATGTAGTAAAACAAGAATCAAATAATCAGCAGCTTTATTCTTAAGCCACACATGTACATAAAAGTGCCTGTAATACTTTCAAGTTTATTAAAGTCACAAATGAATTGGTAAAAATCTGACATGATAATCGTTACAGTACTACTATTAATTACCTTTGTCATCATCAGCACTGAACTTCAGACCCTACATGGTGCATTTGAATGACTGAGCTTTCAGTCATTTCTTGCTGAGAGCCTAGATGGAAAAAAAAGTGATTTCCCTACTAAAGGGAATGTCAGTTTTGGGACATCCTCATCTCCTGTATGGATGGAAACATGGATATCTAAGGGAAGAAAAACCAAACAGAAACTGATCTATATAAAATGTCACGGCACTACAATAGCCATTTCTTTTATTTTGCACAAAACAATGACATTTTCTTCCTATCTTCTCAGCCATATCTCCACAATGTAATAGGAAAGATATTTTACTTGGGTGATAATGTTTTGATTCTGGTTTATGCAACAACTTTAGATGAAAATTTAAGCACATCCTCACAATTCTGTAAAGTTAACATTGGTGTGGAAGAGTTATATGAAATTTTTATCTTACATATTGGTTTTAGGCTTCATAGTATCAGGAAAAAGAAAGGGGAAAATTATTTGTACATGCATGGAATATTAAAGGTGTTTAGAAGTCTGAACATTGCTTGCAATGCACTCGTTCAAATTCAAGTGTTTTACAATTCTGACTCTAGAATGACAAAATTTATATCAGCTTTCCATAATGGTGGTGTTAGGGTTGTACTAAGGAGAAGAGAAATCTTAATATGCTTGGTTTGTAGTATTCTCAGGAAGCAATTAATGCTAATAGTCCGGCAGGCTGTAAGTTGGAACATTAAAAATTCCATCCTGGGCTTCACATTGCAGAGGCAAATTCTGAAATGATTTATACTTTTTAAAGTGATATTTCTTAAAACTGAGATATCCAAAGCAGTTGGTCTAAATGCAATCAATATGATCCGTATAATCAGGACAAACTCGTGCCCTTCACTTGGAAATATCTGTTGATAAACAAGAGAGGCTTCCTGGGAAAGAGCAGAAGGATTTTTGGTGTGGTTTTGAACTGTATTTTTTTACCTTTGCTTGGAACATGAGTTGCAGTGACCACAGAAGCCCATCACATATTGTAAATAGTGTGTTTATAGCTCCATTACAACGCGCTTTCCCTCCTAACTCGGCTGTATTATTCCATTTACCCTTACGGCCTTACACCCTCTGTCCAGTGATGGCACGGTGAGCTAAGCAGTCTCTGTCACTGCAGTGATGTGGCTTTTATACCCCAAACCAAGATGTCCAAAGATACTTTTGGAGCCGGAGTGTATTGACAAGTCCCGGCCACCGTGCTGAAACACCGTGATCGTAAAATACAATTGTCAGCAGCAGTTGCTAAGTGACAGAGATTCCTTTGTGATACAAATAATGTCCTAAAAAATTTACAGTGCCTCTTTACTGCTTTTTTTTTTTTTTTTAACCTTAAAAGAGATGATTTTACCAACAGTGACACGCCAAGGGCTAAGGGCTTGTATCTAAACTGTAGACTGCCGTGCCATGTAACAATGCTGCTGAGTTAGGTTTAAACTAGCTGGGGATATGGTAATGGAGCTGGCATTTGGGGGAGCTCCTGGGTTCTCAGCTGTGCAGGGAAGCATTAGTCAAACAAGGGAGAAGTCTGGAAGGCATTTTTGTACCCCTTCAACAAATAGTTGGAAGCAAGTCTGCCACGTGAAAATCTCTGATGACAACGATATCCTTTAATGAGGATAAAATTATTAGCAAAGGTGAAAATAAGAATGCACTTTGGAAGATCAAGGCTAAGGAGGGAAATCAAAAATGTTGTAGAAAGTCTCAGTTTTGCTCGCAGGCTTTAAGCAATGACATTTGCTGCCCTACAGCCTCAGAGGTCATGTGCTTGTATTTTTTTCTGCAAAATTATCAGTCATTTTACATTCCCTTGTGCCTGTTTGTTATCTTCTGCAATTGTCTCCAGCCCATCAAAAAATCTTATTGTTAGAGCTGCATGAGAAGATCAAATTATATTCAAGAGGTGAGGGATAGCAACAGTCTTTGGCGAGATGCAATGATTTTTAAGCCAAAGGTGAGATCATGCCTGTATGAGTTCACAACGGGGAGATTAGTTTTACAACGCTAAAAAGGGATTTCAGAAATATCTAAGTGCCACAAAACCTGCATTTGAGGCTTATTTTACGTCTTCATTACATCACTTGGACATTAAAGGAAGCCTAGGCAAAATTCTGAGAAGCCGATTGCACTTCCAGTTAATAACAACAGGAACCAGTCCAAGGACAAACATCTAAATCATGGTGCAGCAAATTACACATTCTTTGGTGTCTGAGGTGTGCACACACACACATGCACACTGAGAGCTATGGCACGTTCCCCTCTTCCCTATCCTCATATCTGCCCCTCCATGGATGCTCACACACACACTGAGAGCTATGGCACCTTCCCCTCTTCCCTATCCTCATGTCTGCCCCTCCATGGATGCTCACACACACACTGAGAGCTGTGGCACATTCTCCTCTTCCCTATCCTCCTGTCTGCCCCTCCATGGATGCTCACACACACACTGAGAGCTATGGCATGTTCCCCTCTTCCCTATCCTCATGTCTGCCCCTCCATGGATGCTCACACACACACTGAGAGCTGTGGCACATTCCCCTCTTCCCTATCCTCCTGTCTGCCCCTCCATGGATGCTCACACACACACTGAGAGCTATGGCATGTTCCCCTCTTCCCTATCCTCATGTCTGCCCCTCCATGGATGCTCACACACAGTCGCTGCCATGCCCCTGCTGGTCTCACCCCCCATGCCCTCACGGCTGCTGTGGCTCTTTCTCCCTCTCTGTTCTTGAGCTTTGGAGATACAAAAGGAAATTCAGCCCTGAGGAGACTCTTCCTCACAGGTGTGTGGCTGGAACCATGAATCCCTAAGGACTGATCAGGGAGTGAGGAGGGGAACTCACAACACTGACTCGTCACAGATGTACAGATTGAGAGCAATTCTGATCTCCATCTACTGCCTTTCTCCCCGAGCCCTTATGCACCTCATAAAGCTGTACTGAGAACACCCATAGAGCTCCCAAACCTACATATAGCCTTATATTTTGTACACCTGAATTTCAATAGTTTTCCCACTACTTTAGAGAGCATAATCCACGTGAGCAACTTGGAGCCAAGGCTATGTAAACCCCTTTCCACCCTGAATATTATTTTCCCTCTCAACGGCAGTTTTGCGAAGGCCAGCCCGTAGTGAGATCTCTGTATTTGTGTCAGATGTCTCTGCCACATATCAAATCCTTGTGTCCCATATCATTTTACACCACACGAAAAACATGGATTTAAAAACTCATGAACCCATCATGATGTCTTCACATCGATGATCTTTAATAAGTCACTTTCCGGCATTGTCCCTTTCTGGAATGACACTGATCTTTTTTGTGAGGTGACTTGAGATCTATGAATTAATGTTATGCACACGAGACTGACACATCAATCTTAGAAGCAGTAGGAGAGTGGCTGTAGGCAAGGCAAGACAGTTGCCTTTGCCCGAGATTAAGGTAAACAGGAAAAAACCCCACCTTTTATGGATGCAGCTCCTAAAGCTTTCTAGAAGACTGAATGCCACAAGTCTCCTGAAGAAAGTTTCCATTTCTGCCTCAGTGAATTCTTTTTTAATTGTGTAAACAAAGCTTTAGCCTTGTTTCTACATATGTTTGCACCAGAAGTATTTCAAAGAACCAAAAAAAGGTGTCCCTGTGGATACTGGCGAGGCTGCCATGGGCACGCCAGGCTATGGAGCACTGGCCCTGGCTTTCCACCTGTGCCTAGTGACAGGATGACCTGCAAGGGTCCCCCCACATCTAGAGGAAAGGCTAAATTTGCTGGCATATGCCAGTCTTGACTTGGAGGTGGGGGAGCACACAAAACCAAACCTTTCTTCAGAGAAAAACAATCCAAGATAATACATCATGATACTTAATTTTTTGTTTTATTTTTGGAGAAAAACATTCAGAGTCGTTAATTTTCTCAAACCATTTCATTTGGATTTATTATGGTTATTCACATTGAGAATTAATAAGACATATATATTCTTAAGTAGGTGATAACCTTCAAGTTATGGAAATAAAACCATGCCTGAAGAGAACAGCTGAATAGTCGTGTTACGGAATTTTACATTTCAGGTTTTGCTCTGTCCAGAAATCTGTAAATATACCTTTTACAACTACATGTTTCCCTTTTTCAAATTGTCAAAACCCAAAAGAGCTGAAAAATCTCTTAATCCACTTCAATGGAAATATTATGAAAATCAAGTGTCTTCTGTCCTGGCATTCTTTCTAATAACAATGTAAGCTGATTCATCTTTAAGGCTAAAGTATTATTCCTGAGAAGTTTCATCTAGCATGTTCAGGAAGAAAAAACTAAAAACTGAGACCTAAGATTCAATATTTTTTGCATAAAAAGCAAGAAGTAATAGTGATGAAACTGTGTTGGCTGAAAGATATGAAAAGAAATGAGAATATTTTTTACTATAAAATGTTAATTTCAGCAGTGATGAAGCATTTGGAGAAACTGATATCCATAATCAGCCACAAAATATAAGCACTGAAGCTCCAGCTGACCTGATTCAAGGAACTCCACACACAGCACAGGGAATTATCCAGGCTGCTGCCCATTTTTCTCTTTTGCACAGATAGATGAGGTAGTTTAGCTGAGTAATAGGCAAGGGAGGATGTCTTCTTCTAAAAATGGAAATTTCAAAATAATTATTTCCACTTAATAATGCAGGCAGGCAGAGCACTGCACGGAGCAGAAAGCTGTGGGTGCTCACGAAAGCTCTTGGTCTGCTGATCACTACTGTTTAGAGAGGACAACATGTCCCCGTACAGCAACACCCAGCAACGACCTCCAGGGCTTTTGAAAATGTGAGGTGGATGGCAATTATAGTAATGCCCTGAATTGTCTTTATTTTGTAGTCGTATGGCATAGTAAAGACAAAGCTTGTAGGCACAGATAACACCCCTCACAGTATTACTTTGTACAGCTGTAAAAAACCAGGTGAATTTTCAGCCAATACAGAAGAAACAGTATTATAGAAAAGTAAATTTGGAGTAACAACTGACTGACCAAAAATATTTTTTTCAGACATAGTCTTAAAAATAAATAGTAGGAATTCAAGTTTTCAAGTAATTCCTCAGGAATGGAAGGAATTTCTCATCATTATCTATGACTGATATGTCCCACAGAATTCCATATGTCATCTTTTACCAACTACCAAGAATGTGAACATTATTGATAAAAGCCTCTGTTCTTCTCAGCCACATCTGTTGCAGTTTGCATATGAAGTAATATTTTTTTAAGATTAGACTTTCATGATGGTATTCAACATTATTCCATCAGAAATGAAAATAAAGGGATAAAATGTATTTTAAATAATGTATTATATTTCACTAGATTAAAAACTACTTTTTACTTCAAGCAATGTGTGTTCTGTTCATAATAAATATCGAAAGTTTATTTCATCTCTTTCAGTTAGTTGGATATTCAGAACGTGCAAGGAGCAGGAAATGGACAGGTTTTTTTTGTTTTTTCATTAAAAAAGAAAATTACCAGATTTCTTGCCCAAAAGAAATACTACAGCAAGCTAATAAATACAGCCTTATGTTTCTGCTAAATACTAAAGCCTGTATTTTATTTCTTTGGTAATTTAATAGATTAAATGGAAATAATATTTTGGTATGTTATTAAGTAGAAAACTTCAGTGAAAAATAGCATTTCCACTGAAATCAAGAAGAGATTTTCCAGCGTAATGAATGTGGCAAAGTAACCTACTCAGCTACAGGGAGGCGCTGACAGATTCCTCAGAGTCACTTTTCTTTCTGGACCACAAGCCCAGTGAAACTATTTTCTTATTCAGTACCTGCCTGCATCTACTTAGTTTATGCTTATTCGCCAGTCAGATTTCATTTCCAAGAGCTCAATGTGTTTTCAAGGTGTGTAGCCAAAAGGCAAAGATATGTGTTGTGAAATTAAGGTGCTTGAAACTGGCTGTGGGCCTGGCCTTTTGAATACATCATGTATGTATTAAGAGCTTTCACAGTAAAGGATTCAGAGTAAATAACAGTGTCAGAAAGAATGAGATGGAATCAGCCACAGTGGACATAAACTCTAGAAATAGCTTCAGCCTATTCATTGCTCTTTCATATCACATCCCAATCCAGATATACTTCCATTTAGCTTTGGTCAGAGCAGCATTTTTTCACATTCTTGATGGAATCTGGTTTATTACAGCACTTGACCTCTCTTCCTTTTCTGGAGATGCTTAATTCTTGATACAAGGATGGAAATGCTTACCCACTTGGGGCACACAAAACTGACTTCTATTACAAAATGTGATTTATAAAATGAGAACTCTGGTTAAATGGGGGTTTTTAGGGGCAGGGAGGTAGGCAGGTGAAGTTTGGATATGGCAAAGCTATTAAAGCTACGTTAGCAACAGCATGCTCCACAAAAAACCCCTGACAGATTGAAAGATCGTACGCTGATCGTGATCTTTCATGAATGTATTCAGATGCGTGCTTCTGCTGCAAATTCACTTTAAAATACATTTAAGCAGCATGTTTTATATGCAATTCTGAATGCTTTTCTAAATTAGGGCATTTTTTTTCCCAGTTTCCTAAGTTGGTATTTAATTATGTGAAATGTTTCCCATTTGTTTACTAAAAGCTCATAGCTGCAGTGGGATGGTGGGATTTGCTACTGCTCCCAATCCAGCAGTTCATTCAACTCACTGAGAGCCAGATTCTGCCTGCCACTCACACAGGAGTGGGATGGAGAGTGGAGATGTGAGCAGAGACAGGAGGGCTGCCCAGTCAGACTCACTTTGTAGGAAACAGGAAACACAGGAAGAAAGCATTTAATTTTGCTCCCCAAACTCTCAGGTCAACGAAATGGGTGATAGCTGAGCAGAGGCCAGATCACCATAGCTGAGCAGCAGCAGGCAAATCAAAAGCTTTGAGAAGGAGGCTGGGCAAGGTGACCACTACACATCTCTTCCATCCTGAATAATCCTTCTCTCCGACACTCCTCTGTTTTTTCCTGGGAGGGCTCAGTTACAAACTGCTCTTTTTTTTTTCACAAAAACACACCAAATGCTGCAATGCCCGACATTGTGGGAATAGCACCTGCTCCCCTACAACAGAGGTGGCTGTAGACATTATTTGTGCTGTGTGTTTATCTCACTCTTTCAGTTCAGGGGATGTCCAAAGGATGCTGAACAGGTAAGCAGCCTCTCACACCTACTACTGGCACCCTGTGGTTGCTTGCATCCCACCACTGCTTTAGATTTGTAGCCACTGTAGCCACTCTATTAAAATATTCCCTTTCCCTTGTAAGAAAATAATCCTTGGATCTGGGAAAAAAATTTTTAAAAGTGTGCTCATTTAATTTGTGCTTCCTTGCATTTGGTGTGGCACAATTACACTGAAAGATCAATTTCACCTTTATTTTTAGTGATTTTCTGACCGGTTCCTGCACAGCCCACATGCACAGAGCAGCTCAAGGGAATGTTTACACCACTGTGGAACCTGTAGCGAGCTGACAGTGCACATACAAACTACTGACACTTCAATAAAAGTATTAGTTTGCAAAACAGACAGGATAAAGAGAAAAAGAGCTGCCCTTAACAACAATTTGCCCCAGCACAAATATGCACAATTCGAATTAATTAAAAATGAACGATCAGGTCATTTTGATGCCTATGATCCATTAGATGACCTGACACATCTTACATGTGCTGCAGCCAAAGCTTAAGGGCTTGAATTTGCTGCTACTATTTACAAGCAGCAAATATTAGTGTCTGTGCACCAGGTCACTGAAAGCACTGAAAGCAGGGCTGGGTGAGTAAAGCTCTCAGGCAGGGCAGGGGTTCACACCACCTCCCCTGATTAACAGGGGGGGAAGAGCTGTCATTTACCATGTAGGCACATTTAAGGCTCACCTTAATCTTCGGATGATTTTATTAGGCTTTCCTCTTTGTAAAAAATGTTTTCACTTGTGGGATTAAAGGAGCACTATCTCCTTTATGTTACATTCTTACAGCTTAAAGTTGTCCTTCGTGTCTCTTTAAATGTGTTCAGCCTCTCACAAATGAGATGCTTGTACACTGATCCACATCCTGATCTATCCAACATCCAAGTACAACCCAACCCAACCCAACCCAGCATGGGCTCAGCACCCCTGTCACAGCTGCAGTGGGCTCACCTGTGGCTTCTGCTACACGAAACCCACACCCCTGAGAGAGCTGATCCTACCAAGGGATTCAAAGATGCTCTGGAGCCTGTGGACACAATTAGTGCACTGAAATTTGGATTTGCAAATTTCTGCAAGGGCAAAGCATTGCCTTTAATTGTTCCCAGTGTGTCTGGCTGAAGAATGATTATCTCTTTTTCTTCCTGTTGGGCATTAGTTTTAGCTGAAGATGGTGGAAGCCGTTATTACAGCAGTTAATAGTTCAACAAAGACAGGCACAGGCCCTGCACTGGGCTGAGCAGCACACAATGTTTAGCGCTCCCTGCACTGCATCAGGAGCACAGCAGAAAAACAGTGGGAAAAATATTTCATCAGTAGTGAAAAAAAAAGAGATGAGAAAGTTGATGAAGCCAGAAAATGTGGGGTTTGAAAGAAAAGACATGAGACAATATGAAGGCACCTTTGTATCCAATGGCCTATCTTGTAGCCAAGCTCAAAATTGCATGAGGGAAGAAAGGCAATGATCTCGAGGGTTATTATTTTCAATACAGGACAAAAGAAAGCCACAAGTAATACTTGGAGCACTTAAAATTATTCTCAGCTTTGGAAACCAGAGTCTGAATCCATAGGATGAACTATCTGAACTTTAAAAAAATCAAACATATAAGACAAACATAATTTTTTCTCTTATAAATGAAAAAAACAATGTCATTGGAAATGTCCTCATTATGCTCAAAGAAAACTTTCCCCAAAATCTCTCATCCTAAATAAACTGAGTGTTATTACCATTCTTATTGAGGAATTACTAAAAACAAAAATAAAATCAAATCATATGCTTAAATCTGTAAGACGTATATATTGCACACTCCTGGTATCTTTATTTTTCATGAACATTATATATGCTGTTTGTTATTTCATTTCTTCAAGTTAATTAACTGACTAAATCTCTCCATGCTTTGGTCAGGCTATATAAAATAGTAAAGAACTGGAGCTTCACAAAGGGAACTGGATGAATCATCAATTCAGCCTTGCTCACTGCAATATAGATGAATTTTGACCATACACATAAAAAGTGGCTATTTCATAGAGAAAGAAAGTCTTCAGTGACAGAAGCCTGCTATGAATATATATGAGGTTTTTTTTCTTTTAACTGTTTTTTGAGTATTCTGTATGAACTAATGTATATGGTTAAAATACAGCGACCATTTATCATTTAGTTTCTCAGTAACTGTAACAAAAAGGAAGAAAATCCTGCAAACACATTGCACCCAAGCCAGGTTTCTCTGCAGTTTGAGGGCGGTGTACAGCAGAGATACCTGGATCACAAGGAAGGACTGAAAACATAACACACATTAGACAGTTTGCATTAATTCAGTGAAGAGACTGGATTTCCCAAAGTTTTAGAAGAGCATCTCACAAGGAAGAACTGTTAATAAAGAAGCACAAAACCTGTTACACTCTTTGGCTGTCCCGCCTCCTTCATCTAAATAATGTCAGAGATTTCAAACCCCAGTGTTGTGGGTTGTTTGAATTGTTTCCTTGTTCCACTGTAGACATCAAGAAGAGAAAATCACAATGTACCATTCCAGCTAATACTTCAATTTGGGTCAAAGTCAGAAACTTCAAAAAGCGTTTGTACGTCTTTGCAGCATAAAACCCCATTATAAGGGCTCCCAGGTCATCCACATGCTTTTAAAAATCCCTCGGGTGAAATCTTAGTAACTCTGTTATTGACTGCAATGTGAACAGGATTCTACACCTTGTTTTACGGTGTCAGTTTTATCTTTTCTGTTTTCATCCATAGCTTGACTGAAAAATGTCAATATCCCCCAAATTCTGACAGCTTCTTACTGACAATTCTATTGAATATAAAGCTTTTTGAATCTGAGTGCCTAAACTGCCAAATGAAGGGGAAAAAAACCCAAAAAACCCCCAGAAAAACCCAAACCAGAAAAAAGCACTTTGATTCAGTTGGAGAAAATAGTTGGTTTTGTTCACTATCTGAAGACGACCACAGGTCAGAGGATTCTTCTTTCTTCTGCTATATCTCATTTTACAACAATATGGTTTCAGATAAAAGATATAGATGGTTTTTCCAGATGTGAAGAGGAAGAAAAGATATCTTTGGAAACAATAAGCTCATTGCATTATTTCGATAGGAGTAAGAAAAGCTTATTTTACCTACAACAAAGAGCTGGAACTGATACATTCCAATATATGAAAGATTTCAGGGCACATTAAGTTCTCAGACTTAAAAGACTGATGATATAATATTGGAGATAAAACGGAATCAGGACAACTCCAGCATTTCATCTAAGTTCACTCACACCTGTTTGTACTTGCGGGCCTCTTTTGGTCTCTCATAAATCTCTCAGAGACAGGCATTGAGTGTGATGCTTTTAGAACACATCCATCTGGAACATTAAACTGACATAGCATGGTCATGAGGAAAAATACATAAATGACTGGTCAAAAGGAATGATTTAACTTGAACAACAGACAACCTCCCTTCCTAGGCAAACTCTCGGAGTTACAAATCAGAGTCTTAGGGGAAGACCTCTATTTCTCTTCAGCAGGACACGACAGGAGTGGGTTATCTTTGTTAAAATATTTCTTCTTATTACATTTAAGAAAAAGAGGAGAACAAGAAAAAAGGAAATAAGGTTGTTGACCTTGGACTTTCCAATTATTTTTTAAGAGCTCAAGAAATCTCAGAGACTTGAGGGTAACGCCTTCATTTATTCTTCATTCAGCAGAGACAGATAAAAGCATGCACACATTTATGAATATTTGGAGAATTTGATCTGTAACTTAGTTGCAGTTCTCCAAGAAGGCAAATCTGTTGAATCCCTGCCTGTTCAAAACAGCTCAGAAGGGTATACCATTTTCAATACTGTAATTGCTTGGATAAAGTGATCTTCCTGTGAAATAAATCAAGGGGAGACAGTTTGGTCCATAAACTACTCGGCAATGAGAGTCCCTCTTCCAGAGGATGCGGTGTGGAAGAACCCTTTCCTGGAAGGAGCAGGGTTTATCAGCATTTGCAAAGGAGTTTGCAAGCTTCCGTACCTCAGGCTGAGATGAAATGAACAGTTCCACCCATGATTATGACAGCCTGTTTTACAAGACTAGTAAAATGTGGTCTGGTACTCAAACAGATCAAATGTCAGCCATTTGTTCTATTTGCCAAGAGAGAAAATTCATCTTTCTCAAAGTGAAGTTATAAAACATACTAGACATAAAACTGATCCAGAACCATTGTCTCAGAACCTGGATCAGCTTAATGCCACTGTACTTGTATTTTTAGCCAGGAAAATCAGTTTGGTTTTTTTTTTTTTTTTTAATCCTTCCTAATAATAGGCCTCCTCCCACTTTGATACCAACAATTTACAGAGAGCCAGAAATTAAACATTGTTTCTTCCAGGGACTGCAATAAAAGATGGAGTATTTCAATGCCATGTTTTCTCATGCACAGTACCCTCCATCTCTGATATCCTCAAGTTTCTTTAAAACCTTACTTCACGGAGTAGTTCCTGAAAGAACACCCACCCTTACGTAGCTCACATGCTCAGACAACCTTCTCAGAACTGGAAGCAGAGCAGGCGTGAGGCAGAGGTAGAGCTGATTTTGGGAGAGAGGAGAAATCCATCGTTGGAATCGGAAAAAAGGTATTGAGATGATGAAGCATTAGGAAAAGAATTACAGAAGGTGCTCCTGATGTGGAGGCTCTTTTATAAAAGTCTCTTTTTCTTGCTTGCACATGTGCATGACCCATGGCTGTTATCTCTGAATATCTCTTTCAGACTCAGGAAAACTGAAAAAAACCCCTTGCTTTTGTTATGTTTGCATTCCTGTTTACAGAAGGAGGTAAGTATTCAGCTGGTTCATGCATTTAGAGCCCCAAAGCAGAAATCCTTACAATTTTGTTGCTCTCTAGCACAGACAGAGGCTTTTCATTTAAATGTGTGGATTTTTTTGGTTTTGTTTTTTTTTTTTTCTTTAAATTTGAGGAAATATATAGCAGAGTCTGCTGGCCTGGCACCTGTTCTATGATTTGCTGTGTGTCTGGTGGCCACAAGCATGTTTGAGCTCAAAAAAGTCCTCTGTCACTACAACCCCTAATTCTCGCCGAGGATCTGAAAACACGGTACAAAGCTGCAACATTTAAGAGTAATTTCAAGCCCTGGCTGTAAAGCCAAATCCCATTTCCAGGAGCAGTTTGAACTGAAATCCCAACAAGCGGCGACCGATACAGGTGCTGACAATAACCACAGCCGCAGCAAGCTGCTCATTAAAGATCCTGACTCAAATAAACAGACCCCACTGGGCCCCATGAAAATCGCTGTCTTCTGCCTCCATTTGCTCATTAGGCTCATCCTCAGCTTGCTCAGGCTCGTTGTCACTTTGCAGAACAGCTCTTCTCTCCACGATGCTGCAAAGGCTGTCGATCCTCCTTCTGTTCCAAGCACTGCTGCTTGTCTTGAAAGCAGATTTGGGGACTTGGAAGCTCACACCGAGAAGGGTGTGCCTGTGTAAATTTTTCACGTTCCCCCAGCTGGCCCCGGTGCTATTGCAGAACAGGCACTTTGGAGAGCAAGGAGAGGGATTTCCATTTACCTCTCCTCTGCTGATTCTGTTGGCAAGGTTCAGTGCAGAAGCAAAGTGATAAAAATTCTGCTTCAAAGATAACGAACCAGTTCATGGAGCAAAATGTGAAGTGAGGCACTTTCCCTGTTTATTACTCAGGATATGAAATAACCAGGAGCAATAACAAGTTCCCTTGATTTGCATGGCAGGAATGCTGCAAAATTTGGACCGAAATTTCCTGTGTGAGGAAATGTATTTGTGAGTATGCTGAAATTTGATCTGAGACCAATGCACTGAGCTTGATCCAGAGCACTCTGAAATCAGCAGAAGTGGAAACAATCCTGTGTCACTCGCTGAACTTTGGACCAAGTTTTTATGATTCCTATTCTCTCTCCTCTGCTATCCCTCCCCCTGCAAAGACAAAATGACCCCTGTTCCAGGACGTGCTTCAAACCCCATTAGAACCGCAGATTTAATTTGACTGAACAATTCTGAGAGCATAAAAGCATCTACCTTTACCTGAGCCACCCTTCTAATGCAGGTACCACACTTAGTACCTTGCAAAGCACTTTGTGGAGCCACAACAGCAGACGATAATCCAGAGGCCCTGCACATCATGGAGATAAAACTGGTGAATAATGCATGAGTATTTTGTGTATTCATTTATATGCTTGATGGATATCTCAATTTAGCTGTCGGATATGATAATTTAAGCTACAGTTCTAGCCAAAAGACTATGTCCATTCTTTTTTTTCATTATTAAACTGGAGATATAAACACATTTAGGAGTAAATACTGTCGTAGAGAAAACCTACAGAGAAGCAACATTCCGGAAACTGAACTTCTCATACAGCTTGTATGACAAGTATTTGCAACCAATACTCAATCTGACGTTCCAAATAAGTCATCTGAAGTGACTTCATATACTCTCTATTTATTGTACTTTAAAAGTACAATTCATATTGTAGTAATGTGTTTAATTTGATACACATGTTTATGGATCTGTTATTGAATGGAAAGTAAATAAAATGCAAAATCAAAAAGTCAAAAAATAAAATACAAAATGGCTTTCTTCTTGTCAGTTTTCTCAGGTACATTTCAGCATGCATTTTCTTGGCCTTTATATGCTTAATTGGTTTCATTTATGCAATTTACAACTTTAAAATCAAATTTACCTTACATATTCACATGTCTAAAAAGAAATAATGAATAAAATGAGAATCACAGGTAACTTGTTCTCTTTTAATCTTTTTACTCCTGCACTGTCACATATCCCTACCTTAATAAAGGCTTTTTCATGGTTGTATTTCTGCCTACACACGTGCAATCACACTCACAGAGATTTGTAGGTAAGCAGACACAAGAATTCTAATCTGCTAGATTAGAAATACAGTTCTTAAAATTAAACCCTAAACCTACCACCATGCAGATTTCTTTGCAGTCTTTAGGTACAGCTACAGCAATCCAAAGTTCCTGTTCTTCCTAATTCATGCTGACACCATTTTTGTCTTTGATCTTAGTGTAGATTAATTCTAGGTTGGTCTAGTCAGAATTATTATTTTTAAAATACATATGATTTTCTCACTAATGTTTTATATTTACTCCCCCACATTCATGTTTTGCTCGTGAAGTTACTGTGGGTTTTTTTTGCTTGAGCTTTTTGCAGGTAAATGTCACAAATGCACAGAATAGTTTGCATTTAAGAAAAAGGAGAGGAAATAAACACCCCACTGTTTTGTTCTTGCAAGCCACCTTAATAGATTTACTGAGAAGGACAAGGCAGTCCATCTTGAAGGCTATAATGCTATTTCACTCTGACATCTGTTCTAAGGTAATGGTATCTATCATTAACAATGTCATTAGTGACCACTCTCAGTCCATTGTTCTCCGTGTCTCAGCTGGCTATAAAGATCTCATTTTAGACACTTAGCTCTGTGCATATGCCCTTTCGTGACATAGTTCTCTGGGAAAAAATGCTTTATGACTAGTCATACTATAATAATTCATTTCCATTTAAAACTACACCATGTGGTATTTCAAATGAGGGAGAAGGATAAAAAATTACAAGTTTTCTGACCATTCATCGATATAATACTATCTTCTAATTAAGCTATACTGGCCAAGCATTAGACGTACAAAACAGGAAATGAAAGGGAACAGCTGAAAAAGTGTAAGGTGTTTTAAGTGAAGATCTGTGTTTATGCTTTTGTGTTAACTGTTTTTAAAAATGCATAAGGTTTATTGACTAAAAATGAAAATCTTGGGTTATGCACAACCACCCCCCCAAATACGCATCATCAGATCTATACCTTCACCCAGATTTTGCAGATGTTACCCTATTATGAGTCTGACATTACCTAATAACCTACTTCTGCCGCATTATCTGTGTGAATATCTCTAAATAAGCCTTTACCATCATTAGCAAAGCTTCCTGTCCTCACAGAGATTTAAAACAGAATCATGAAAGACAACACTGCTCAGTATTTCACCTCCACCTGGAAACTCTGAGGCCAACCTAACTGAATATTGTTTAATTAAACCTACCCTGATTCTTAGCGCTGGGGTTTAGTTCTGGTCCCATCCTTTCTCTCCCTGACCCTGCAGAGGCAAATCCTGCCCTTCCCTGAAGGCTGAGGTATCTTGCCATGCAGGGGGTCTCAAATCATTCCATCAGCAGCCCAAACTCCAGATGCCAGAGGAACTTCCACCTGTCTCCTGGATGCTGCTGCTTTTGTGAGCATACCGCCTAACCTTCCCATTCACTTCATTAGCATAATGTTGGGAAATGGTTTCAAAACAGTTTGCAAGATGTTATTTTTTTGTTTTTCCTCTCTCCTTGTGAAAGGTGGAGAGCCAAAGGTGGTCAGCCAAATTTGAAAGAGAAGATGAACGACACAGATGATGTGAGATCACTACAAACAAATGAGGCATCAGCTGGAACACCTTACGCTAAGAACTGCTGATAACATAGAGCCAAAATGAACATTTTGTATATTTATATTTTGACAGAGAAAATTTAGAAGGGTAGCAAAGGCTAATGAAAAAAATAAGCTGTCTTGGCATGCAAGTCAGCTTCTTTTCCATAGATTACTGGAAATTTTAGAGCATACTTAGTCAAAACAGGAAAAGGACTACATATCTTAAAACTAATAAAAAATGACAGCAAGTGTGATGATATTTGTATGCCAACATAGAATAATGTCCTTGATATTCTGAGCTCAAGGGATTTTCATAAAACATAAAAGCCATGAGGATGAACTCCAGGCTACATCAGTATGATTTTTGCTTGTAGGTTCAATGGGAGTTGATTTTAGCCTGACAATATGAATTTAAAATGATGGAACTAGAAAATTACTGACACAAATCCATGCATTTATCCTGGTAGTTACTTGGCCTGTTAGACATTGGTAACCCAGTAAAGCTGTAATTTTGCTACCCCTCTGTGCCCATAAGTATGTCCATTCTGCTGTGGGCCTAAACTGGGGCTTATTAGAGCTTAATGGGACCTCTGCTTTGGCTTCATGCACTTTGGACAAGGCCCATTAAATAGGAAATCTGAGTCAGCAGCAGAATTTGAACAAAGATCAAAACACTGGTTGCTGTTTGGAGATAAAAATTCTGCTATGCACTGCCTGTGTGCAGTCAAAACAGTTGGGCTGATCTTCTCAACATCTCTTATCTTCAGTTTCTGATACTTGATTGGTGAAACCAGTTTGTGTGCATATACACAAAGAGGCAGTTTTTTTGTTTTCTTGCATTAATGTTGCTGCCAATATTTGAAACAAATAATTGATGTAAAAGGGAGCATTTCAGAAATTATTCATGAAAAATAATATTAATCACCAAGTATTCTTTTTGCTAATTTTGTTACTCTTCCTTCCAAAATTCACTTCATTCTGTACCATCAGTTTGTTAAAATCAGTTGCTCCTATGGCAGCAGAACACAATCCTGCAGATGGGATGTAAAGGAAGTGAAGAGAGGAAATTCATTATCTGCTGTGGTTTGCAGGTGCTCAGCTTAGAACCAGCACCGAGTTAATTTTGATGGATAAATGGGCCAGACAGCATTGACCAGATGGCTATTGAGAGATTTTGGGTGCATCTTGCTGTATCTTTTCTTTGCAGTAAGCACGGCAAGAACACAACAGGGGCTTTAAATTCTACATTAGTGTTTTATGAGAGCACAAATTACAACACAGAAACAGAAGAAAACGGGGTGAGATCAATTAAGATAAAAGCCCATGTTGAAAAAAATTCTCCCTGATGTGGGTTACACGGCATGTCCTTGGTACTGTGTTTTTCATTCAGCATCTTAGATTGGCTTCCTGGGTTGCAACAAGTTGTGCAAAATCCCCTCTGGGTCTTTAAGAGGGATTTTAGTTTTTCTGTCACCTTTGAGGCCAGCTAAATATCTTTGTCTTGTTTTTCTCAGTGGTCTCCTGGCCACTTTTCACTGTCCTTTAGCTGCTCTCTGCTTTCCTGCTTATTCCTGCAAACTTCCAGGGTACACAAAGTTGTACCGTGGCACACAAGCAAACAAGAAGTGCACCCAACATCAGACAGTCCCAGGTGTTAACGTGACTCTTTCAATATGCAACTCTCTGCAAGGGCTCAACTCCTAGGATTTTGAAAACGGAACTTATCGCATGCTTCGTTCAGCAGCGATGGATTTGGAAAGTTGAAAAATTCCGCTGAATTGGGCTGGAGCAGTTGTTCTTTGTCAGCTTGAACTCACACTAAAATGAAAAGAATAGCAAATTTGGAAAGACAGAAAGTATAGCTTGCGTTTCCAGATCCTCCTTGCAACCTCTCTGCTGGGGACAGACAGGCGCGGGAGAAGAATCTGCTCTGTGGTTTCAAGACGAGCACGGTCCCAGCAGCACCTGTGGGCACACACAGCTGGTCCTGGCCTCATCCAGGCAAGATGTCCTCCTGGAGCAGCCACAAGAACAGGTTCCATAGCCAGCTTTCATCAGGGCAATTAATAGAGTAAAATGTACTCCTTTCCACTGACCAAATCTGTAAACCCCTGATTTTTAACAATTTCCGAAGAGAGGACTAGGGGGCATATCCTGATCTCTTGCCCACCAGTTAAGCCTAATTTCTGACAGCTGATGGCTCATTAATTAGAAATGTAGGGCCTGCATCTGTAAAGCACTACAAAGTAAGGCAGTCATGCTAACATGTATGGGCACGTGGCTGAGGAGCTCTGCACCCTCACACAGACACATCAGCACAAACGTGTCGGCATTTTTCTCGCTCTAGTTTTGATTCATTTGGGAGCAAGAAATAATCATAAAAGTACAGGAAAGTTGTGTTTCAGCTGAATAGTTTCAAAGTTTGGATAGACTAGCTAATGTTGTTGACATGTTCAGTCGCTTATTCAAACTTTTTGTTGGTTATCCAAGTTTTCCCTCTGAACCAGGGCTGATTGCATACTTCAAAATGGTGTTTGCAAACATTCTTCAGCATTCTGAGCAGCTGCTCCATTCATTCATGTTTTTGTTGCTTTTTATTTACTATTCATGAACATCTGGACTATTAAGATTCTGTTTGCATAAATGGCTGAAGAATTGCTGTTCCCTATATTAATACCTGTATAGCTCTCACGAAGAATTAGGTGTTCACAGAAAAACAAAATTTATAAGTGTTTGGTGTAGTGATAGGATTTTTGTCTGAATATTTTACTTGTCCAACTGGGAAGCAAAAATAAAAGCACATGGTTTGAGTGGCAAATAGGAAATAATGAATGTTTCATTGATATCACATAGGTTAAAATTTATTAGCAAAAACTTTTCATCAAAGACTCACTAAGAACAAATTAACCATTCTAAGAAGCAGCAGAAAAGAGTTAAATCTGGGGACCGTTCATTCATGGGAAATATATTTCCTATTTCTGAAATGATAAACTTTTGAGGTCTGCCTACTGCTAGCTAACTGTGAACTTACTTTGGTGTCTTTGAAGTATTGATAACTTCCCTCTGGGATTTATTTGTGTCTGTTCCAGGGTTTATATCCTGATGGGTGCCAGATGACAGACTCCTCCGCATTTCGGTGGGTACTTTGAGAATAAGATGTCTTTTACTACTTCCTTTTCTTTTCTCCCCGACTCATCATTTTCCACCCTGCCTCTAAGCAGCTGTCATATGTTCCTCCCAGCTTTGTAAGCAATAAGGGTGAACGTGGGCGAGTTTACAAGATTTGCACACTCATAACTTTCAGGTTCCTCTACCTAATGTCTTCTGCTTTCCTAGGGTTTTAAAATTATTTTTCTGTACTTTTTCTTCAACTTTCCCCTACTGTAGCTTGAAAGCACACAAAATCTAGAGCTTCTATATTGCTTTTTGAAACTGGGGACATTTAAGCTGTTCGTAACATATGGTGGACACTCCTGGTATAATTAGCTACGTCTTACCTACGGTCCATGAAAAAAGGTGACTAATAAAACTGCTTAAGAATGACATGCCCATAAACCTTAGTATTTAACCTCAGCTTTCTCCAGCTGAAGCAAATATCTATATCACTGACTTGTAGTCAATGTCCTTTTTCTTATAATATTAACATTTTTAATATTAGTATTTTAAAAATAACTCCAAAAGTCTTATCCAGAATACACACCTGAGGAAGAAAGAGACCAAGAAAGGAGTCTCAACCATGGTCCTCCCATCCAAACAATTTGATGCCTAGAACTGCAGTTAAACCCCTCCCGAGAAAGGCAATGGCCAGACTGAGGTTGGAGTCCCCAAGCTGAATTTGTCAGACTCAGGACACTCATCCCAACAGACAGAAACACCCCCAGCAAAGCAGGATTCAGTGGGAGGAGAGGCCAGGAGATTTATTGTTTGGGGCCTGTGGCACAGTGCCTGGCCATACAAGCCACCAGTGTTCACACACAGGGCGTGTAAATCCATGGAAAATAAGGGTTGTGGGGTCTCCGTTAAGTTTTTCTGAAGTTAAATATTTAATAAAGTTACTGCAAGAGTCATTTCCAGCACAGTGCTGCGCTGAGAGGTTTGTTGTGCTGCCCAGAGCCATGGTAACCAGGTACTTTCATGTACAACGGGAACTTGCATATGAAATTAAATATTCAAGCTCTCCTTGCATTACTGTGTGCAGTTTTTTTGGCATCAGACCTTCCCATTACTCTGGGGAGGGGAATATTTTCAGAAGAGACCCTCAAGCATAGTTCTGATTGGGAATCAGAGTTAGAATAATATAAAATTCGGAATTGCTAAATTTATACCTCTATCTAAATGTGCTGTTGATTCAGCTCCTGTTTGTTCAGCAATATGCAGCTTAATTTGAAATAATTATTTTCTAACACTTTGAAAAACGTAATTGAGATAGAAATATGAAGCATCCAAGTCCTGCAGATAATAATAACGGTAATAACTAAAATACTAAAGGAATGCTTTGTATACGAATATTTTTATATCTTAATCTCTGTTTGGCAATCTGTAGGTTTTTGTATTTAGCAAACATTCAGATTCTCAAGATCTTTTGAAACATTTCCTCTGATGGCAAATTTTACCACATTTTATGCTAGGTTATACTTCTAGTAGATGTGGTTATTGCATTTTAGAACCTATAGAGCCATAATGCATAGAGTTACAGACTCTGCAGACAAATTGTATTCACAAATTCAGATAAGCTTAGATTCAAATCGTCTACACTTATGACTTGGTTTTAGAAGAGAATGTAACTTAAAAGAAGGTAGTTTTTATACCACAAAAAAAAAAAAAAAAGGGACTGGTGGTAGATAAAAGCTTCCAGTGGTGCTTCACCTTCCTTTATGATTTATCACATCACCTGTAATATTTGATGGATACATTCCAATTAATGACCAGATGTGATGAAGACTACAAAAAATATGCATTTTTAAATGCCACTGGTAAAACACTCATTTAGGATGACATTCTTCTATGGCTTTCTCATATTTTACTTGTCGCTCCTTGAACTTAAATATAGCAATTTCAAAATCATGCTGAATTTTCCAAATGCTTCCAGAAAGATATTATCTAATTAATATTAATTTGTTGCTGTGCAGTGTGAAATCAGCCAAAGAGATGGAAACAACCAGTACTTTTATTTTCTGTTAATAAGCATTAGCTTTTTTCTAATTAATGTCTTTAAATGCTATTTTCTCTATCATACTTTGGGAGACAAATGTTGACAGCTATTCTGCTGTCTACTCAAAGCCGGGGAAATTGTTAAATAAACCTGCTGCTAAACATGCACCATTAATATTGATGATGACGATAAGTTTAGGAAGGAACTTCTCTTTGGAGAAATCAGAATACCTCTAAAACACTAGCGCAGGCAAGATCAATAGACTTTACAGTTCAGTATATTATTCAATATAGTATTTAGTATATTATTGTTGTGTGCATTGAGCTTGCTCACTGTACTGTTACCTCCAGTGCAAGGCAATGTGTTCAGCAGGCAGTGTGGTGGGAAAATATGGGAATTTTGGGGCAGGAGGAGGTGCCAGAACAGCCCCTGAGGAGCAGGCTCTGGGGAGGGAGCGCAGAGGGTGGGTGAGGAGGCTCTGAGCCGCCTGTGCAGAGTGAGTGCTCCCTCTCCCTGGAGCTGGAGTCCTACAGCACCGCCCTGCTGCGCCTGAAGCCCGTGGCCAAATTCCTACTGCACTCAATAGGAGCAGGAAACTTCCCTTAATCTTTGTCCACCACGAAGACAGCCGTCATTAAAGGGCCACATTCCAGAGTCTGGTCTGATTTTATTCAGGCTGCACTCAGGCAAGTGCCTATCAGAGCCATTAAGGTCAGATCTCTGTAGGTACCCCCAGCTCCTCTCTAGTTTAATTTCTGAAGCAGCGGTAAAAAGGTTCTGCAGTTCTACCTGAGGGACTGATTTGCTCACTTGCACCTCCTCCCCATTTGCAATAAGGACATTTTTTTCTGGGAGAAATTGTCTCACTATTCTAAAAAAGTGTTTTTTAGTCTCTAATTATAAATGTTGTCTCATCTAACACAAAAAGCTCAGCATTGACAATAAAACAATAACCAGCCTTATTTTAAACCTGTTTTCAATATAACTGTAAATTTTTCTCTTAAGGCCTCTTACTTCCTTGATAATTAGTTTCTCACAATTCGTTGCTGTTTATGCTCACACAAAGAAAGCACAGATGTATAGATAGCAGAGATGGGAAGAAATACTAAGTTTATCTAATACATTTCTTGAATGTAATTTTCAAGATAATATTTTTATTAGAAATATACAGATAAGAGATACAAATGCCCATTTTCCATTAAGGCTTTTGCAATATTTTTCCATGAGCTAATCGCTCACTGCAAAAATTTTTTTCCCAGTATAAATGTAAATTATTCTTTTCTTGATTTAATTCTATCATCCCCCACTTTTCAGACAGGTGTATCCCTAAAAAATTATATTTTCGTTCTGATATTTAAATGTCACTTTTCAAATATTATAAAAATTAGCTGCAGTGAAAATGAAACATACTGAAAAGCATACTAATTCTACACATTTTTTTGAGAGAAAAACAGTCAGGATCTGCGTCAGTCTCTTTCCAGGTAATAGTGCCTTGCAAAATCAGAAGTGGTTTTGTTGCTTGCTGTTACCTACAGGCTTATTAGAGCTGACAACTCACATATGGGTGACCTGGTGATTCACTTCACTTCTTCTATTAGGTGTAGAAAAGGCAAGGAAGCAGCGTTGAATAGAGTACATGTGAATAATGATGCTGGGAAAATGTGGTATTTTACTTGAATGTCAACTGTTGTATCCTCAAGCATGTTCATATTTTTTAACAAATTAAGAGTGCATCCTTTAGAGGAAAGATGAATGTACATCAAAAGTTGGACAAAGGAAGAGGAATGTAAAGTTTGCAAATAATTACTCAAATGTGAAATTAAAAAATTATCTTTTCACTGGGACTTTGTTATATAAATTTCAGCATAAACCCAGCATTCCTTTCTACCCTGCAACAAATGCTTTTCCTTAATAAAACTTGACTTTGGCAAGGATCAGTTGACTAATTTGTTCTCCAGCATCCCTGGCTTGAAATCAGAAGAAGACTAATGATGCAGTCAGTAGATACTTCTCAGTTTGTACAGGTTTACCCAAGGCATTGGACATCTGTTTATGAGAGATCACGCTGAGAAAATGCCTACATAGTGTCATCTTTCATCTTAACAAGTAGTGGAAATAACAATTAACATCCTTGATTTATGGATTTTTTTCTCAGATTTTTGTGTAGTCTGTCAGCTATTATTTTCTTTATTATCCAGAAAGGATACTGTTCACTATTAATTATCTTTGCTCTTGTGCTGTGAATTTGTACCTTATTCTGACTTGTATGACAGTGTTGTAGTACAGCTAACAAGAAGCAGTGCTCGATGAAAAACTAAAATGTTTTCATACACAGTTGCTGAAAAAGGACTTGGACAAAAATCTGCAAAATTTTATGGTCTAAATTGTTTTCTGAAATTGGCTTACAGTTTCCTCAGGTCAAAGATTTTGTGGCTTTTGGTTTGTATAGTTGACATTTCTTTGACAAATGAAGTTGGCAGAGAGCTGAGAAAACAAAACACTGGAAAACCA
The DNA here is from genome assembly GCA_013398855.1 of Mohoua ochrocephala. NCBI lineage: Eukaryota > Metazoa > Chordata > Aves > Passeriformes > Acanthizidae > Mohoua > Mohoua ochrocephala. Next base: position 628,882 of record VZTA01009496.1, read on the forward strand.
TATGGCTGTTGGGAACTTTATCTTTGTTGATGCAAAAGGAGCTCAACAGGAAATGAGAACTCGCATTTCGCTTTCCTTTCAGTTCCTGGGAGTTTCTAAACCCCTCATCGATTGTCTGTAAAATATAACAATGACCCTGTCAGCACTCATCATTATTCTGATAACGATGCATACTTTTGTATGTATTTATGAGGTATTTTGGGAGGGCACACATTTCAGCCCATCGATGGCTATTGCATGCTTTCTTCTTGCAAAAAAAGAGAAGAATGCTCCTAAGTGTAGTCTAAATGTCTAAATCTTTGCTTCCTGCTTTCATTAATACAGATATTTTATATCTCCCACAAGAAAGCAGAGTCTGGGCCCTTTTGGCAGGTATGTAGCATACTCTGCACATGGCTCCATTGTTTCATTCTTCCAAAATGCGTGATTTCAAAATGTTTAACTCACAGTCCATCTGAGCTTCTCCTTGGTTTTCTGTTGCTAGATACTAAAACAGATATTAATTGCAGTCTGGTAGATTAAAAAATAATTATACTTTGTTACACCATAAGATTATTTCACTGCAACTAACAGGATCTAACAGAATATTTGAAAACATTTTACCGACAATCACGAGGAGGAAGAACAAAATGATGGACTTTATATTTGCATAGATAAATGTTCATGTACAGGTGAAAAGAAATATAGACCACGCGAGTACAGGAAATACAGACTAAGTGAAGACCGTAATTCTGTGAGTGAACATAAAAACACAACAACAGCCTGCAGCCTGTAACTGCTTTAGCCCCTACTTTTGTATCTTTATGTGAATATTTCAGCAACTGTGTCAACATCTTAGTTTTCCTTCCCTCCTGAAAATCCTTTAACCAAACTGTTCTGAATATGCTAAAGCCAAGGATGACGGCTTGCAAGTCATACAAAACATGGCACAGCTCAACTATCTCATTTTTCATGGGTTTATTTTTTATCCTCATTGCACAGTTTACCTGTTTTCCCTACAGAGCTGCACTGCACCACTCTTCTTGGGTCTTAGAGACACACGCCATTAAATAAGTTTTATTTTTTTAAAAAAATTACATTTCAATCCAATAGCTTTCACCATGAATAACACTGTCTGTGCTTGTTTCTCAACAAAAAAATGTTGTTTATTTTTCTTCAGTCTAAGAGACTAGATTTCTAAATACAGGCTTCAATGCCAAAATTACTGCATATGACTCACTTAATGTACACAGATTTTACCAATGATCCTATATTCATACATACATATTTGCAGAAGCAACAGATGACATTTGCCAAAATAAATAAAACAGAGGAAACATTAAAGGTATGGATGAAAAATAAGGTATTTGAAAAATAATATTTCAGCACAATAGCATAAAATAATAAGGAAAAAATATACTAATTCAATGATTTTTTTTTGTTTTGTAACTGCATTCTTAGACAGTTATGGCACGCAATGACAGGTATGGTGAGAGGATTGTTTGTCAGCTGTAGAGAAAAGGGGACCTTATCTCTGAGAAACCAGATGGGACAGAAATCTCACCAGTGTCACAAGAAACTTGAGGATTTAAACAGTAGATAATCTAAAACAGTAAACTCTTTCCAAAACATTTGTTTAATGTGCCTTTCAAGGATAAACACTGCACACAAGTCAGTGAAAGGAACACAAGACCTTGTTCCAGCAACCATGACTTTGAAGGTCACCGAAAACTACTCAGACAAGGTACCTGTAGCTCAGAATCGTGAAATACCTGAAGGGAATGAATTATTCTATATTTTAATTTCTTCTCCAATTCTGTTTTTGTTTTTTTTTCCCCCAAGTCTTTTAATTTCTTAGGAAACAGAAAAATCTCTGATTGCGAATAATTTCTTCTCAAATTCTCTTTTGTTGCACCGTCTTTTAATTACTTAGAAAATAAATCAAGCTCTGATTACAAATCATGTTATCAGCTAACAGAAACTCTTCGGCATGGCTATGTAGCTTGTGCTAGCCACACAAAACCAACTACACCAGAAAACAGCAATAATCTCCATGTACACAGGTGAAACAGAAGTCAATGCGACAGCTCCCTCAAGGAATTGCTCAAACTCCTGGAATTACTAAGGTGTTTAAAGAGAAGAACAGTCTTCAGTGGCTTAAAATCTCTCTGTGCCTGTTTCTAAGGAGAAGACCAGCTTTCAAAGGCTAAAAATCTCTGTGCCTGAGGTGTTCATGTGTGGAGCCGAACGCTCAAAGCCTCAGTCCCACATGTAATTGCCAGCGGATATTTTTCCTCCTGCACCGCACGCAGGCCCGAGTGCATCATGATCTGACTCCTCTGCAGCAGTACCACCACAAATCTTCGGGCTTGCAGAGCTAAAAGGCTCTTATGGTGTCAACAAGAGCACAGACAGAGATTGACTAACTAAATTTCCTGGTTAATCCATGTTATCCGTCTCTTGCAAATATAAGCAAACCTGTGAAGATTTTTCTCTTCTCATTGAACCCCACATTTTTCTTTTTCTTTTATTGTCTTTTTAGATTCACTAACCTTTTCCTCACAGTACAGCTCATATTCAGACATAGGGATTTTGTAGCCAAGTCCCAGTTTTAGTTTAAAAATTTTGCTATTCACAGAAGCTGTTAAAATAATTTTTTCAGTGCCCTGTTCAATTCATGAGATCCCTCAAATCCCCCAAATTTTGGCTGTAGAGGAATGTCACAACCCAAGGAGTTCATGTTTCCTTTCTTCTCTCGTATCTCCTCGGACACAAGAATGGCATTTTCAGACATGACCACCATGTGTGTAATAAGTTCTCACTTCCTTTCCTACAACCTCAGAGATTTTTTTTCTAGTGTGTTTCACATTTCTTCTCTTTGGCCAGTCTCTGGTAATCTCTAAAAGTATCTGCTGGTGTTTAGAGTTTAATCTTCGATCTCGCTTTACTTCCACTCTTATTTTTGTGCTCTCTCTCAGTTAGCATGCTGTTGCTACAAGCTAATCTCCCATTACAGCCCCTTTCAGACTGGCATTATGCTGTAAGCCACAGAAGGCTCCCTGGCACTCAGGCTGGGGCATGATTGCAATTGAGTTAAGCTTGCTGAAGCTCAGTTAATAGCAAACACAGCACCAGAGATGCTGCCTCTGTGTCTGACAGGCCACATGCAAGATCTAACAGGGAGAAGTCACACAAATAACCGTATTTACCTTGGCATGAGGCACTCTGGGGAAAGGGCATTTGGGGTGGATCAATGACAGGATAGAGGTTTAGATCTTGCTTGCTACAGCGCTGGCTTTGACTTCCCTAGACCCCAGTGACCTGTGCAGGAGAGAGGTAATTGATGACAGCCTGTCACCAAGAGCAGGTTATAATACTCCTGTTGTCCAGCCACACGGGAAACCTAATTTTCTCCTGTGCCTAGAAACCAGCTCACCTCAAACACCTGAGTTCACAGATGAGGGTCGCATGTGGGCTTTTTGGACATTATGTTGTTCGATACTCCTCGCATGCCAATACCAAGGATAAAGAGTATTACTACTATTATTATTATTACAGTATTGACTGTACAGTTTTGGCAGTGCAGGGAGATTATCTCAATAGTCTCCTTTCTTTAGATTATTTCTAAGCAATTTTCCAATAATGCTGTAACTCTAAGCCAGTTATAAGTTTAGGGTATGAAATATAAATTAGCTTTTTTCCTAATATTATGCATGACTGATATCCAGTAATATTTATACACTAAGCAGATGTATAATGATGTAGTTGGGCATTTTTTCTCTCATTTCTTTTAGGAATCTCAATATATGTAGTCATTACTACTTTTAAAAAATCTGTTCCATAATTGTGCCCTCTCTTTTCCATTTTTGTTTTATCTAATTCATGCAATGTTTCCCTCTTCTTGAAGTTCCTCCTCTCAATTATTTTTATCGTTCTGATCACTCTTATACAGATTTCTAGAACCAACTGAAGTATAAGTTGCAAAGAACTTGCTTTGAAAAAAGAGTTTGTGTTTCAATGTTTGTTTGTTTGCGGATAACCCGGCCAAAATCCTTGGAATGCATTCATTACTTTGAAATGTTTAGAAAATAGATCAGTTCAATGTATTTTTGGTTACAAGCTGCCTGTATTTCTGAAGACTTTACCAAAAGAAGAGGTCGTTGCTGAGGGAGAACTTCACAGAACATATGAGGGAAGCTAAGGGCTGACTTTGCTGAGTTTGGACGCTGAGAGACACCAGTTTCAGCTCTCTGAGGCGTCTGTAAGGACCTGCAAAGCAAATACCTTCCCTGTTGTGTCAGGATGGGCAGCACATAACCCGTTAGCAGTGGGTGCCCTGCACTGCCTCCTTCATTTACCAACGGGCTTCTCTAAACTGTGAGGAACGTTTCGGACAGTCCTACGTAAATGTGCATGCTGGCCACAAAAACAGCTTCAAGAAAGGCAGATCCCCAATAGCTAATAGTTAAAGAACTGAATACGCACCAGCAGACAAAAGAATTCCATTCACAAATCTATTATAGTCCAAAAAATGTGCTTTTTTACTTCAGATCAACATATATAATAATACTAAAATATATGTTTTATATTAGCACTTTACTCAAAGCTTATTGTCCTTTCTATTTGTCTCAGTTTCTCACTGGAATTAGAAAACACTCCTGATCCTTTGGTAATAGAGTGTTTAGATCCCCTAAATAGCAACTGTGAATTTTTTACTCATATAGAAACAGGCAAGAGGGGTCTAATAGGAAATCTATTAAATAATACACTGTCTAATAAAATAATGCAACAGGATCACATGACCCTGTGCCTCTGTGCATGAAAATTTAAATGTTGGAAAGTTCAAGATGAAAACCTAAATCCAATCCTGTCTTGCAGTGGAGTGTGGGTTGGCTCTCTCTTACATGTATTTGTAAGACAGATATTTTTCCCCTCACAGGATCATGATCTGTTGGGGGTTTGGGGGGGGTGAAGAGTCCATAGAGAAAGAGAGGCTTTACATTAGTAACAGTGTTTTAGAGAAGTAAACTTCATAAACTCCAATTGCATGTGTGACCCTTTCTAAACATTTCCAGATGCTGAACGTGGCATTTAGATAAATAGCACTGGTTTAATTTCTTTGCACACATGATCACTCCTTGCCGTACCCCCTTTGACAAACTGGGCCACCCTTGTGCGTTTCGAGCGCACAGATAACCAAAGGGGACCGAGCAAAATATCCTTCACTGATGCCTCCACCCAGTTTCCCTGAAAGCTGACAGAAATACTGGGCTTGATTCTGGTATCATTTGAACCTTGACACCAGGTCCAGCAGAGGCTTCTCCCAGGTCTCTGTACTCAGAACTTTCCATTCCAGCGCCCGTGCAGCTGAGAAAGGCCGAGCGGAACCAGTCCGTGGAAACAGAACCAGGTGCATAAGCTCTTTCTCTCTCTCCCTCTTCCCCAAAAGGCCCTCAGAGAAGGATGAATGACAATTAGAGCTAGCTGAATGTGCTGACTAAAAACTTCAGGGTCTTATAGGAAACCCTGTCTTTGTTATTAATGGCAGTGTCAAGAAATCAATGAAGATTGCATGTTTCACCCGATAATATCCTGGACTACATTCCTCACTGGCAGTTTTACATGTTACTCAATACAACTGGCCTCTGCTTGGGTACCATGCCAGCAAAAAACAGCAAAATCCTTCAACGCTACAAAAGAACGTGTTAACAGGTGCACCTTGCTCTGCCATAGACTAGAGGGATGGGAAAAGCAGCATTCATCTTTATGTGACCCCTTGCCAGCTCCCACATACACACACCAGCATGCCCCAGAAAGCAATGAAAGAGGTTTTTTTTTCCTCTTTCCTTCTTTTTTTTTTTTTTTAAATTGGAGGAAGACAATCTGCCTTTCTCACTTTCTTCCCACATGCACTTGTCACTTTAGATTTAAAAAGGAAACGAGCAATAACAAGATGTTTATCTACTGGCTTTATATAATTAATACAGGGAAATTCCCTGACAATGTAATTGCTATAATGAGAAATTTCGGAATAGGATTACACGTTGACATCGCTTCTTGAACTCACCGGTTTGCGATACTCTTGCCCACCAGTACACAGAAGGTTTGACAGAAATGGCTGGCCTATTAACTCACCCTTGGAGGGAAGTGTCTTACACTTCCCATCTCCTTTGTCAAGAGGCATTTGCAAGTCTTCAATGCGTTTAATGAACTCTCTAGTGCTTGCACATTCAATTTCCATCCTTTCTTTTTAATCTTTAGTGATTTTAGCAGCAATGTCCTGGGAACCATTTTGGTACGAAAACTCTAATAAGGAAAAAAGCAGGGTGACATTTAATTAACAAAATTAATTAGTGCTAAATAGTGAAAGAGCATTCTCTAGCCATTTATGAGACAACAGCTGAGAATGGAGGAATGCTGGGGATGACAGCTGGAAATTGCACTCAATTAAAAATTAAAGCACATTCTGAGACTATGAGGAAAAAAAAATAATTTCCACCACCAAATTTTTCATGACCTAAACCTTCTGTGATCCTGATATCATAATGGAGATTTTCAACTCTTCTTGAGGTGCCACCCTGACAATTTCCCGCTGCAAATATGGTAGCCTATATAGGGAATTTAAGGTTGCTAATAATAACCTTGCTTTTCTTTTGTGGCCCTGTAGAAAGTATCTGCAGGGCTTCCCCTCCACCAATATTTTGTGGAATTGATATTCTCATCATGTAATTGAACATGAAGTTCAATGAAAGTAAGAGCCAAAAAGAATCAGTCACATCCTCCATTCCAACTAATTAGATATTGTATAGATCTTGACCACTTCTGTTTTATGCACCAACCAAAAAGATATTCTTAAATGGTAAAAAAGCAGCAAATGTGTTTTATGCTAGAGATTTTTTTTTATTATTTTTAACTCACTTCTGTTTATTGCTCCAAACTCTTTGTGACATAAAATCAGGCAATAAATCCTGCTATTTAATCTTAGCTTATTTTTTTTCTTTATTTTTTTAGTTCTGATGTTCAGTACTAAACAATCTAAAGCCAACATATTGTAAATTAAGATAAAACTGCAGTCAAACATTATATTGCCTGTAGGAAGTGGTGATAAATGATCCTAACATATATACCGGGCTCTTTAAAGGCAAAGGGCTACAAAGCTGTAGATGGAGTCTCTGCTCATTCCAAATTGTTTGATCATGTTTCTAGAAACCAGGCAAGGCAGGTTACCCGGCTGTCCTTGAGCATTCATACAGGTTTATCTCTTTCAAGACAGACTCTCATTTTCTCTAAAAGATTTTCTCATTCACAGGAAGGAATGTCCTGCCTGGCTGCATCTTTATCCCTCTGAAAAAGTGGTCTCTGAGCCATTGTCCTTGGGAGATAAAGATGCACACAGTCTGGACAGTCAGTCTGTCCCTAAGGACTGACATATTCTTGATGTGCCCTCCTAATGATTCCATAACTTAAACCCCAAATTTTGTCCGTTTGCTTTGCCCGTTTCTGTTCAGGAAAGTTGATGTCAACATGGAGCTCCTTCTCCTTACTACATAACTGGATCCAGAATTGCTGTGCAAGTTCTTGAGCTGTGGCTTTTTTTTTTTCTATAATCAAGATGGATAATTTTTTAAAAACACATAATCTAATTATTTTGAATCTTTTTTGAAGCTCTGTTCTACAAAAAGTCTTTTTTTTAAAATATTGATTTTAGTTGAAGCCTGAAAGAATTATGAAGATATTCCCTAAAGAGAGGGCACACAGTAGAATGTCTAAACAAAACTCCAGTGTATTAGTAGTTGGCAAAACTGTTTACAGAAAGATTACTGAATTTATAAAACAAGGGAAAAAACCATAGAGATTAGGACTTGGGGATTTTAGGTAGCCATGTGAAATATGCATGCAATATTCAACTCTCACATGTCGATGATGGGCTTCTCACGAGACAAATATAGAATCAGGGATGGGGTACACTCAAGTAAATGGAGAGTAACATTCTAAAAGGAAAGTATATGTAGTTTATGATCCAGATGCCATGGAAAAATCATTGTCCAGACTAAAAGAAAGGTAATCCGAAGACTGAGCCCAATAATTTAAATCATAGCACACTTGCTCCCTTAAAATTTATTCCCTTTTTAAAATTCTTCTTTAATGCAGGATTTAAAAATATATTCAGGACTTATATTTATTTTTGACTAAAATGTTGTACTTGACCTTGCACAGAGTTACAAACCTGCAAAACTACATACTTTTAGTGCAGTTGAGTAATTTTACTGTTTACAGGACAGGCTCTGCATGTACCTTTAGATACTTATGTAGCGAAGACACTTATGTAACTTTTTTTGTCTTCAGTGGGAAGTATTCCAAACTGAAAATATTGGTACAGCTAAAATAATTTTCAAAGTCAATAAAATTATATTGTACAAGAACATATGTTTTAGGTCTATACTGTTCTACAGCTCCGAGTTGTTCAAATCCTCTAAGGAGACATAAAGTCAAAATCAAATAATTACTGAAGTCAGTGGGGGTCTTTCCACTGCCCTCAGGATTGGACACAAAATTCAGAACTCAGGAACAGTTCTTTTGATTTGTCTACAGATCAATAGCCTTTACAAATGTTACTAGTACACTACTTGGATTCCTTCACAGATACTCTCACTTTTCAAATGTCTTCTGTTCTGATACTGAGAAATGATGCAAAAGCATTTTTCCAGCACAAAGAAAACAATGTGCGTAGATGTCAGTTCAGTTATCTACTGAACGCTGAATCTCAGTGTTGTTACACATTCTCTTGAGAGCATTTCTTCAAAAAACAGAAGGGAACTTTTCTTAGTAAATGCCCATTTATTATTAAGTGCACACTGGAAGATTCATTAATGACTATTTGAGAAATGTTAATAATGTATCTTCCATACCTCTTTTATCTGGAAAGAAACGTTTCCTAATTAGCTACATGAGCCACCATATATTCTCCAAAGTGCTATCAAAATAATTATAGGTTTTACTGTCTTTTCAAAGACGTAACAGTACGGTTTGTAGGAAAAAACCCCGAAACAGCCAAACAAGAAAACCCAAAAACCCAAAAGACCATGACCTGTGTTAAGGATGTTCTCATGAATGTCTTGAACGCTGGGCTAAGGGATGGATTTGTTCACCATTCAGGGGTGGCTTATGAATGCAACTCATTAGCCCATTTCTTATGGGCACCTGAAAACCCACACGGAGTGGAACAATCCCACTGGGGATGCAGCAACAGGGTAGTAAAAGAATATCCATTCTTTGAATTGTAGGCCTTAATTCTACATGTTTAAGGCTGATGAGGAAGACTGCTATCAAACACTATATGAGCATGTTTAGTTTGTGAACATTCCTAGGAATGATATTACCCTTGAACAATGGGCGTAAAGGTTAAGCACTTGTGTTTAAATTTAAAAGTAGCAATCAATTTTCCATACGATAAACTATTCTCATAAAAGCAATAGAAATAAATAAATCATGTCCCAGACTTAGATCGAATATCTAAATTCATACAGATCTTAAAGAAAATGTAGTTTGACTGAGAAATACTGAAATTTAAAGTTATCAAAATCATATATACGACCATCAGTCTTTGTCTGTGAGATGGTAAACCCCTGTCGTGGCAACTGTTGATTAAAAGGGATGTATAATTCAGCTTGGCTTCCCCACCAGAGATGTGAGATGGAGAAATGTGACATAAAATAAGGTCTTGTGCTTACTCGCTTTTTTTCAAACATAAGAAACAGAAAATTTTGTGAGATACTCTCTGTAAGATCCTGACATGTATTTAGTCTGACACTTCATGATAATAATGAATTGGTGTCCATTGCTGAAAAGAAAATTGTAATGAGACTTACACCCTAATGTGGCTTTTCTTCCTCTCCACAGTAACCAAAGTGCTCTAAAGCCTGACTCCAGCAGCCTGCTTTTTTAACGAATCCTAAGTCAGCCATCTCTAATTCAGAGTTATTAGAGCTGGACGTATTAACCTGATTCCTCTGAATTACCAATCAGTAAGTGACTGAATACCCATTTAGCAGCCGCGTCTCTCGGCACCCATCAAAGGGTTCAAAGTCGCTTTGATGGTGTCATCTCTGCAGCCCGCACCTTTATCAGACAGGTTTGCAGTGGGCTCAGTCTGCCACCAAAACGTATTAGCCCCACTTTCTTAACCAGTTAATTACACTGGCTTAAGGCTACCTCTTGATTCTTTTGTCAAAGCTAAATTTAGCAAAATTTGGGATGTGAATATACTTTACTTTTGTTCTGTTTATCTGACTAACTCTGACTGCTCCCTCAGAGACTTATCTGAGAAGCTTTCCATCCTTCTCTGCCTTTGATCAAAGGCTGTCAGAATTTGCTTCATTTACATTTCAGACCCCCTGATTAAACCATGTCCTTTGGGTTACGAAGTATTGTTGGATGACAGAACTAAGACAAACTGTTCTAACTTCCTCATTGCATTGTCTTACTTCAAGATTTTTATCACCCTGTTATTATGCCTCTCCTGTGTCTGCACGCCTGTCTGGCAAAGGAGCTTTCTCGCTGCAGAAGTACCCATAATCTCTGGGTTTTAGGACAATAAATGACTCTCGGTCCTATGGATATCATTACTGTTAAGAATATTAGTGCAAAGATGACCTCCTGACTGCTGGGAGCATAATACTTTTCCCAGCGTTCTTCTTTGGGCACAGTATCCTATGAACAGCACACACCGCCAATGACAGGTTTAATTAAGAAGGGATCAGCTCTTTGCAATTGATAGCTACAAAGCCATTCAGTCCAAATAAAATCAGTGACAAAAAGACTTCTTTGGCTGGTCGTACAACACATTCTTTGTTTCACGCTGTTAACAATGAGCAAGGTTCATGACATGACATTTCATCAACTAAATCTGTGTCCCTCGATAACCTCTTAAAATCCTGGCCTTTCAACAGAATTCCTTTTCCCTGAGGAGGATTCAGTTAAGCTCTTATTAAACTCATACGGTGTCACAGACCACTGACAGAATAAACCTCCGAAGCCTAATTTGGCTTTGTTCTTTCCCTTCCTCTGTCTTCTGGAGCAAGTGCCTTCCACTGAGAGCCTCACGCTTTTGCTGGCTTTGACAACCAATATCTTGGTACAAGATAAGCACAAAGGTGGAAAAAATACATAAGTGCAGTCTCTTCTACAGCACTGGGCACACCAAATGGGCAGTCAAGTGCTTGGCTGCCGTCTAATGGAACTGCTAAAAAAAAACAGACATGAGATTTTGCTGCCATTACCTCTGGTGCCATGCACTGTAACTTGGCTTCTGAGACTGACTTTTTCAGAGGTCACTCAGGTACTTGATTGCTTTCCTTCTGCCTCTGCGTGAAGTTTAAGGTAATTGTAGCCAGAAAACTGCCCTGCTTCTTTTTTGCCTCTTGTGAAAATCTGCTCCAGGATAAATATTTACTACAAGGAATGAGACTCAGATCTCTCCGACGCTACTATGTTCTACATTTTCCTGGCTTTTTTTTTTTTGGTGAATATTTTCCCTTCAAGATTTTTGTATCTTCCTGCTAGTAGTCATTCTTGATAGTCATGATGAAATTTTAAAATGGTTTACTTTATGGGTGGAAAGTGAATACCGAAACTCTCTTTTTAACTTAAGAGAAAATAATCCTTTCAATCACATGTCAAGAGACAGAGTGACTGATTGTCAGATTTCTGTTGATTTTCCAAGACTTTTTAATGCTTTCAGCTCTTAAATAATGCTTATAAAAGTCATTAGGGTCCTCCATAATGCACACTGCAGGTGCAGATATAAGCAACTGAATACAACTTTTGAATTTGCTTTTCTTGGTCTTTACATAAAGGAGAAAATGTGAAAATGCCTTTACTACCTTTTTTTGTTTGGTTTGTTGATTTTTGGGAAGAATTCCATACTTTGGAGCTGTTGAAAGACTACCTTCTTTCGTTCCTTCTTTACTCATGATTTGTGTTTCTATATCAGATACAGGCAAAAGAAGCACATAAATAAATATATAATTATAATAACTATGGATAAACCATTCCAGGGTAATATTTTCATAATGATTTAAGAATTTACAAGGAGGACAATGACAGATATTATATTATGAGGCTAAGGGTTGTCTCTAACAAGGTATGCACTATTATATACCTAACTAGTTACATCATTAGCATCATCGGGTACTTCCAAGGACAGGGAGGTTGTTAACAATGAGTGCAAACGAGGAATGCAAATAATTATATAATTATTGCACTGTAGGCTCTAGACAGATTAGTTTGGATTAAATTTATTGAGCAGTAAAGTAGAATGCACTATTAAAGTTGCACTAAAGATGTAATCTAGCCACATTATATTAAGAGCATGCATGTATATGTCTCAGAACCCTATGGCAGAAATCACTGTTCAGCTTCCAAAAATGAAGAAAGGTTCCCTCTCAAGTTCAGAGGCAAAGACTGTGGTTCTGTTCAGAGATCATCAGATGTGCTCTCGGCTCTACGGAGCGATGGGCCCTTTCATTTGGGAAAGTATTGCATAATTCTTGCTCCTTCCATTTCACTTCCATATTCGCCTGGAATATTTCACTCTAATATACAGATACTTACATTATTATGGTTACTGTAAGAAATGATGAAAGAGGGCTCTCCACAAAACCCTAAGTACACGTGTATGAGCACTAATGATACCAGCTCATCCTTTTTTCACAGGCAAGGGAACAACGTGAAAAAAAAATACCCAAGAGCAGGAAATAACAGCAGCTCACAAAATGGATAAAACCTCATTCAACTGAGAACATTTTATTCAGCAATGGATGCTGTCACAGAGCTCTACCAGACTACAATGCTTAAAAGTGGCACCCAAATTGCAGGCAGGGTGCAGAGGATCCTGTCAGAAGTGAGCTGGATTTGGTGAGAAAGCCTCGCTGCTTTTTCTCCTGAATGGGTCAGGTGGATGTGTCAAGTACAAGCAGCAGGGTACGAGGATACCTGATTGCACATTTTGGTCAAAACCAGTCAACCGTTAATAATTTTTTCATTATTTTCGTCTAAATTCGTTTGAAAAATGACCAATGGAGTATGTCCACAGCATAGAACAGTTCACAGAAACTGACTATAATAAAGCGGTGAAAAGATAGATTCACTCTAATTTATAGATTAGACCACTAAATGAGTGAGATGAATATTTACACAACATGAAGTGGCATTCTATCTCAGTGCATACGAGTATAAAATAAAAGGATGTCACTACTGCAATACAGCCAGATAATTTTATTTAGTGTAGTCTCACAGTTTCACTGACCAATCAAAATTAAAATGATGCTTAATAGCCAACAATGCACAGTGACACTGACATGTGAAAATTATGTTTCTCACTTTCACTTCAAACCCTTTTCATTTTTCTTGCTATCATATTGAAAAGGAATTTAGTAAAAATGAAATCCCTAAGAACAAAAAAATGCTCTCTGTCTTATCAGTTGGAAAGGGTGAGGGTCTCTTGTGACTGAGTAAAGAAATGGCATTTTTTGCCTACTTTCTCACCCTGAGAATAAATTCCTATTGTTTTTAAATGTTACAGGGTTTGTCTGCTTTAAAATAGCTGCTTTAAGCAGGTGATGTGTGTCAGTTCAAGAAGAAGCAAGTGAACCAAAAATCCCTGGGCATTGCAGACATTCAAGAACATGAGTAACAAACTCCAGTCACATAAGCCGTGCCAAACAGAAGGAAAGGTTTCTTGAGTTTAAAGATATTTTCCAAAACTTTTTTGCTTCTGTTTTTCAGAAAATGATCCACCTCTCTTTTTAATATTGTAACTAAACAATGTAATTTTGTTTAGATTATTAAAATTGTCCTTGAGTGCCAATACAGCTCAAGCAGATATCAGAGCATTCCAAAGAACTTCAAAGACTTCCAAGAGCCTAGCTCGATTTTCTCCTAGTAAACCTTAAGGTACAACAAAGAGCAGGGATAATTCAAGGAAAGAAGCACATTCCTGCTATCCTGGAGCCCCAGGCTCTGTTCCTTCTATTTGAGGACCAGGCTGAAATTCACATGCACTTGTGCATCCTGGAGGAGCAGACCAGGCTCCTTTTGGGTGAAGACAGTGATACTGGGCGTGAAAAGGAGAGAAAATGCCATTGGCCACTCTGGACTAGGATGGTCTGTTTTGTCAGTACCCAAGGTGGCACAAATGAAAAGGTTTCTCCTTCTGATGAGGTTTCCCTGGCAAGAGCTGAACAAATTTTTTTCTTCATTAAATGGATTGAGTGAAGCAAAGGTGCTCCTACACCTGAAGTTCTATGATGGCTAAGGATTCGTTCTCAGTAGTAATTAACACATTCCCTTAGGTCTTGGGAATGAGGAGAGACACTTGGAGAATCTCTGTGGACTTGCACCTATCATCTACTTATCGATCTGAGTTCCTGATTAGACTGATGGCTTTTGGCATCCCCAACTACAAACTGCACGGCAAGAGTCTCGTACCCATGCATTCAACACGAAGCATGCTCCAGAAACTACTTGGGAAAACAAAGTTCTGGCTTGCAAACCTGTCACTGTTTCATGTACTGCTGGAATGAAATAAATGACTCCTCCTGGGGTTTCCTTAATTTGCTATAAACTCCTTCCTGCAAAGAAGTTCACAAAATAATTTTTAATAGCAACTTCTGAAGATTATTTTTAATACTAACACTAGAAAAAGTAGGCCAACTTTTATTCTGTAAAAAAAAATTAGCTGTGTACCTCAAGTGCAAATACACCTGGCTACATGATTTTATTTCTAGTAATATTTTCTTCAGTCTCACTTGTTCAAGAACAAATATACTATATATAATTGAGCTGTAATGGTGAAGGGGTGTGTCCACTATACCCTCCGAGGTGAAAACATAAATTATAAAAATAAGATTCTAACCTTAAGCAGATAGCAATTAGAACGAAAACAATTTGCCTTAAAAATGAGTGAATAAAAATAATGCAGTGAACATAGATACGAGAATCAGAAATAATATCATTTGCCTCTATTATAGATTACTTTTCTTCAGGACAGAAGAAAGGTACTCTTCTACTTACATTTTTCTTCATTGAAAAATGCTCTCCATTAATTCTCTCTTTTACAGAATTGTCTCAAATTTTCGTTTTGTTTGCAATGCACCCTGTTAGACGGGATGCTTGGATTTCTTTCCCACAATAAGGCCTCTGGATCATTGCCTCGGCTCTTAGCAAAGCTTGCTCCAAGAATCCAGTGAAGCGGAGGACTGTTCTCTTTGTTAGCAGGTCTTTGCTGGTAGCATTTTTTGTCTGTGAGGAGAGGTTTGAGTTGAATGAAAGAAAATTTGGAAAAATTGGTTTGTTCAGTCTTGAAAAGAAGAATGAAGACACATATATAATCACACTCATAAAAGGTTACTCAGACAAAGCTGGTAATACATTACCTCCTATATCCACTGGGGAATAAGGTGAAAGTGACGTGCACAAAATGCAGCAATGGAGGTTTAACCTAGATGTTATGAGAGACTTAGCACTGAGAGGATAAAGAAGGAATTAAGAAAGTGGAGGAACCCAGATTTTTAAGGGTTGGTTAGGCTAACATCAGCCAAAAATTGTTCAGCTATAACTGCTCCTGTTGTAAGGGAAATACAGCAAAAGACAAGATAGGGTGCTTTTCAGCCTTATCCTCTCTTTTACAGTCTTCCTGGAATCAAAATATTTTTATTTGAACATTTGTTAGGTTCAATGTGTTAGAAAAATATGACATAAAACATTTCATATTTTTAGGCCGATTTCAAAATAATCAGTTAGATAGCCACATAAAAGAACCCTAATCAAGCTTTCAGTAAAGGTTTTTGTTGTGGATGAACCCTCATTTTTCACACAAACAATTTTGCTCAGCTAGATCTGAAACCAAGTTAACTGCTCATTAATTCTTTCCCAGACAGTTTCTAAAGTCTGTATGACAAGTTTCCTTGGTAACAGCAGCCAGCATATTCCATGACACCTAGCCACTGAACCAGACAAAAGCACGGATCCTGCACCTCTGAGTCCATCCGGGAGAATAAGGAGAGGCTGGAGGCGAACACATTGCCTGGCCTGTACATGATCCCGGACCAAGCACATGGCACAGGCAGCTGACGTGTCCTACTGCACCCTGGACACGTGTACAGCAGCTCTTAGATCACCTAATATTTACCACTGCCTTTTCTCCCTGCTACGAGTTTGCAGGGAACTGTGCTGGAACAGTGTGCAAGCAGCTGCAACTTCTGAAGTAAAGTGTTTGCCTCGACTGCTTTGCACTCCTGCTAACTCTTAATCCAGCCAATATTTATAAGAATGAGAAAAATGCTTTAACGTTTTTATTTTTAAGCTGGGTGAGCCCATTGTTATTTTATATTAAGGAACAACCCAAACATTTCAGTCATTAGCAGCTGCATTGTGCTAAATGCTGTTCAATAAAGCTCCGAGAACAGAGACAATCCAACTGCATTAACTTCAATCCCAGATCTGGTTCTCTATTTGCTTCAGCCACACACAGTGAGAACTGACTTATTTCTTGCTCAACTAAACCATTGTAACAGGTATTCATGACCTGATCATAGAGACCACAGCTAGAAGAAGATGGAAATCTCTTTCCTGAAAGTGAAGGAATTCAACACTCACCATGCTGGGAAATTTTCTGAGAAAGAGTGTGCTGAACCAGCCAGCCCCTACAGTTGAAGGTGATTCTCAGGTGACGGGTGAGGACAAGGCTCTCATCAATTTTAGGTAACATCATCAGGGTGATGGAGAACAAAGGAAGAACAAAGGAAGCTGAACTCTGCTCAACAATAAGGGCAGTCTTTATTATTGATAAACAGCTACATCAGCTGAGAGAATCAACTGGCTCTGTAACTGTCCCAGAGTTAATCAAAGGAATGCAAATACTTCTCTTCCTGAGGTAGCCAGACCAATATTGGGAAAGTATCTCAGCTCAGGGTAAGGGTATGAAAACTGAAAAAGGAACAAATAAGTGTATTTTGCATTCTACGTTTAACCCTCCTCCTGGAGGATATCTAAAAGGACATGGTCAGAGGACATTGGGCTCATGAAAAGAGAAGGTGATCTTACCATGAAAAAGGTGACTGAAAAGGAAATAAACTTACTCGGTTTATTCTTCCTGCCCTGCTTATGGAAGCTTATGGAAGTATTCAATATCAGATATCAACTCCTCTACCCCACAGCTAAAAAGATCCTGTTAAACGTTGTTCAAAACTGAAATCTTGCCGTTTTTTCTTCAGAAATGTTAATTCTTAGGCAAATCTGCTTCTCTAAGACTCTTTTTTTTTTGTGAAGCAGAACAACCTGGGATGTGAAGAATAGTGTCTCCTCATTCTGATTCTTTCTGCCCTACTGATTTCAACAGCGATATGCATGTCATTCCAACGCTGCAGCACTATGCTTGGCAATGGAGTTAGGGAAGATTAAAAGGAATCTTCCTGATCTCCAATTACGTATATTTAAATATACACTTGACACAGTGTATTAACAGGCAAAAACCTGGAATTGTCAACAGCTGAAAAGCCTGATCATCAGAAAAATGCATTCCAAATTTCTTTTATGCATTTTCTGTGGACAAAATCAGACTTCAAAGAGCAAATAAGAACTGCTGCTGGATTTTATCTCTTTTTTTTTCTCAGATTCTTTTCCCAGATATGGCTTCTTTCATATTCACGTTTGCACAATGAATAGCAATTTTGACTCATTACTGTCTCAGTTGCTGAGGCCCATATTATTCTTTAACTTCAAAATTATGTTACCTTCTTTTCAATGCCATTCCTAACCATGAAAACAGAATATGTCAAACTGATTTATGCCTGGACACTTACCTCAAGAGTGAGTTATTTTCCCAAGCATATATGCCAGTATAACATGTAACCTTTTAAAATGTGGAAGCAAAAGTAAAATTAATTTAATTGAATTTTTTTTTAGGGTGTAAATAACGTAAGTTTCGTATCCACAGATATGCTCTAATTACATGATCTTCTCTAATATCCTCAAAGATGAGAGAGTACCAAAGAAATGCAAAAGCCGGGGTTTTTTGTTTTATTTTGATTTTTTTTTGGAGCATATGCACATCGCATCTCAGTAAATTGCATCAAACTAATAATAGAGACAAACATTACTCAAATTACACCAGTAATCCTGTACAAAAATGGGTTTACTCACTGTGCTTAATTGACAAGAGATACATGGAGAGGAATTACTGATGAGAAATCGAAACAAAAATCTTAGGAGAGAAGAACTAAGGAAGACTGGAGACACAACGTGTTCCCTGAAAAGGGGAATCAGGAGGGGATGCAGTAAAAAGAAAGAGACCTTTGCCTTTCTTGTCACATCTGGTGACATTCTTGTCACATTCTAGGACTGAAGGCAAGGAAGGGTCATTGGGCTGATGAGAAAACAGGGAAGAAAACTATTCCTCAGTTCCCTTGGTCAGCAGGAGGGGTTGGCTCCAGGAAGATACCAAACCTTGCTCTCTCTACTTGCCCCGGAGTAAAACAAGTCCTCAGTCACACAGATCAGGCCTCCTGCCCTTGCTTTGCACCTTCACCAGTAGCTATCCAGAAAACAATAGAATATAGAGCTGCCACAGGATATCCCACAATATTTGTTGGACTGGTCTTGTCAAGCTTACAGTTAAGACCTGAGAGGAAGCTTAGCACAAATGCTAGCCCTGGAGCAATCAACACTTTGGGGTAATGCCTATCAGCTTTGTTACTAACTTAGCGTTTTGTTTTGTTGCAAAGTGTCTTTAAGGTACGAATCTCATAAATAATTCCTATTAAAAGGGATTTTAAAATGATGGCGAA
Organism: Mohoua ochrocephala; assembly: GCA_013398855.1. Lineage (NCBI taxonomy): Eukaryota > Metazoa > Chordata > Aves > Passeriformes > Acanthizidae > Mohoua > Mohoua ochrocephala. The sequence goes on from VZTA01009496.1 coordinate 647,706, forward strand.
TAGGTGAGAGACTCAGGAAGGGTGATGGTGGCTGTCAGATCTGACAGGACAAGGAAGGTCTGCACTTCTCTTTGCAGGTGTGGAAAAGAGGTACTTCTGTTTAAACAATCAATTATGGTGGCCTTTTTTGATGCCTTCAAAATTAATGTACTGCAGCTGGCAGGAGACAGCTCCACGCACTCTGAAAATGGCAGATGTGAAGTTTTTAGAAGAAGCAACGTCCTTGACACTGAATTACTCTGAAGTGGTCCAAACTGTGAAAAGGCCTAGGAGGAACGAGCAGAAAGCTCAGCTAGCTGACAAAACTGTCTAAAATTCTTTTCTCTTCGTGAAGAACTAGGAGGTGGGAACATGGCAACTGTCTAACCATGTATTTTATTTTTGCTTCAACAGCAAAATGGTACTAACTTGGTTAGACCTTAAGCAAAGATTAACCTCCCGCAGTGACAGGGAGAGTTTATGCAAGAAGTGGAATTTATTGTCTGCTTCTGTTCATCGCATCGTGAGGGTGCTGAGGAAGTCTATGAGTGCTAGAAAATTGCTGCCTTTGTGGCAGCATATCATCATACATTACAGATATATTGGCTAATGTCTGGAATTGTTTCTGACATTTAAACAGATTGGTAACTAGTTCAATAGGCAGATAAAGCACAGACTAAATCCTGTGGTTATTATTTTATGAAAGCACCTTATTATATGATCTTCCATACTTGCTGACGGGAAGCATGCAACGACTGGAGGAAGATGATGGGTGAAACAAACCCGAGTGTTCTCGTGTGACTGTGAGACTCCCAGGATGTGGAGGCATCCATCAGCACTGATCAAAAGCAGCAATACTTTGAAATAACTCTGAAAGTACAAGGGAACCCTTGAACCACCTGGAAAGGAAGGGGCTGAGGGGGTTGGGAAGTACAAGGCAGCACTGTTTACAATGGAAGGAGAGAGTTACTGTTTTCCCACTGCACCCTGTCAGAGCTTTCCAGAAGAGATGAAGCCGTGTGTCCAGCATGGAACGATAGCACTACTTAAGGAACCATAAATAAGAAACTGGAGAGAAACTATGCAAGCAACTGATGGGAGTTTGTGGCACTGTAAGCAAGCCAGTTTCAGTCATGTGTCCAACACAGATAAAAGGAGTAAAGAAGAACAAAGTTCTTGGATAAACCAATGGAGTTATGGGGTCTATACACATTAATAATTGTATTAGGGGAGATTTATGATTTCATTTATGCAACATTTCATCTATTTAATATCTATGTGAAACAGGTAGGTATGAAATTCCATTATTCTGCATTCATAGAAGCTCTATTTACAGCATAAACTACATTTTGGTGTCTCTTAGGCTTATCTTTGTGTCTTGAAAAATTATGAGTACACCGACAACGGGAAGATTGGTAACATATGCATGGTTTGTTAATGAATCTGAATGTGTTAAGTTTTATGATCTCTACCCTTTCATCATTAGTAGTTGTGCCTTCTGCAGCTAGATTATGTTCCCAGTTCTGCTGCAATGGTAATCATGCAACACACCTTTTCATACAATTTCATACCATAAAAGTTTTCATTTTCATTTGTTTCCATCTGCTCATCCACTTTCCCTGAAACTCCCTAGAATCCCAAAGCTCAAAATATCATTCAGGTGAATTCTTCCTGCCCTCCAGCTGGCAGTGCCACTATTACTATTTATATTAAAGTACATCGAGTAGATAGAGGTTCTGCTCAGATATTTTCTGCTTTGCTAACTCACGTCTGCTGTCTCCCTTGCTTCCTCAAGACAATAAAACTGCAATGTTCTTCACCACTGAACTTACACCATGTTTAAGCCATCTCCTCTTCCCCCAATGAAGAAGCTTCTAAATAAAAATATCTCCTTTAAATTGAAGTTTATTAATTCTCATCTATCTTTGGGCACAAATATGCAATATCTGACGTAAATATTTTTATTTAGAGCAGTAAAAATTTCACAGCAATCTCTTTTGTCCTACAGCCTCTCAGTTTGTGCACAGTAAGAGGGCACCTAGACACAGATTTGAGCTAAGTGACTACAGGCATAGTAGCTAATGACTAATATTCCTACTTGTTACAGATATACCGGATGACTATTACCCTTCCTTTCACTCTGTTATTAATGGCCTTATTAGGAATGCAAATCAATGTCCACTATGTAAAATGGAAAACACAAAAATCAATTCATGTCCTGTTGTGTATGGTTTAGATGCAGATTTTTTCTTCGTAGTGTCACAGGTTCAAACCAAACCTTGAATACTAAATTAACTCTAGATGTTTAGTTTACTTATAATTTATGTTTCACCTGCATATTTTTTACATTCTCTTTAAATGTATTTTTGTTTAAAAAATACAGACCAGAATAAAAAAAAAAATCTTCATAAAAGGGGCTCATAAATGCTATTTGTAAATACAGAGCAAACCATTCACAAGCGAATCAAGGGCTAGGTTGGAGAAAAACCACGATGGTTCTGATTTTTAATTTATCATTTCAGTCAAAATTACGAAGCCCATGTCCAAATTCTAAAGCTACTTTGTTTTTCCTCTTGATACATCAGGATCAAAGTCACTGTTGTGTCCACTGACACTTTCAGTCTCTGGAGAATCGTTTTTACTTCTTGTATATGGTCCTGAGACCTCTGGAGTTGTAAGTGATACAGCACAGACCCTTTTCATTTTCTTTGATACATTTTTTTAATCACTGGAAATCACTGAGATTAGAACCCCTCAGTAAATGACCCATAAACAAAGGGGGTGAAAAAAGTATTTCAGATCCTCAGCTGAACTAATGGTCAAGATAGAGAGCTCATAACTTCCTCCAGAATTCTTTTAGAGAATTATATTTTTCGTATTTGATCAGCTTTCCCTTTCTTTATTTTTTTTTTCAAATAAAGCTCCTTGGATTTTTTTATAACTATAAAATCCTTGCTGAAAATTAACCACTATATAAATTGCACATAAATCTATACAAATATGTAAATATGTACATGTGTATTTTGCTTCCATTTATTTTGCTCCTAAATAGAGAACTCTTAAGGCTAAATAATGCCTTATCCATGAGTAAAATGTGTTGGCAGCTGAAATGTGGAAGTGGTAAGTATCACAACACTGATCTTTTTATCTCGTTTTCTTACTGATAGTGTAAAGGAGAAAAAGAGAGAAGAGACACAAGGAATAGACAAAAAGATAAAAAAGGAAAAACTACGAAGCCTCTGTGAATTACCCAATAATGCTGTGCAATCGTTTATGGCAATAAAATCACAGAGGAAGTCTAAGCCACAGCAATGGAATATGTCCTGTGCAGCTAATGCATCCACTGCTTTATCCATAGCAGCATCATTTAACAACATATCAAATAAGGAGTTTAAAGTATGGCTTTCTGAGTATAAGCATTCAATTCCCTTTTGCCCTAATTTTAATAAAATCGTCAGTATTGCCAGTCAAAGGAGCCAAATCACTGGTAGATCTCAGTGGATATTTTATGAAGATCTGAATAAAGGATCAATCACCAAATCCAGTAGGAAAGAAATTTCATAACTGCTCTTTACTGAATAGTTAAGCAAAAGTAAGCCTAATATTTAAACGTGACAAGGACAGAATGATAGCAGTCTTCACACGAATGTGGGAGCTGTTTTCTCACACTTGAGGATTGACAGGAGCTGTTCCTTTGGATCACTTTTTGGAGATGGCAGCTGGATCATATTTTTCTCCTTTTCTCACTCTTCCCTTCATGTACCATTTTTCATTTCCCTTTTGCTTGCTTTTCTGACAGTTGAGTGTGTATTGATACAATCACTACTTCACATATTAGTTTTTCAGTTGTGGAGAAAGTGTGGTACATTACTGTTTATTTTGCCTGAATAGCCTGTGCTTGGCAGTCTCACAGTCAAGAAAAAAGATAAACAGAATTCCTTCCTAACTACTTGGAGATGGAAGGAAATTCTACTGAGAGCCATACTGTATTTAGGAACAAACAGAATTTGCAAAGGCTTTTTACTAGCCTAGCTCCATTATGTAGCTGAAAGTAAAGCAGAGTCATTCCTGGCTCCCCGCTGCAGGAGGAAAATGATGCCACTTGTCTAAATTCTTGGTTCCTAAAAATTAGCATTCAGGTTCTCCCTATAAGCTGTTGAATGTACTGCAACACAACCCCTTTATTTCATGGACTATAAAGCTTAGGAAATACAGACATCCACAAGCTATGAAGCAAACGCTCATAAAAATGCTATGAAATGTGCAATTATCCACTAGGATGAGTCTTCAAACTATGCCTGGAATGAACTGAACTGGGGGATTTAGTTGAAAAGCCAAACTCTTCACAGATCACATTGACAGTAGACAAAAATGAAAAGATACATGAAAATCAGAGTCGGCAGAGCTCTCCGAATTTAATAAAGTAACCATCCACACTCAAATAATTCCACGCAACCGCCTATGAAAAAAGTGGTTATCTTGAAACTTTCTGCTAGCTGAGTGCCAGTGACTCCATAAACAACGGATTTAATTAACGAAAATTACCCCTACCAAACATCTGAAAATGGATGCTTGTCACTTCTAGCACTCCCTCATTTCCTCCCTACAGCTAACCAAAAGTATTGCTTGTGGGACGTGAACGCAGTACACAATGAACTGTAAGATGATTTTCTTTTGTGTCAGAAAGTAGGTATATTGTCACAGTATTTTCAAAGAGTAGAAGTTACTCGCTAAACTTTAAACTTTTCATAGCACTAAGACACGTAGTTTTAGTATTTTTTATTACTATACAATTACAGATTTGACAAAGCTAGTGAAACTTGCTTCTAAGGATTTCAAACTCCAGTAGAATTTCTGTCTCTTCTACTCCAGTCACCTAAATGTTCTCCCTCTGTACTGTCAACTGAATAGATCCCAAAGACATGGTTGTCTAGAAATTAATCTTCTTTTATCTACTCTGGATAGACCTGTCACAATTTATCTCCACACTATTACCCATTTCTAATTTTCTCTTGAAAGTAACTACTAGACAAACTTCTCTGACATCACATTATTCTGTTAATATTCCCCTTTATATCTCACACCTTGGAAACCTTCTGTTCAACTGGAAGTAGCGTATTAATGTCTCACAGAATTTCTTACATAAAGTTTTCATGTCCTCTCCATATTTTCAAAGCTGTTCCTGAAGGCTCATCTAATTAGAGGCATATAAAGCATGATTGATAAAAGCCCTATCACGCAACTCTGATTGCATCCAACTGATAACAGTGAAAGTGAACAGACTTTTCAGCCTTTAACAAATGATAAAATTTCTAGAGCTGAGCAGCAGGTATTGGGAGCCCTGCTTTCTCTTATTATAGCAATTAGTAACTCAGAATATGTACATAAAGCACAAAGCTCAGAATTACTTTTGAACGTAACACAATGCAATGTCCTAGGAAACACCGGCTGGCTAAATGAGGTAAACTTTACTCCCTCACTGACCTACATGAGTTATCCCATCAGAAAATCCAATACTACAGAAGGTATAGTCCAGAATGTACATTACAGTGCAAAGTGGCAGTTTTTCTATGCACATATTTGTTTGAGTAGTATAGGTGCCTTATAAATAAATATGGAATTTTGTATCCATCCAAGTCTTTGTGCAGCTTGGTCTGCAGCACAAGATTCTCCATGTGTAGAAATTTATATTAATTAGACTGTTCTTATAAATATTCCCACCTGCATATTGCACCAGAGACTCTCCCGGTGACAGAAATGATGTACTGAAGTAACTGATTAATGCAGCCCAGTGCCAACCTCACTGCCTCACCTCCCCATTCTTACCTTATTACCAGCAAGCACTGCCAGCTGTTAAAGAAATGCGGATTTTATAGTACAGAAGATAATGGTGAGAGAGAACAGGACCAATCTAAAATTCACAGAAGTCAGAAAGCTCAAATGTAGGCTTCCAGTTAATCTAAATCACACAGCACAGGAGCTCCAAGGCACAGCCAATGCTGCGTGCAACTCATGCTACCCGTGTCTGACATTGACTTCAACTCGAGGAGAATGACAAAACCTGAACAGGTCTTTTGGGGGGAACCCACACAGGACCACATACGTGCATAGGGACAGCCAGTTCCAGCCTAAGTGCCTGCCCCTCGAAGGAAAGTGGATGCATCTCCTGGATTAAAGGCAATCACAGATGCAAAATAAGATAACCCAGCACATCATGTCACTCCAATTCCTGCCCAATGGAGCATAATCTGATTTGCAGTATTTTAAACTACATCCTGATTGGATTACTAATGAAGGCTGGCAATTCTGAGGAGTTTACCAATTGCTGACAGTTTCTGTGAAGCAGCTGGGCAACTACTTTTAAATTGAGAAAGACTGTAAAATATATTTACAGCTAAATGCCTTTCTACAAAGATGGGCCAGATGGTCCCATAGAAATTGGAAAATGAAGGAAGCATTAATGAATCATCCAAGATACCAGAAATCTTTTAGTGGGTGGTACAGTCCATTAAAAAGAAAAATCATCCCAAACCTAACACTACCCAACTCTTCATAAAGTGCTGTTTTGCTTGCCATAATTTAAATGCACTTATAGGCATATTGCATTTCTAAATAATTGTAGTGAAGCATAATTTTATAATAAATGAAGTTTGCTTTTGTCATGTTAATAGCATATTCCATTCCCAGATGAGATTTAAAGTTGAATATTTTTTTTAATGCAAGGGAAGTCTGAAAGGGAGAGAGATTCTCAACTAGAGAAATGTTTCTAGAAAGAGTTCTGGACTTAGCAGAAACCCTTTCTGATAAGAACTAAAACACTTAGTTGCCACTGAGATAAGAGCAAACCAAGATCCAAAAGTTCTTTTAGATCGAATGGCAGAAAGAGAAATCTCTTGTGATTTTCTAGTCCATGCAACTCAATAATGCATGTTTGCTGTCTTAAAGGATCTTATTCTCCAGGACATGTTTCGAGAACTGATCCTTCTAGTGCAAAGTGAAATCTCTGTAATACTTCACTATTGCACAACTAATTGCAGCTTGTTATTCATTTCTCCATTCTTAATTGTTTTCCATCCTTTTGTTTTTCCTTTCTCTTCAGGGAAAAGGATGAAATGCCTCTTTTAATTTGCTAAGCTATCAACAACTTAGCTTGACAAAAGCAGTATCCTATTGAATAAGAACTGCAGGATTTTGAAAACAAGCTAATGAAATGAGCAGTTACCCTTGATAACACACTTACTATTACTGAAGCTCTTGATGTCTCCTTAAATTAAATGCTAATGATCATGCTCTATGCTGCTGTTGGGTTTGGTGGAAATCAAACACAAACAATTCCTATACTTGCAGATTACAGGAGTAGCGGGCATCACCGGTACAGCTGTAATTGGAGTTCACATCTTATTTGAATGATACAATTTTCATGCCCATTTGGGACACAGCCTTAGTTTGATCTTGAACTATTGAAAGCAAGTTGATCTGCTGCTTCATGCCTAAGGGAAAAGATGGAGTTTTTTCATTTGTTCAGTTTTTCCATTTGTGGGCTTTGATTATGTGTCAAATGAGCTTTTGAGCTGAATCCAGCCTTTGGGGACTTGTCAGCACGACTCATCCCTGGACATCTGTACAGCACCATCAGAGGAAACCTCTGAGCAGCCGCAGCCGAGACAAGGATTGTGTGGTCCTTCCTGTCTCTGGTTAGGGGACTTGTGCCATGTTGTGCCATAAATGCCTTTTCCATCCACCTGGAACACTTGTGCTTTGCCCCAAGTCTTATGACTCATCTAGGACCAAAATAGTTCAAGGGTCATTTTAAATAACCACTAAGCCATTGTTTGATGCTTCTTCCACTGGCAGCTGTCTGCTGCCAAATGGAAATATTGTTTTTTAAATGTGTGTTAGGTCAACCAGTTGATTGTAGGAACAGAATAAGATCTGAACATCATATTAGTTTCACTATTTTTATTCCAATTACAGATATGTGTTTAGGAATGTGTACTGTATAGTCTTAATACACAGATATGTATTTTAGTCTTCTTAAGAGTATTTATGTTTTGATATGTAGCTTGGTATTTCCTTACAGAGTTCATTGTGCCCTTTAAATTTTATCTTCAGCATAATTTATTATTTCTTAAGTAATTTTTTCTTCAATAGTGCTTAAGAACCTGATATTAAATTCTAAAAGAAGGAATATTGTTACAGATTTAGAAGTGGAAAAAAACATAGTAGCTGTTTCTTTAGGAACTGAGTTGATGACAAACTGTTTTCAGGCTCTGTTAGTGAGAAATGCGACCTTCCTAACAATGGAAAGATTTTTTTCAGGACTGATAGAACTGCACGATGGATCCCTCAGAAGATGATTGCAAAAGTTGGTCTTTATTGATAAGGTGAGCTTAATCTGTAATCAATATTCTGCAGGCATTGATTCCATCTGTATTATGGAAAACTAATGCTCGCACTCCATATTTTGAACATATTTCTGAATTGACTTGCCCTTGGAATATTTTCAAGAGTAGTTTTATTATATTCGTTTTTTTCTCCAAGTTGTTTATGTTTTTCTTTTTCTCGAGTTGCCAGCCATCATCTCGAGAGTCTAGATTTTCTACTTGAAATATGCAGCGTATGAAATGTGAAAACAGGACATGTCATATTGCATCCTAATTAGAAATGGTGAGTCCTGGAGAAAAACAACCTGTGCATGAGCCTTTATTTGAATTCTGAAATTAATTTATACTGATTGTACCCCTTGTGCTCCCTTCCCATTAATATTCCAGCAAAGGAATTTAGTGGCAGGTATAAGTGCTTTAACAGCTAAGTTTAAGTGAACATTGAGGGTTTTTTTGTTTTTACACAACAAAAATGTGAAACTTATAATGACAGTCTCTGATTTTTTTTTTCCGGGTGATGGGTGTGGAGCATCACGGTAGAACCTTTGTGTCTGTGGGTGACACCCAAGTTAACAAGAAGCGAGATCTCACACCAGGGTCAGAGCAGGCAGCTGCCTTTCACAGTAGTGTGGGGTTTCTAGCCCTGTATATTCTGTTTTGCAGAAGTCTCAGGGTAAACAAACTGCTCCTGCCTTAAAATGCAGAATGAACACAGGGCCCCTTTAGGTCAAGAGAGGGTTTACCTCTGACACTTCAGCAAAACTGGGTCTGATGAAATTCTGACTAAGTTGATTTTCTTTATTAGGAATGGAACAAATCTATAATTAGTTTATATATATTATGCTATATAATTCAAATGAGTATAGCATGCTTCTGGGACCCAATGACAAGCGTAGTCATCCAGATTTCAATAAAAATATGTTACCTGTAATTATTCTACTTCATCATTGTTGGATGCATTAAAAATGTCCTCTATTTTAAAGAAAATTATTATTCATTGAATTTCAAAGGAAATTGAGCAGCAAACAGTATCTAGTGTGATTTGTCTCATAATTAATACACTTATTCACTGTGAAATACAGCTATATTGCCCATTCTTTTTAAATAAAGCATAACACACTGAATTTTAAAGGCATTGGGCTATTATCCAGAAGAAAATACTTCTAGCACATCAGAGTGACATTTAGCTTCAGCACTATAAGTACCTGCCCTGGGTAAATAAAGAAAACAATTTTTGAACAAAATTGAACATTTATTTGGAACAAGAAAATCATAAATACATTTCATAGCCAACAAGCCTCAAACCATTCCCACTGCACTTAGGTAAAGGGTATGGATGCATAAAGAAAATTCATCTCAAAAATATGCTTTCAGGCACAGAGAAATCTTGCCTCTTGTCTCAACCCAGTGCTTGCCCCCCTTTCCCAGTGGATTTTTTATTTTGTAATACCAGTGCAAAAAAATTCTGAGTTTATGCCTTATGCTGTTATTACTTTGCTTTTAGTTTGCTTGCCCTCCCTTTTTTTTCTCTCCCCTTGCTTTTTTTTTTCCCTGTTTCATAAGCTTTTACTAGACCACGTGTCCCTTCTCTGCCACTTTCCCTCCCTGTAAAATCTTTCGTCACCTTCACTCCCTGCAGGATTTAGTGGGGGCTCTGCTTCCTACTCGTGGTCCCTGTGCCAGTACCTCACCCGGGACAGTGGCACCGGGATGGGGCTGAGGAGCCGGGCAGGGGCGGTTCCCAGGCACTGTCACCCGTGTCACGAGCCCCTGTGCTCCTCCACCACCGCCTTTTACCAGTGCTTTGTGTTTACTTTGCCATTAGCTCCCCGCCTTGTTTGTCTCCCCCCAAAAAGCTGGGCTCACACGCTCTCCCAAATCCTTCAGGCAGGGGCAGCCTGGCAGCGCTGAGCTGGAGCTGCTCCTGCCACGGGCCTGACCTCAGGAGAGCACAGGCCCTCCAGGTTGGGAACTGGCCCCTGCAGCTCCTTCTGACTGGCATAATTATACCTGCGAGGAACAACTTTGCCCGAGGAATGTTCTGCAAGGAATTTGTGATGATTACCGGCACAAGAGCATGCAGAAGAAAACTTTTTTTTTAAACTATAGTATCTTTTCCAGCATTTTAAATGTCTGAAAGTCTACCAGCTTACACTCTCTATCACAACAAATTCCTGTTGCCCTCCATTTTTTTCCCATGTACACAGGGTAATGTCATTTCATACGAAGAACTCCTCCAGTTACTTTAGAGCTTGAAAATGTGCATTTAAAATGCATTTGGAATAAAGTAGGAGTTGCCATTCTGTATCACAGTTAACAGGTTGGGAAAGAAATGCAAAACTAGGATTAAATTCTGCATTAGCAGTTGAATGCTGTGAGCTGCAGTTATCAGAGGCTGAAAAAACCAGGCATTTGGGCTTTCCTTCCCTTTGGATCACAGAGCACCCATGGCTTCTCTCTCTTGTATCCTCTATCATAAAACCATAAAATACAGTTTTTTAAAAAATTACTAAAAAAATAATAAGTTAAGCTTATACATTGCCTAGGCAGTACAATATATACTGGTATCAGCAGCTCTAATGTTTACAAATGCAATACTCTTGCATCCAGCACTGTCACGTGGTCGGCACTTGTGGAATAAAGCAGAACACACAACAGGAAAGAACTCCTGCCACAACATATTTAGGGCATTTTCCCGTACTTTTTGAAATGGCAAGACCACACATTTTGCATCAAGTTGTCTGAGAAGAAAGAATCCTGACTGACTTTCCCATTTTCAAACTGATTAAAAATTAATGTGCTTCCCATGCATTCTCTGGTCACTACAACTTTATTTGAATAATTGACCTTACCTGCTTTGAGCACAGGTAGAAAGATGCAGGTCTCTAAGCAACTGAGTTCCTTAGTATCTGTACATAAAAAGAATAAAAATCTTAAAATCCTCAGGCCCAGACAGCTTCCAGGAAAAAACTAATGTTATATTCAGGTGTTTGCATTCACATGAGGCTGTCATTCATATTTGTCCCAGGTCGATGGGACTGGAATTTCTTGCAATTGCTTGGTCGCTTAACGACTGAGGTAATGTCAGGGCAGTTCTCAACAGAGAAATCATCCTAAAAAAGACCTCTGGCACCCCTGGCACGTACTGACACAAACAAGCTAAAAGGGAAAGTCATGGCCACTGATCGTCCTCCAGCAGTGCTGTAAAGAGAGGACCGGACACTTCAGAGGTACTGACTCGGCTCTGCGGAGGAGAAACAGCTGCAAAAACTCTGTGGCCCTGGATTAATTTTTGACTGAAATGAGCAATATCAGCTTCCTTTAATCTGTGCATTACTACCTGGGCAAGGCAGGCTCAGCAGGGCAAAATGCACCGTCCCTCTCGATTAGCAGCAACCAACCATTCCACTTTGCTCTGCCCACCGCCAGCACAGGTATTTCTAATCTGCAATTTATTTCTGTCTGTCAAAGGTGAAAAGCATTAAGCAATTAATTATTTGAAGTGATTTAAGAGACAGCTGGAAGCCAGGGAGACTTCAAAAAGTAGCCGATTATTATTAATTCATGTGGTATTCATTAGTGTGTCACTAATGATGCTGCTTTCATTGATATTTGATATAGAATGCAACACTATTGGAATTTCTCTGCAATTTAACAACTGCTTAAGAATATTTCCTGAAATCTGAGAGTAGTACAGATGATTTCAAGCTAACATTTAACACTTTATGCGATGTCAGGGGTGTTCTGCACCAGGGTACTTCTCCTCAGCACACATGGACAAACCCCATCTCCAGCTATGACCTGTCAAAATGCTTCCCTGCCCTGTCCAACCAAAATAGCAAATGCCACATCCCTAACTAAAGACTTTGCCTGTAAAACTTAGATCAGGAAACACCCTTCTGTTCCAGCCCATAAAACTTGTAATGCTGACATCCAACATGCCAACAAATTCCCTAGGCAAGCAAATGGTGATCCCAAGAGGAACCTTCAGCTGCAGATGTCTCCAATAAAGGTACTATTACCTGCCTGCACTATACACTGTCAGCATTAACTTTGCATCTCAGGCTTTTGTAAGATATTTATGCATCTGCTACGTGTTGGAGCCTTTCAACAATTCACTCTTCACAGTGCCACAGGCATATATTTACTGTAAAATCTACATTCCCCTTTCCACTGATATATTCTGTTCAATGAAGTTAAAGTTCATATGCTCACTAATAGAAACCAGATTTTTTAATCTAAAGACCATGAATATATAGTACAATTCATGGCAGAGTTTAAAACATTAAAAAAATACTGTTTTAAAATGAAAGAGCTCCAAAGATAATTTCCTGCTCTTGGGTCTGATCCTGTGAAAGGCACCACATCCACACAAGTATCCCCTGAGGGCTCTCAGTCCCCTCCCGGTATCAGGTTGTTATTGATTTGCTCAAACAGAGAGCTCTGCAAGCAGCACCCACACGATGCCCATGGAGAGTAGCTGCTGTCCACAAAGCCTGCCTGACCACAGGGCTTCCCAGACCACCTGACTCCCCAGCTGACCTTTCGGGCTTTTCCATCATTGCACAATAGCTCTGTGGTTGGGCCACACCAGGCCGGTCTATTTTAATCCTTGATCCTTCAGGTTAGCTCCAAAGGAGAGTTATTAGGCACTGATAAACAAAGACATCATTGTGGTTCCTGTCATAGACCAGGCTCAGCGGTGCCCCTAAAGACAGATTATCAGACCAAAAGATGGATAAAGAGCTCCTGCATGGCAAAGGACGCACTGTTACACATTGTGGTGGAGTTCGCAGTTTGAAATGCACAGGAGCTTTATTTTTCCTGGAAAGGAGACAAAAGTTGAATAAAAAACACCATCTAAGAGACAAGTGCTGCATTATGGCAGAGTGGGATCATTTGAAAATAATTTTCAAAGATCCTAAATAAGCTCCAAAATGCTCCCCTACTGTAACTGGGACCTATCCTTGTCAAAGAAATTACAAAGATGTCTGCATCCATCTCCCACACATCCTCACCAAAGTGGAAAAGCTTTTGCAGTCTCTCCACATTTCCCAATTGATCATGGAGAACAGAAGCATCCAAGTTCAGAGACCTCGTTCCTGAAGTATTTCTAGCTAATCAAAAACCTGGAGTTCCTGGGAATCACACAAGTACATTACCTGCCACTTTAAAATATTTAGACCAATTGTAAAGTTCCCATGACCTGTCTGCCTTTATATCACCCGCAGACCAAAGAGGAACTGGTTGAAATACCTGGTAAGATGCACCATTGTGAACACCACCACATTTCTTCTGGAATGCATTCATAACCTCACCAGTCAAACTGAGTGAAAGGCTTTCAGGAATTTTTTTTGGGGGGGAGTTGGGGAGAAATAACTGATTGATGATTAGTGAAATGACAGGATCAACAATATGTTTAACAAAATACACTTCAAGTCCAAAGTGGAGTTTCTGAGTTGGGAGTAATTTTAAAGGAGACTTACCAAGCCCACATATAAGTCTCACATTAAATCTGGGATGAGCAAAAATGATTTATAGAAGTAAAATAAGCAGTCCCCTTTTGAATCTATTGTGTCTTTCAGGATACAAGTGTCTTCCATCTGAAAACCTGCTGAATGAACTTACATGTTTTTCTTCCTCATGTTTCAAATAGTTTTAGAGAGAAAATAATTTTTCTGCTTCCAATCATTAAGTGAAGCATTAAGGATAGGATACAGGTGTACAAAGTCATCAGTAGCACCATTCTTATTCAAACTTATTTTCCCTGGCTCTCTCACAGATCACAGAACTGTATCAATGGAGGCCCTGATCCTTCTCCCAAAGGTCTTGCTATTGAATTTCAACTAAGACAAAACTAAGCAGTGGGGGAAGAAAGCAGTGAAATGGGAGCAGGAAGAAGATAGGCAGCAACTGTAGTAGAGATAAGAATAGATGGTCACAGGCTAACATGGTGCATAATTTAATGGCTTTCTTGAAATGCTGAATTCCTTTTGGGGGCAGATCAAGTACCTGCATAATAACTTTCTGTGATGTTGGAAGTGACAAGCACCTTAAAATATGTATGGAATATTAGAAGAATGAAGAAAAAGTGGAAAAAAGGCAAGTCTGCTTATTATGCCCCAGTAGTTTTTCTTTTATTTCAAGTAGACTGTATCTGACTGAATTCTTACTGTCTGAAGGCAAAAGGAATAGTCCCACCCTGACCACATTTCACTTTTAGTACCGCTAGATCTGGGTAGCCTAAATCTTAAGGCTTCACAAACATTTCAGATTGTACATATTACCTGTGGTACAGTTCATAAAGCACAAAAATCACTGGCGGTGTGCTAAAGTACTCCAGGTTTTTTTCCATGACACAAATATGGTGCACTGCTTCACCAAGATTAAGGAGCATGTAGTTAAGTGTTCACTCATCAGGCTTGCTGTTCCAAATGCTTGCCTTACTTACACAAAGTTTTTTTTTGCCTCTTTGAAATGGTTAATATTTGATAGTTTCCTTCCATGAATAAATCACTCGGCTGTAGTTATAAAATGGTATGCGACAAAACCTCACTCTGAAGGCAGATGAAGACCTACAAAACTCTGCCCAGCGGATTATAGGGCTTTAAAAGATAAGGCATCAATCAAATCTGGATCAGTCCTTCAAGCATAGCTTAAGTCATGTCTGCTGCCCTTATATTCCCTCTTAAACTACCCTGCACAACAAAAGGGCACACAGTTTGGGAAGTGGTCAGAAATGGCATGGTGAGCGC
The DNA here is from genome assembly GCA_013398855.1 of Mohoua ochrocephala. Classification (NCBI taxonomy): domain Eukaryota; kingdom Metazoa; phylum Chordata; class Aves; order Passeriformes; family Acanthizidae; genus Mohoua; species Mohoua ochrocephala. The sequence goes on from VZTA01009496.1 coordinate 662,824, forward strand.
TCTAGGAATGGCCAAAGGAAATGTTTTAGTCCTTAGGGCATAACTCAAATTGTGAAGTGTGACCTCAGTCTGATGAAAGACCTGAGTGTATGTCTATGTGTAGGTTTGTATTTGTTTTTTGGATAAGAGAGAGTCACATGCTTCAAAATATTGGAACATATGCTTAAGTAATGCAGAATAGGAACCTCAATAGTTCCATACTTGTATTGTCTCTATATGAACTGGCACTGGTTTCCAAAATCATCTCTTACTCCCTCGCATTGCATTGTCATGGTTTGGTCTTTCATCCTTATTACTCTTCTGTTTTCTTTGGGATATCTTTTTTGAGATACTGATATAGCCCCAAAGCATATTAATGGGATATGAAGTTGCCTATAATAACTGCAGCCCCTCCTACTTCATTCCCAGAATGGTAAAACAGAAGGAAGCCCAACGTGTATCACAGGTTAATAGACTGGAAATTTGGAGAAAATAAAATGCTTGTAGTTTTATGTCATGGAATCATCTTTCCAGGAACATTTTTTGGCAGCTTAAGTTAATTATTTACTGTTGTGGCACAAATTCGCGTGGTGGGGTGCTCAACAGGTAACTGCACAGAGAGGTAGTTGATATTTCGTGTAACTGAATGTCCTGGGGTGACTGTATGATACTGCATTCCCTATCCCCTTCTCTGCGCCAGACATGAATCCAGTGCCTTTCTGTGTCTTTAAAATTGGGTACGAGAGAAAGGGAGGGAAAAAAAATCCGAGCGGTTTTGTGTTCAAGGACACAGATACACACTCCCTGCGTTCCTGCTGCGGCGGAGCGGAGGAATGCACCTTCCTGCTTTTCCCAGATCTTGGCTCTTTTTCTCAGGAGAGAGACGGAGAGTTAAACTCCTTGCTATTTTTTCCTCTCTGCTCTCTGCAGCAGGGAAGAAAGTGGCATTCTGTTGTTTTTTAGCTAGCTTTTTGTTCATTAGCTAAAGCACGGAGCCCTGGGACTTTGGCTTCTTCCTCTTCTTGACTGTTCAACACCACCAGAGCATCATCCGGGAGGCCCGGAGGGGCCCACGCTGAAACCCGACTCCAGAGAGGAGAGAGCCACACCCACAAAGGACTCCAAAATCTACTCAGGTTCTCTCCAGAGCAAGAGATTTTATTATTTAGCATTATTCGTTTTTTTCCCGTGCCTGTGTGCACTTTACTTTTTAAATAAATAGGGTTTTTTCACTTTTCTTCCGAGGAATTTCTTCCCGAGCCAGTGGGGAAGGGGTGGCTGTAATCTCCTTCTATCAGAGGATGTTCATTTTGGACATTCCTCTGAATTTGTCTCAAACCAGGATAAAAAACAAAGTTTATTTAACAAGAACTAAAATATGGGCATCCAGTGTGAGGTCCTGCATGAGCTGCAGGTGGATCTCTGCTCCCCTGTGACCCTCCACAGGCTGCAGGGGCACAGCTCCCCCACCATGGTCTGCACCACGCGCTGCAGGGTGTGCTGCACCCGTGCATGTGCAAATGCTTTCCAAATATGTGAAATGCTTAATAGCAGAATCTCTTAATTAGGAGACAAATGTTGACTTTACCCTCAGAAGTGGATTTGCTCCTCTGTGACCTGGCAAGTCCTTTAATGTGCAAAGCACATGAGGGATTATTTTGTGAACTGCATGCGCTGAGGTGTTCTTTTCTCTTTACCCCCACTATGACCCTGCTTTCCCCTTACAGTAAAATATATTTCCTTGTTCAATTTCAAGATTAAGAATGGGATTTCAGACCAGTACAATAACAAATAAGTCCAGAGTATCAATGGAATTATGTTGGAGTGCAGAGGTAAAATCAAAATCAGTCCTATTTTCTGAACCCGTATAGTATTATCATTTATCTTGTCTTTGCATAGAGTAATCAGGTTGTCAGTGGGTACATTATTGTAAAGCAGATGGGTAATAAAACTGTCCACAGTGTCCCTCCGGAATTTCATATTTGCGTTTGGAAAAGGAAATTCTTTAACCTGCCACTTCAAGCTTGGGAGAAAAGCTCTTTCTCAGTTTCAAGTATAGAGGATCATATTTACCACCTGGGACTTTTCAGGTCCAGTGTTGTCACAGAATTATGGGTGGGAGGAATGCTAGTAGTAGAGTTTCATCTAAAAAAATGGACCTTACTGTGTTGATGGATGAATTTTAAACTTTTAACTTTCAGTTCTGGTGCTATATTGCCTAAGAGGGAATACTGTTTTGAAGATAATACAAATCTTCCTGCCCTTAGTCCTTTAGGATCCCATTCCTCATGCTCATAGCCATGCATGCTGCAGCATTTCCATCTTATGAAAGAAGTACTAATGGAAAATTTTCCCACCTCCCCATTTATTGTAATTTTAACAAGAAAAATAACCAACATCAAGTTACAAGTGAAGGGATGAGAGGGAAAGGCCTCAAGCTGCACCAGGGGAGGTTTACATTGGGTATTAGGAAAAATTGCTTTGCTGAAAGGGTTGTTACTGAAACAGTCTTCCCAGGGCAGTGGAGGAGTCACTGTGCCTGGAGGTATTTGGAAGACATGGATGTGGCACTTAGGGACAGATTTAGTGGTGGATTTGGCACTGCTGGGGGAACAGTCAGACTCAATGATCTTAAGGGTCTTTTCCAACCAAAATGATTCTGTACTTCTATGATCAGATTTTACCAAGATCTGCATTTTTCCCCCTGCGTGTTATTGAGGCTCCCTTCATTTTTGCAGAGCAGGCCTCAGGCTCCTTGCCTCAGCTCGTGGGCGATGGCAAGCCCGGGAGATCAATTGGCCACCACTGAGGAGACAGTGCCAGGATCCTTCAGGTACACGAAGGGGAACAGGCCCCTGGCCCTGGCGAAGCAAACACCTGCAGTTAGAAGCGGCTCTTGACAAACTTGTTCATGCTCTTAAGAGGAGAGAAGAAATGTCTTTTTACCTTCGAGCTTGGGCAGAAGAGAAGTAAATAACCACTCCTAGAGGGCAAGTGGCCCTGGGGAGCTGCTCCAGTAGCCTGGAGAGAAGATGATACTGGCATTGAGCTTAGGTTGTTTGTCATAGCATTTATAAAATCTCACGGCAAATGTTAGCAGGATGCTGACTTTGCTGTAATGCCTTTGGCTGCTTGGTCTCACAAACAGTCTAAATGGTCTGTGGTTTGTTACAAGACACATATTTATTAAACAGATAGGATAAAGATGTGTTATTTGAATGAAGTCATTTGAATTACTAGGAATTTCCATGAAAGCATTTCCGATTTAGTGTACGTCTCCTGTTTAGCAGTTCTTAGTGACACTACAAATATGTGCTATAAATAGGTCTGCAGAACATGCTAGAAAATTCCACCAGCTTTGGAGCACCCTTTCAACACTTTCTGCAACCATTTATTTTCAGAATATTTCCAATGCATTCTAAACAAAAAACACCTACTCCTTACTTGAGTAGTATCCCAAATGTAATGTATTATGGACAAATCCTTAGCCATAAGGGCTGACTATTCCCATCCACAAAAATGGAATAATGATAATTTACAACAGCTTAAGATGAGACAATGAAGCTCGGATCTATGCAGGAATTTTAGGTGTAGATAATAGAAGTGGTTTTACAATAAATTTTGAATGTCATCTATATGTAGGACTCTCAAAATATACAGGAAGCTTTGGAATGGGATGAACACTTCAGAATAATTTTATTTGAGATCTACTGATTGAGAAACTGGCTGTTATTTGCCTGGCTATTTATACAGAGCTTGAAGGGGAAGTGAATTTACTTTTGGATAGCTGAAACATCTCTGCAAACACTTCCCCTGAAAAATACTGGTTTAATTTTGTAAGGAAAGTAATTTCACCTTTCTCATTACCCAAACCTGTATAGATGGGTTAGGGATAGTCAAAGTACAAAGCCACCATCCCGATCTTCCCCAGACAAATTAGAACAGATCGGTATCACCTACTTGAACAGATGTTTACAGCAACTGAGCCTTCAGAAGCCGACAGACCAGCTCTACTCCGGGATCTTGTAAGGCAGTCAGAGGTACTGCTGTTGCTTTGAGACCTCTTTGGTTCTTTTATAATCTCTCTAAGCTGTTTCAGCAGTCATACCTTATCAAATCAAATAATTCCTTGCTTTCAAAGCATTCCTGGCTACCTTGGAGGAAATTTTTTTACGATTTTCCCCTATTCTTTGGTGCCTTATGCAGTGTATTTCCTGGGAGCATGTTCCAGACAGCTGACAGACTTGCCAGATAGGATTCTGGAGAATTTGATAATTTTCATTGACTTGTACCAAGAATTCTGAAGTTCAAAGAGGCAATACAATTTCCTCTGCTAACTGCATCTGTGCATAATAACAGGATATTTTATAGGACACAAAGAGATGAACAGGTCAGGCAGATTTAGGCTAATGAAAACCAAATTGTTCTAGTAAGTGCCCTATCTTTGCCTAAAGGTTTATCTCTTCGATAACAAATTCAGACTTTCAGTGGTTCTCATGATTCTGTGTGAGATACTTTTTTGTCATTTGTGATAAATTTGATTGGTTTAGTTTCTTTATTTTTAGTTTGATTACATTGTTCAAAAGTTAATCCCTTCCTGACTACTGTCTGGAATAATTGAATGCTTCTTAGATGAATCTCTGTTTTTTTTTAATTCCATCAGTATGAAAACTATTTGTTTCCATTTGGCCCTTCCCAAGGCAGAAAACCTTGTAAAGCCAGATAACCAATCATTGACAAACAGCAAATATTAAATAAATACTTACTCAGTTGCCTTATCACAGTAATTCCTTAATAGTGATGATATTTCTTATTGCTTTAGTGAATCATATAATTGTTTAATGACATAGGATTTATCCCTTGTTCATTATCCTTTATTTATGTACTATGAATTTTGTACTACTCAAGAAAATGCTTTCACTGAAAACTGATGAGACTGTCTGGGCTAGAAAGGATATGAAGATATAATTTCCTGAGCCCCAGGCCAGTCAAACACAGCTGATGAAGCAGCTGCAGGGGAACACAGCTAAGAGGAAGAGGAGATATCCGATACCACAGGAGAAAGTGGAGCAGTTCAAAGGTGATGAACTACATGGAGCTAATGAGGATGAGCTCAAGAGCATGAAACAAAGGCATCTGAATGGCAATGGCACTGCCTGAAGGGAGGTCTGGAGCAGAGGGAGAGGCTTAGGAAAAAGAGAGAGAAACCTGGAGTGCAAATTAGAGGGGATAAAAAGTGTGTTTTATACCCATGATGGGTGGGAGATGTGAAAGACAGACCTGGCTGTGGGCCTGATCCCAGACTGAAGCCGTCAGCTGGCAAAGGTGTGGGGAAAGGCCCGTGAGACAAGGGACAGAGTCACTCTTGGGACAAATGATTAGGTAATCAAATGTAACTACAAACACCTACCATGACCTGCTTTCCTGTCTGTTCCTTTCCCTCAGAAATTTAAGCATGGGCCAAGAGGCACTCAGCCTTGCTGAGAAATGGATGAAAACAGAAATGTCTATTTTTCCAATCAATTCTTTGCTTGTTTTGTGTGGATTTCCTAGTATACTATTAATAATAAACTTCTTTGAGATAAAAGTTATTTAAAACTTAAGAAAAGCCCAGCAACCTGCAAGGCTTCAAATTTACACAAGGGAATCTTTTTATTTCAGGTTGAGAAAAAGCCTGGAAAAGATATTTCGGATAGTTTGAAAGATAATGAGGAATAGGTACAGAAATACAGGAGTCACCAGGGCAATTTTGCAGCTTTTCTCGGCACTGGCAAGGGGAGGGTCTTCACTCCTGACTGAAGTATTTTAAAATTGATTTTTACCAAGGGGGAGAGTAGGAAGAGTTCCCTGGCGTGTACTCAGCAGACAAGTTTTAAATGGCTCACATGGGTCTGAGCCTTCGAGTCCTGTAAGCAATTCTCATCCTTTTGACTTCTCACAGCCTTGAATTCCCAAATTTAGTCTGCTGCCCGGGGGCTCCAGACGAGGAAATCTTGGAGGGAATTGTGATCTGGTTGCACTATCCCATTTTGTCTTTTGTGATCGGATATGACAATAATTCAGGAGACAATACATCAGGATTTCCCCTCTCTTCAACCACAGTAAATCCTATTCCTGATGTCAGGTAAAGCCTGCATAACAACAGCACAGAAATATCCACTATGGTTTCTATTGCCTGACTTCAAGTAGAAAAAAACATTTCTCCCAAATCTTTTTTATTCTCAGTTTACAGTCATTTGCAGCTTAGTTATTCATGCTAGACTAGACTGAATTATTTACCTTTTTCCAGGAGTTCCTCTTTTTCTTTTTTTTTTATTAGTCTCACCTGAAATAATTAGAAAATAGCATAGGAGAATTGTAGAAACAGTATTTAAAATTAGGTGAATTGAATTTATGCCTTGTTCTAGAATAGTATGTATTATTGTAACGTGCAATTATATTGGTAAAAAAAAGACCTCAACTCCCCCCAGGTTACAGATTGATTTCACGGTTGTTTTGTAAGCTATTGCTCTGCTTCCTGGGGTATCTCTCAGGCTCCATTCAGCAAGGAATCCATTATAAACTACACATTCAGATAGATGAAAGGTATTATAGCAAGCTTAACTTTGCTGCTATTGAGTGAATAACGATTTATAATTATTCCTTTTATGATGTTGAAGTTAGCCGGGCATGTGCCTACCAACCCATTTCCTTTTGTTCCTGGAGGTGTTGCTTTTTAGCAGCGGTGGTGGTTCCAGACGTCTCTCAGACGGAAGATTTAAATGAGAGCTGTGAGGTGCACGCCCTTGCTGGTCACAGCTCTCATCTACAGATTTTTACATGTGATTTAGAGTCTGTTGTACCCTATTTTTTGCCTGAGTTAAAGTGACATCATCAACACAAAGAGACAGTCACAAGTTACTCTCTTTTCCTTGCTGGGGAACTCAAATGAGAACGAAGAACAAAGAAAAGGAAAGAAGTGTAAAAGTGAGGAATGTTTAGAGATAAACTAAACAGGTATAGCCATAAAAGTTGCTCATTATCTTCCTTTTTTTTTTAACATTACTGAATCATTTCACTGTTTAAAAGACAGGAACCCAGCAGATGTGAAGCAACATTGCCTTTTATCTCCAGAACATCACCTGGTTGATTGTAAGTGATGGGAAATAAAAGGTAAATGAGCACAAATAAATATGCAGATACAGGCAGAACTTTGGTGAGCTTTAGCAAAGGCTCCTGCCTGATCTCTGGTTTTCCTTGTTTCACCTCTTCCCTACCTTCTGTGAATCACTGTCAGGTTTCTCTCCAAAGCATTTTAATCTCTCTTGTCAGCAGCAATTTCTGCAGTTGTCAGAGACTGGTTACTTCTCTCTTCCTTCTGTTCTTGGTGTTTCTCAAAACCTGTCTCCACCTATCTGCTTTTCTGCTGCATGTGCGTCACTTTTGGTCCCCGCAGCAGAAAGGTTTTGCCATAGGACACATGACCCGGCCTTACTAAGAATTCACCTGTTTTATCTCTTTTCTTGCTTCCATTAACAATGAGTGGAGAAAAATGAACAAAACAGCCACAGATGGGTGAGATTATATTTTCGGGAAAATGCTGATATAATTGCACAGAGCTTTCACTCTGAAAACACTTGATTTTGTGCCGTTTTCAACTACTGCTACTAATACGAAGCCAAACTGATTTCTTTGGGAAGCCAAGTGCATAACTTGATCAAGCAAAAGCAGAATTTAATGGTAAAGTCAGGATTATTAGTCCTTGCTCTGGAATCCTGGCTCCGGTCTGAGTTCCGTTGCTTCTTCCTGAAAGCCTTTTTAAAGGTGAGAAAGTATCTAAGAATATCTCATGAGAGACAGTACCCTAAAATTATGTTTGGTTTCCAAGGTATACTTCACATTGTGGAAATAATGGAAAAAACTCACAGTGATGAAAAGATAGGAAGAATATTCCTAAAAAAACCCTTTCATTCAAGAAATTAATATTAATCTACAGAGGAGGAAAGTACTGTCACTTATTAAGAAATGAGTCAGAGAGGTGAGCAACACCCTCTCTTCACATGACCCGACACTGCCAAAGAGCTCTGGAGTGTGAAAGGCAGAGTGTGCTGCTGGAGCCACGACGGTGTTTCCATGCTGGGAGTAGCAAACCCCTCTCTGAGGCGAGGGTGAGCTAATAGTGTGTGAGGAGGAAAAGCCCTGGTGACTCCGAGTGGATGTGACTGCTCCTCTGAGCATTCCTGTGAAAACGCCAGTTGTTTGTTTTGACTGCGCTTTCTTATTTCAAACAAAGGATATCAACAGCTTTAGAGTCCAAAGCTTCGCCTTGCTCTGTGAACAAATAAATTGTACTACACTTAGCACATTGAAAATTCATAGAATTTGCGAAGGCACAGGCTTAAGGCATGCTTGCCATTACTCACTGCATATTTATACAAGTTCTCTCAGCCTGGTTACAGCCGCTGGCTGCACTCAGGTCAACAGCACCACATAATAATGTTGAACCGTATTAACTGCATAAATAAGAGATTTTAACGGTGGGCTCCATTTGGAGAAGGGGTCAGCAGCGTTAAGCTAAGGGCAAAATTATCCTCAGACCTTCGCAGTACATCTACATTTCTATAATCCAGCTCCCTAATGTACTGAAAAAAACCCCAAAACAGAAGTGCTGTGCTGATATGAGACAAGTAATGAACAACTCTACCTTGAAAATAGATCTGATTAATTTTTTCCTTCCCAGAGAAAATAACATCTTTTCTTTCTGAGAAAAACTGAATTTCAACTCATGTTTTTTGTTCTAAATCCATTCTTCTGTGCTGATAATATTGTATGCATTATTAATTCTGAGTGAGATACCCCAGGCAGTCTAGAATGACATGAAATAACAGCTGTGAAGCTATAACTGAATTATAGCTGTTCTAAGACAAATGCCCAACTATTTTCATTCATCCCACCAAGAATGCTGATTTAGAAGTAAGGCCCTTTTAAGGCCCTTGAAACGCCTTTAAGTGCAACTCTTTAAAGCCATTTTTTTCTGTACTGAGAAACCTGATTTCAAAGTGGAACGTGGCACATCTTTATTCGTTCCCTAGTGGTTTCAAGAAAGAAATAATAATTGATAATATTACCTCAAATGTTGTGTGCATAGTCAACGTGAGAATTTCTATCCAAATAATTCATAATATAAAACACCATGGAGATGATGGAAAATAAGAAATGCTCCTAAAATCAGAATCACTGAGAATAATGTCATGATTCTCACTGAGCTGAAATAAATTCACTCCACTGACTTCACCTCAAAGCCTTCTTCAAAAGACAAGTTTTTTTCTTCTTGTTGAGAAAAATGTGACACAACTAGAAATCTGATGAGATTCTTCAATTCCATACTGACTCTGATTACAATCAGTCTTTGATTGCAGAACTCAATTGGTTACTCTAAAGTGATATACAGGAATAGCAAGCAACACTTTGTGGTCCATATCCTATTCATACACCATTATTTTAACATGAAAGTAGGTTGCTTGGATTTAAAACACTGGGAAAACAGTCCCAGTTTTCTCTCTCTCTCTCATTCTTTGTCAGTGTTTAGCCTCCCTGAAACCAAATCTAGTGTGTCAGTGAACTACATAGAAGAGATCCTTCCCTTGATTTTGCTCTCTGGAGACAGAGCAACGCTTTCCTTACATTTTTTGAAAATACTTCTTCGGCAGGGTGAGCACGGTCTGAGGAATCACTCGACTGAGCGAGGCTGACTCACATGTCCCAGGAGACCCCGTCAGAAGGAAGGAAAGAGACAGGTGTTTTCCATCTTCAGAGGGTATTAGCTTAACACTTTCCCATTCACAGAGTGCAAGCTGCAGCCCTTCCTTACCTCCTCCTGTTCTGGGGAGCAGTTTTAGCAGGCAGATGTAGCAGCCTGTTAGTTTGCATACTGTACTTCAACTCTCTGGCCTTTCTCCACCCTGCAGTCCCAGGCTCTGAGCCGTGCCCCTGGCACATGACGGATTCTTCATGAGGGATGAGCTGGGTGAGGGAGAACTATGTCTGGCTTTGCCAAAGCCACACATCATCTGTGGCTGTGAGACAAGAATGGATGCGAAGTTTCACTCAGTAGTGCTGCTGAAACTCAGAAACAGCAAGATCTTTTACTCTTGTATTAAGGGATTGTGTGGAACAAAAGTACAAAGTGTGCAAGTAATTCCCTTTCCTTAGGGGGTGGGAGGTCATTAACAGCTACTTCCAAGCCTGTAATAAAGCTGTTTATGTTCACCCTCTGGCTAGCACTGTTCTGGAGCTGCCCTCAATCCCTCATCACTAGACATTATCCAGGGCTTTAATGAATGATGCTCTCACACCTAGGAAGGTAAGGTATCATGGGCAAGGCACAGGTTGACACAGTTCGTACCAAATTGAGTTAAAAGAGACCTGTGTAAACATATTTTATCTTTACAGCTGAGCACAATCTGCTGAAGCAAGGGATAGCCTGTTAACAGGTATTAATGTGATAATCTGCTATTGAAATTACATCCACAGTCTCTTCAGAAATTACGACCTCTTGCTTGTATTAGAATACATATATGCTGACAATATAAAACATATGTTTAATGATGGGGTATAAAAACCTCTTGATTTTCAAGAGGTATAAACAGAACTCAAGATTATTTATACTTTCACAGGCATAATTTTGTACTGGAGTTAATAGCAGGTTAAAGTGACATTAGTTAACCATCTATTTCTCTAATTTGCTAGCACAGAAAAATACATGGTCAAATTTTATAAATATACAACGGTTAATATTAAATTAGAACCCTTTGAAAAATTCTGGTCCAAACCCATGTTTTACTAATAGTAATTTAGTAATTCACAAAGCTATACACTCTCAGACCACTAATTCCTTTTACAGATGAAGCATAAATAAGGTTCCTAGAGCAGGACTTTAAATATCAGACTGGAGACACACTTTAAAAGGTCAGAAAATAACTCTCCTAACAGCACAGATCCTGTTTGGGAAGGCAGATTATTTCCCCTCTCCAATGACCAAGAAGTAGTTTCATGGTAATTTACAGTGTTTCAGGAGGACAGGAAGTAAGGGGAACCCAAAGGAAAAATTACATCCCTGTGCCCTGCTGGTCATCAGCTCCATAAAGAGGGGACACTGGCTAAAAAGAAGAGAGCTGAGTGTGTGGCAGCTTCTTAATGGAGAAGGATGAACTTTGCAATTCCTTGCTGTCCCTTTCCATGGCATTTATCACTTCACTTTGTGGGAATACCATCCTTGAGATTGCTGAGGGTAAGACCATTAGGGAAGGTTTGCTAATTAACAAGATACTTTTGGACTGAACTCTGAAAATACTTCCACATCCATGAACAATTTCTTAAAGTTTGAAACAATACCCCCAAATTCAGACTTTTTAGGTATTTTTGCAGAATTCAGAGGAATATAATTGCTGAAGCAAATACTGAATGCAGAAGAACTTATTTCCTTTATAGTTTCTTGAAAAGTATGGACACAGTGAGTTTATTGAGGTCACAGAAGTTTTTTGACAAAGTTGAAGCATGTTATGAAGCTTGACTAGGTTTTGCTATTGTATTATGGGCCTAGCTAATAACTACTAAAGTTCTTCGGATCTCGAGAAGAAGAGGAAAATCCGGGCTGAGAGTTCCATACACACAATTCATAATTACAGCTCACATCAACCAAAATCAGAAAAGAGGAGTGGGAAACAGTACAAAAAATTCAAGCAGACTAATCAGTGGCATAACAAGAAAATTAGACAGCAGGGAAATGCATGCATGTATTTATTCGCAAAGGATAATGAAGAAATAGAAAATTAATTTAGACTAAGTTTAACCAGAAATAAAGTGTGATTATCTACAAACAATGTTAAGTTACCTTTTAATATTTTTTGTGGAAATTATCTGTAAGATTATTTGAGCGCATGGGAGTTTTCAGATTTTCAGGACACGGATTTAGACTTAGGCAGTCCAAAGACATTGAAAAGTCTGGGTAGAGGAAACAAAAACGTATCTTCTGCGGAAGATGGAAAATGCTGAGTTTGGAAAAGTGCTTTAGTTTCACACAGTCTCTGTTCCCTGCCAACACCCCCTTGCCATGGCCTCCTGCCCCCAAAATCCACACAGCAAGTAAAACACTCAGCAAAAGGAGAACCCTGTCTGTCTAAGCTTTATCTCCAGGGTCGGTCTTGTGTTGGCCATGTAGCAGTGATGATTTCGGCCTGGAACGTGGATCCTGGGCCTCCGGTTTGCCTGACAGACATCAGTTTCCCAAGCTCAGCAAACTCCAAATCAAGCTCAGTTCCAACACAGAATTTTTAAAATTGCCTCTTAATTACTGTAGTTATGCTAAGAATAGAGAAGAGCAGCAAAACATCATTGCTAATGAAAAGTCATTGAACTAGCAAGACAGATAGATGCTTTTAATTCAACGACTTGAGATGCCAGAAGATTTTCTCATCTAGGCATCTGGGAATTAAAACCTTACTGAGAATAATTAAAGTGTTTGTCTGCCCTAACCTATAAAAGGTTTATCCACAATGCCAGTTATCATCTAATGAGAAAGGATATCTGCCAAAGAGAACAGTCGTCTATTTTTCTCCTGTATCTCTGCGAAGATGATCATCACAAGTACTTGGAACAAATGCAAATAATCAACCCCCTATTATTATAATTGTTTGTATAAAAGGGTTGCAGTTAAAGACTCATGATATAAATCAGCAGTCTATTTATGCTGTTAGTTATCAGGTGTGCAATTACGCACATTTATTCCCTTGAGTAATTGACCTTAGCCTTAAGTGGATGCCCTCTCCATCATGTTTACTCTGCTATTCTTTCTCATCCTCCAAACAAAATAACAGATCTATAAATCAGGGACATTAAAATAGCTCCAGAAAGACGCCGGGCTGTTTTTCAGCCTTCCTGCTCTCCAGACTGCCCAGCTACAGACTGCAGGGTGACGCTTCAAGGGCTGTTTATTTTACTCCCTTTTGTCTTTGCCGTGCCACCTTTTTTAATTGTCGTGCTTGGGTGATTTTTAGGATTACCTGGCCAAGTCCCAGATGCAGTTTCTACAACAAGACATGTAATAGACCTGCTGTGATTATCTAAACCAAGATAACTTTATGATACCCAGGCAGGTCAGCTTTAATACAGCTAAAGCGTCAGGATAGGCTTGCAGGTCATTTTACCAACCATTTCAATGTGAAGGACAGGGTTTGGGTAAGTAAGAAAGAATTCAAGCTGCTTCTTTAACCTAACTTTCATGAGAAATTGAAACTAGAATCCTGTTACAACAACTCTATTTTCCTCATTTATGTAATATTTATATAAACTTTTATTTATGATGTCAGCTTGGGAATCCTATTTTCTGGTATTCTCTACACACCAGACAACTTATTTTACAAACTCCTGCTTCCTACCAGTGGTAAAACACTACCTTTTTGGTTTCTATTACATCTATTGAATTACTCTCTTGAGAAAAGCCACATAAGTAAGAATAAAGCAGAAGAATGAAGCATATTCAGCAGATGTGAGATGAGTCTCTCCAGGTTGAAAGGATTCACTTCAAAGCCTAAAAAAAAAATAAAATCTGCCCATAAGCTAGTGAAGCCTGACCTTAGAAAGCTGATCTTAGCTTAGGAAACATTAAAAAAGAAAACGAGAAAAAAAAAAAAGAAAAAGAAAAAGAAAATACCAGAACTTTTCAAGACCTCATTTCCCATCTTAAGCACAGGCCCCCAAATGAAACAGATTTATATATTTTCCATTCTGACAAACGTTACCCTTCCTAAATCAAAGGTTTCTTTCCTACTCAGAGCTGCTTTTCCCAAGCATCTACATTACAAGAGCCACCAAATTCTGCAATTCGCTTTCTCGGGCAAGGCTCTTTCAGTCTTTATAGCCATTGGGCACATCCCAAGCAGTCCCTTGATCCATTTTCTGCTGGGGCTGGTAATCCCATTTGTCAGCACCAACCACCTGAACCTGGAAAACAACAACCCTTGCTTCAGCAGTGGCCTGGCCAGTCCTTGTTCTCCTCTACTGCAACCAGACAAAAGGGTAATATGAACAGTTGTGTCCCTCCCACAGAGAGTACAGATGCTTTTGGTCTGCCTGAGCCGAAGCTGCTCTGTGCTCCTCTTGAAGTTATTTTGCTGCTTTGAGGGTACTATGACTGTAAGAACATCTGTCAAATGAAGTCACGATACAGGACTGTGTTTTACAGCAAATGTCTTCAGGAACAAGTAAACAGACATGGCTGAAACTGAGTTAGACATCTAAATGTTACAATTGTTACACTTTGAGATTAAAACATATTAAAACAAACCACCCAAAATCAAACACAACACTTAAGAGTCGAGTCCAAAGCTGTAAACCATGCTGGGCTGGCTGTGGAGGAAGCCACACCTGGTCTTCAGTGTTCAGTATTAATACTGTAACACAGTATTAATATCCACATGCACATCATCCTGCTCCTGAGTTCTGTGCAGAAGCACCTCAGTCCTAAAAGGTCATAGAGAAGTTTGGATCCATCTCGGGTTTCACCCCAACCCATTTGAAAATGCTTTTCTTTAAAACTAAACCATCCCAAGGGTCAGATCTCAGGGAATATTCCTGTACAAAGTTCCCATATGAAAGTTTGCCAAGCTTATTTTACAGAAAATATAAGCTTGTTTGGTTTTGTGTCATGAGGAGACAACTGGAAATTGCTGCTCTCATTTTGTTTTTGCAGTGCATCTAATAAGGTGCCTGTGGGACGTACATGTAATGATTTTGTGGCATCAAACCAGATAGACTGTCTCTTAGTTACCTTGCAACTCCCTCTGAATGTCTATTTTTATATGTTATCTTGTATATTTTACATTTTTTATTAGTTATAGCATACATGGGATGCTTTTATTTCATTATTCCTTAGTCCATGTGAAGATCATATAAGTGACTTCATCAACAGCTACAGTGACTATACCTACTGTCTAATTTCCTGGGTACTCCAGTGCTACCGTGTCAGCCTTCCCATCAGATAGCCAGGCTTAACTTTAGCTTTTATATAATTTTCCTAGGCTAAAGAACATTTCGTTTATTCCTTCAAATGCTTCTTCTAAACCTGATCTCCTCAAGTCACTCCTCCTGCTTTGCATCACTTCCCAATTTAATACATTCAAATGCTTTGACTGTTAAAAAAGTTTTGTCCTTCAGAAAGTCAGATGGGTTTGGTAACGTTGTTTTACAAAGTGGTGCCAAATCCCAAGGGTTCAAGCTTGGCTTCTTCAAGGGACAAGGTAATGATGTTGAAAATGATTCCATTGTGTCATCTAAGTATTACCCTTATTAATCAATCCTCAAAGCATGTTAGGAATGCTAAAATCTGCTAATACTTATTCTTTAATTAACATTACTGAATTCATACATTGCTTTCAAACTAAAATAAATCCCAAGCTTCTCTAATATTGCGGGATTTTTTCTGTTTGAAAAATGTCAGCTAAAAGTAATACTTGCAAATGCACATATTGCTTCATTGATGATATTATTAATGTCTTTTAAGAGCAGGAGTGATACGTGCCCTCTGTATATGCCCTCTGATAGAAGCATTTCCACTGACATCTGTGGGCTCTAGGTAAATCTCTGGCCATTCTGTAAAGGTGCATTAAGCAGAAATTAGCACAACTGATCTGTTCCAAAGAGGAGACACTGATGCTACCTAAACGAGGCAAAAGTCCAGCTCACGGTACAGGCTGAGCATCCTTCCCAAGCAAACAACCACCATATTTTTATACCATCAGAAATGAAGGCCTTTCCTATGTCATTGCCAGAAACTGATAGATCATTTCAACTGGAGGGAAAAATAAATACAAGAGAAATATCCTCAAATGGAAATTGGGAATATAAAATCTCAGTACGAATGATTAATATTTGGCAAAATAATTAGCAAGTGAATCATCATCTTATCATCAGGTGTGTCAGGCAGTCTTAATAGTAACCTGTCAAAACAGCAGTAGAAAATAAGTGAAAAATGAGATCATATTTAAGTTGTTCAGAGAAGGATACATTACAAAGTCATTACAGTCATCCTAGGAGCAGGTGCTCGCAACTCCAAGATTTCAATATTGAGTTAAAAGAAAAGACTACATATGGAAAGAGTCATTCCCTGTGGCATATGAGATCCACAAAAGGACAAGTATTTTAATCACACGCACAAGGAACATCAGATTTATGCTGGTTAAAGCACGCTTTAAGAGATCTTGAAATTTCTCTCCATGCTTTCAGCACCTTGCACAGATATACTTAGAACAGAGTATTTGAAGGTGTTCCTCTCCATTTCTCCTCCCTATCGAGCCTGAAAAAAGTCTCTCAGTGCTTTGCAACTTCAAGAAAACAACATCTCCATTACCACTGTGGAAAGTACCCCAAGACTCCTGTTTTTTCAGGTAATTTAGGGATCTGAGAATCGCAGACTGAAATGTTTCATCCAAAATCCTTTAGCCCCACAAATGCGACAATGCTCCTAAACCAAAGTTCATCACAGGTCATTTTCGGTGGAACTTAGCTCTAGTAGAGGTGAATTCAATGTTGGAATGAAAGTGGAAGGTATTTTTTTTTTAAAAGGTCAGTCTGGAGTTAACACTTTTCCTTGTGTACATGTGAACAGCTGTAATTAAGACTACTTTATTATGCAGCAATATAACTGTACCCACGTATGAGAGACCTCATCATCCCAGAGATAATAATTGCACCCATAGGTATATGCAGCTGCAATTTTACAGTCAAATTGTGGCCTGCCTAAAACTCAGCCCTGGTGAAAATGCAGCAGGCAGCTGCCTTCCCTGCTGTGAAAATATTCCTCACCAAAAAGATTTTGTCAGAAAGAAATTATTGTTATGTAAGAATTACTAAAGTCTTTGAGCAGCATCCTGGGGAGGCCATAGGACATGGTGCTGCATTTAAAGCAATTCCTACATAAATACATCATCTGCTGTAAACAATTAGAAACCTGTCATTAGTCACACCAGCGGTCCGCTTGCTGCCATGGCTGTTGGTTAATGGCTTCAAAGTAGAGCACCTTCTACAGCTCCAGGGAGATTATTCCATGCTATACTGATACACCTTAAAATAGACTGGTTCCTGTAAAGACGGGTGCATGAGAAAGAACTTTGTGGGCTTTTATACTTTCAGAGGCCAGGAAAAAATTACATAAGTCTTCCATGTGCTAATACAGGCCCTCTGCAAACTCTGTTACCAGGTTTCCCATTCTCTTCTTAAAAGGACAATTTCTGCCAGCCAAAATAAATGATAAAAAATACAACACATATTTGGACATATGAATATTATTATCCAAAATTTTCAACTGAAATAAGAATCAATGAGTTTCTGACTTTTTCTACCATTTCCACATTGCTTTAGGCTGATTATCAAAGTATACATATCCATGCACAAGGATGCTTGTTTTCATTTCCAGGTCTTCCACCTGTCAAACAGGAGGATTTTGGAGGGAACAAGCCAAGATTGTTACATCTGTGCCACCATTCAGGGCTTAACGATATAAATGCAACGGCACTTTGATTTTTTGGGACTAAGACTAACGTTCCTTTTTTTTTCCTCCGGACTCTAAAATATACCTTTTACACCGAGAAAGTCAGCCCACAGTGAAACGTGGTAAGCAATCGCTGATCTGGAAAACAGCCACTCAAAATGACTCTGCTGCTACCCACCGGCTGAGTCATTGAGGTGGGCGACTCAATGTAATTTTGAAAACATGTATTATGTTGTGGGCTCACCACGAACGTTTTTTATTTTCCTGCTTTTATGGAATTAGGGCACATTTCAGGGACAAAATGTCTCATCGAGTCTAGGAGAGAGAAGAGAAAGTGAGCGAAACCCACAAGCCTTCTGGCTGAGATTTGTGACAAGAAACTATTGGAATCTGCAAAAGAAAGTATCTCTTTAGATAACAACATAATAATAATGTTTATGGTAAGCCACTACAGATGAAGCAATGTTTCCTGAAACAACTGAATAAGAAGAAGCAACAAAAGGTCATTGTGAAAGGTATAGGAAAAGTAATAACAGTACCTGCTTATTTACCTGATTCTGGTGCAATTTTTAAAAGGAATTTGAAGTGGAGAGAAGGTACATCTCTGTCTTTTATCTGTCTGAGTGCTCCTACGCATGCACTCATGCACTTTTTACAGAGATATTCGGTACGTTTCCAATTTTAAAGAAAAAGAATAAATCTGATTGAAAATATCTGCAGGAAAGGAAAAAAAAAATTTGGCTGGATTTCTGATTTAATTGAATACAAAAATGCATTTTTTATCTTTTTTCAGAAATTCTTCAGTTTTCCATTGACAGAATTTGGTTCCAAACCACATCAATATGTCAAAGATCAACCATGCAAATGCGTAACCAATGGCAATGTAAAATACTTTTTCTGATTTCCTTTCCCCAAGCATCTGATATCTTTGATCAGAATGTTGCCTTCGTGCCGCCTATGTTTGTTGACTATATGTCTCTAGTAGGTGATGATTTGCCCAAGCTGCTGAAGAACAAAAGAAACAAATGTTTCAGCAAAATTCGTAGATAAACATATAATGATGGAATTGATTCCCTAAAGGATTTGCTTTTGTCCTTGACATTATGATCCAGGTTACCTCAGTCCAGGGCAAAGCAAATCTATGACCCTGTTGTGAGATGCTGCAATAATTACTGATATGATGGTATTTCGTCCTTGCCAGACTTAATTTGCACCTCAATCTTTCTCAACAGTAGATACTACAAATTCAGGAAACACACACAAGATTTTTCTCGACAAATAATGGGATATATCACCCGCTTCTGGGAAAAAAAAAAAAAAAGAAAGTCTGAAGATAAAAACACTGTCAGCTACATGCTGGATAGTATCCAAGGAAACTATATCAAGCTCTTTGTGTGAGTAAGGAAAAATCATGTATTAAGGGTCTTGTTTCTTTCATCATTCCCCACTATTGCCCATCATACAACAGATCCACACACGAGCACCTGTCTCACAATTAGGAGACAATACGGCTGTGTTTCCCATGCTTTCGGAATGGGGCTGAGAATCAAACATAATGGTCACTAGCAGAGGTCACGAGTATGTAAAAATTACTGAGATCTAGCTCGTTTCTCAGATGGTATGTCTCAAAGCTGATTTATCATGCTTTTCAGACAATAAAAATACAGAATTCATTTTGTTCACTCCTCACAACTTGGGAATTTCAGGCAAGAGATCACGCAAATGATGGAGATGTCAAAGCTGGGGTCTCTCACTTCACAGACATTGGATGATATCAAGGTGAAAGAGTTATTTATTGAATTTGTAGGTGTTCCTTTAGGTTTTCTTAATGTGTTTTCATGCAGCTACATAACACCTGAAAAAATCTGAAGTTCTAAAGCCTGTCATTTTTATACTAGTGCTGTATTTTGTCACATTGTCAATCTGCAAGTATATTGTAATTGTCAAAATGACATTGTTGAACCTGCCACGTGCCACAATAACCTTGGGTTTTGCATATGCTGCTGTCGGTTCAGGAGCGAGGCAGCTGAGCTGATCCGGCTTTTACAAACTTCCTTAGTTCCCACAATTTACTGTTACTCAGCAGCAGTCCTGTAGGAAGTAATATTCCAGTGACTGAACCCATTTATCTATGAACCTTCCCTTGACAGACCTCATAATTTATATCCATGAGGTGTCCTTCAAAACGGATAGATTGATGGTTGAACAAGAACCATGCTTTAACAGCCATTGTATTAAAGGCTCTCTCTTTGGGCAAATCCAGGCTCTGGTCTCAATTAGGCAATGGGGATCTAAATCCCCCTCGGCACGAGCACTGCTCGGGTGCAGGAGCTGGGACACTGAATGGTGACTGCCATGGCCAGGCTGGGTGAGACTCACAGTGGAGGCTGAGAGCAGTCCTCGTGCTGCATGTCCTTGTGGACAACCAAACAGTGCACAGGCTGTTGCACAGAATGATTCCTTGTTTCCCTGAAGTTCTGACTTCCACAGGATTTTAAAATACGGTTTCAAACATACCGGCTTAACTTTGGTGAATGGTAAAATCTATGCACTTCTCCCAGATGAGTGTCATTTAGGGCAAAAATGCTCTTATTGTACTAATGATTGTTCAGAGCTGAATGTTTTGGAGGAGTTTCTTTTACATCACTGATTTGGAACTAAGGCCCTATCCCGGTAGTTCAAAAAGAGTAAGCATGAGCTCAATTTTCCATTTCTTTCCCTGGTTCTCAACAACTCTTTGCTACACTTACAACTGTGTTGGGGGACATGCCATTTTATTTCCAGGGCCTGAATCACTCAAACACTAAAATGATCATTAATTTAGTCAGAAAATTCAATATACAGAGAGTGATTCAGAGTGAATTGTTTGTAAAAACATCTTCTTTCCATTTAGTACACAGAAAGACTGTGGAGCTTTATGTCTTATTTTAGACTCTTTCAAATTAAGAATTGAGAGTAATAGCAATTATTTTCAATTTGCCAATGGGACAATGAACCACAAAGATGAAGCAATTTGCTTGGGCTCATTTCTGACTCATCACCTGAAGTACTAGGAGTTTAACTTTCAGTTCTCGATGAACTAGGCTGTAGCCTATAAAACTTGATCATGACAGGGGACTGTTTCTTATTCTTGAGAGCATTTCCTTATCTGTTTTGACAGTTTTTTGTATTCAATCTCTCACAACAATGTCGGGAAGAATGCATTTTTCCAAGTCACGGGTGCCTGAGGATTAGCAACTTTTCTCTCAGAATGTTATTCCCGATGTTTGGCATATCTTCAGACTGAGTACTGAAAAACTCTCCTTTTGGAGCTATCCTGGAACATTCACTTAAAAGAGCCCAGAGCTGTAAAACCACCTGATGGCAATATCACAAAAAACACGAAGAATTATTTTTGCACTTATTTTGTTGATGCCCTGTTGTTTTTGTGGAAATAAGTCACAGGTACTGTGATTTTCAGATGCTTCTAGGATAACGTAAATGTGAAAAAAAAAAGAAAATAAAAAAAATCAATGCAGAAGTGCATACTTGCAGAGGTGCGTGTGTTTCAGCCTTTACTTTCTTGTCTTGACCTTCCTTTCTACCTTAAAAATTTTAGGTAGATGAGAAAACAGGTAAGAATAAAGCTGGAAGCCCTGGTAGAATTGTCAGGCCTTGCAGAATAAAGGGTGATGGTCGGTTCTCGATCCCTCAGAGCAAATGCTTTGCTGCTCACACAAATCTTGAGTTGATGAAGTTTCAGAGTGACTCAAGCCCCCCCTTTCTCCATGGGGTTTCATTAAAGGGGTAAAAACATGACTGAAAAAGGTAAGTGCCATTAAGCAAAATTCACTGAAGCTGTTCTTTACATATGGACTCTGTTATTTGGGTACCGCAGCATTCCAGGTAAGCTACTAAAAAGAGCCTACAAGTGTAATTCTATGCATGCACCACAGCGGGCATGGAAAAACATCTTTTTCCCACAATATCCTTTCCTCCTCGTTGCTGAGTCAGCTGACATCTAAACAGGTCTGGGAAAGAGGAGAACTGATGGCTCCACTGGTTTCAGACAGAACTGTCCTACCTGAAGCACAGCTTCACTGAGATGCACTCACTTTCATGATCATCTGCAGGGAAGCAAATTGAATGTTAATGTGACTGATTATAGTCCATGCTTCACTTAAAAAATGGGGCCAGGTCTCAGTTGGGAGAATTTAATTAAAGCAGCCTTCCAGCAAGATAATTATACACCTTTTTTTTTCCACTGGGCCATTCTAGTCCTTAAACTTCAGTTAATAATAGCACAATAATCAAAGGTTTCTACATTTTTGGCCAACTAGCAACATGGTGAACCTGAAGAGTATCTGGAAGTATTTTCTGACTACTGAAGCTCTCAAAACCTGAAATCAAGTTTACCGTTAGATTCATTCCTCACATTGAAAATGAGTTCTACTCCTAGCTGAACTGTAACACTACCACCAGTACAATAACTGCTTGCTTTTCTGATGCTTTCACCCCCAGGCCCGATTATTTATCTATCTTTTTGAGAAAGGATGTAAGTAGAATTACTGTAATTTACCAATGAAAAAATAACCACATGAAAGTCTAGGAAGAAGGAAGACTCGTCTTTAATAGGGACAGATGTATTTGGGGTCGTCCATTTTTACTCAATATCCTAGGCTGTATATTACTTATCCATGAATTTTGGATACGTAACCTGAGATGTTTTGATTTGATGGGGGTTTAAAAGTTGGTGTGAAATGTTTCCAGGTAAAATATTAGGGTTGCTTACTCTCTTACTTGGTAGAGGATTTCATTACCCACCTCTTAAAAGTCAGATGTGTCACCACCTTACTCAGGCATTAAAATTTCACTAGAGATTTTTTTCAATTAGGAAAAACAAAAAGAAAATTATATCCGTATGTATATTAATATGGTAATAATTAGCACTTTTTCTTTGTGCATCAGATACCTTATGGAATCAATTCCTAATTCATGAAGATGGTTTTGGGAAGGCATAACTAGTCCAGATGCCACAGAGAGATATATATCTAATCTAATTTCACAGATGTGAAATCCAAAATATGTCTTAAGAGAATAAATTTCATAATGCCCTTGAGCACAAGACGGTTATTGTCAGAATTATCTCCTATACCAGAGCAAGAGCAATAATGACAGAATGGTTTAAGACTTGCCTTTATCAGACATAAAGATATACAAATTAGGATTGGCTGGATCTCTAATAAATAAACTATTGCTTCGGGCAATCAACCTTCAATCATCCATACGATCATGAGCTTTTCATTTAAACTAAAAAACAACATCCAAACTCCTCAGGGAAAAGATTGCTTTTCTCTGTGGCTGGGCTGCAAACTGGAATGATACCACAGATAAAACTCACATTTTTCTTTAGTACAGTCATTAATTACGATTTGAGGGAGAAAACCCCACAATGTGTCTGTCCTGTCATCTCCCCAGACTGCCTGGATTCCCATTTTTCTGCAGCTTTTTTTTAGCGGAGGTCTCATCAACAACAACCATCACAGTCCTCACCTTGTGAACTACAGCCTCCTTCAACTTCTTATGGATGTTTGTGATCCTAATGACATTTGAGGATAACAAAGGACCACCACAGAGTTGAGAGGAGAAAGTGAAAAATAAGACGAGTTGGACTACTGCACTAACACAAAACTGCTTGCAAAAGCACAGAAATAACAGCAGGGTGTGGACTCAACTTTGTGCAGCCTGCATTCAACAGCCTGCCTTCTTTCTCTGTTCAGTCAGATACCATGGCTGCATCAGGAAATGGTGTTGAAATAATCTTCAGATGTTTTATGTGTCACAACACAATGTTTCTCTTGAAACACACAATTTCCTTATCAAAAAGAATAAAAATCCTCACTGGTTTTCAGGAAGTGTATTATAAAATTTATTTGACGCGTATTGTTCTATAAACTAGAAATGACTGCTCCTTGAATTACTTTAAAAATATCAAAAAGAAGAGTGTAGTACCTCTTAGCCTTACGTAAACAGTATTTCTGTTCTTCGTGACACACGAAGGTGCCGAAAGAAAAAAAATTATTCATTTTCTAGGCATTCTCAGTTTTCTTCCTACCATAATGGACCATAGCACATAATTTTACTAACAGTGGACACAGGGTGTTTCTCAACAAATCTCTTAGGTTTGGAACCCATTACCCTGCTTTTTCTGTGCTAACTTATAAAAATTTAGCTGTCACTAACCTGGGAATATGTAGCAAATATGTCAACAAAGTTTAGCATGTTGCAAGCCAGCTCAGGATTCTATAGGCTCTTTCATCACAAATCAGAGCAGACAAAAAAGACTGGAAATATTGGAAATTGCTTTTTTTCTTATTTAAATTGTTAAATGTATTTTCCTTTACTTTATACATATATATATTTGTGTAAACTCTAAGTTAACATCATGGGATTCAGAACTTTCCATGCATCAGGATGAAACAGCAGTAGATTCACAGCTATTGTTAACCACATCTTTCAATAATCTTTACCCTGGCATCTACAGTTTAATGGGCATTACCACCCAGGAACACAAAGGATAAATTTATACGTGTAAGTCCATGAGCTTCACAGGTAGATTTCTAAATCCTGTTCTTTGAGTCTTTCACTGATAAAATTTCTGTCCCCATTAGCTGTACCTCCAAATTGCAGGCAAAAATCAGAGATGAGCGTGACCTTACAAGAGGACACTTACAATGGGCTGTACATATTCAAAGTGGAGCCTATTAACAACTTGGTAAGGGCAAACAATCATCGTCAGTGCTTTGCCAGGGGACTGACTTAATAGGGATGCCATTAACGTTAAACCAGGCAAATTGTAAGGACGCTGTAAAAAATCACGTGGAGAACACCAAAGCAGTGCTCTTGGATATACACGCCTCTTGTAAAATTAAATCAATAATAATCATGACAAAAAAAAGATAGCTTTATAAAATATGCAGTAACAGTTAAAATATCTTGCAAAAGTAAATTTTACTGACAGTCAGTAAAAATTCCTGGTCAATCTGGTAAATAACCTTTTCCATCCTTTCACTATGTAAAGAATAGATCATCCATTTCCTGAGGAGATCTTTCTCTCAGGCCAAAAATAGAGGAATGAGAGTTTGGGATTCATTATTTTGAAACAGACACTCCAGAGCAGAGAGAGTTTCATGAAAGGCAAATGAAATATTAAAATAATCTAAAAGCGTACCAGATTAGAACAGAAAAAACTCAGGGCTGGTTAGGACCACACAGTTGGTGGGGGCTTGTAAAAACAATTTTGTTCTAGTAGATGAAACATGAGTATAGATATTCTTTCAACATGATTACATAATTACTATCAGTGGTTTTTTTTACTGTGGTCATTTTTCTTGTCATTTGACAGATGTGGGACCTCAGTACTTCATAAACACAAATGTATCTATCTTTGCTGCGTCAGTTGTACTGTAGATCAGTTTATTTAAATAATGAGCTATACTTTAAATCCAATGTGTTTCTACATTGCCTGTGAGTCAGACATTCTGATTTAGACATTTTTCTCAACATTTTCATACCTACCTCAGTCTCTTCCAGAGGGACACACACTGCCCACAGCAACCTTATCTTCTGATCTTGACAGCCACACAGCATACTTCTCTAACTTGTTCACACCTTCCTCATTCCAATGAAAGTTATTCCCTGCTGTACCAGCCTCTCCCAACCCAGCTAGAAATTCAATAAAGGTCTCCTTCTGCAGGTTTTGAAACCTGAGTGACCACACAATAATTTACATGGGAAGAAACCCCTGAGGGAAATCTTGCTCAGACCCTCACTTAAAGCAAGCTAGCATATCAAGGGCAGCAAACAAGCAGAGAAACCCTGCAGGACGTAGCAGATGTGTTTGAACATACACAGAAAAGTCATATACCTCCTGCAATGTTATAAATCCAGTTAAATACAAGTGTCCATGTACCGCTCTTTACCCTGAGAAAAGCGCCAGGAGATGCAGTGAGAGTACTTAGGAGCCGTGCATTTGTCTGCCCTTGCAATACATTTTGTCTCTTGACAGACACTCTAAGCTCAGTTTGCTGCTATCTGCAGCCTCATGGCTCCCGCTCATCGAGGGCCAGAGATACCCAAACCCTACTGCTTTTTCTTTTCTATAAAAACCCTGTGAAAGGAAAAAAAGATGAAAAATGCATTAATTAAAGGTGTTTAATGTATGGTATATATTGGCTATCCCAAAGGCAAAGGTTTATCCTCATCTCTTAAGCTATCTCTTACCATAGCACCTTTGGAAAAGTCTCACAGAAGTGCCTCTGCACAACAGTTTCCTGTTCCCATCTGAAATGTTGCTCATGGCTGGACGTCTCCCACATGGACTATCCCTCCTTCCCCTTGGAGCACGCTTGCATAGATATCCCTCAGCCCTCGGAGCTCCAAGGCCTTTTCAAAAACGACTCCCATGGCTTTCAAGTGTGCCATTAGAGCAACAGAATACCCGTGCTACAAAAGTTTGAAAGCTTTGCTTAAAACCTTTCCAGGTGACTAATACGCAGGCTTCACTACCCACAGAGAATGTCTTTGCTTGAAAATTGCAGCTGAATTAAGCACACCCAGTTTAGAAGCAATTAAAAAAAAAATCTCAGAAATCACATGAGAAATACCTCACAAATTGTACTTCTCAAACTATTTTTTCTCAAAGGGTGGATCAGATTGGAACAACACCTGGTTTTTTCCACCTTCCTGCTCTCTGCTTTTCCCGCCCAAACTGCCCCTCGGCCCCGCCATGGCGCACAGGCCTCCCCTGCCCAGCTCTCCTCAGGCACCTGCTCCGTGACCCCGGACTCTTCCACCTTCCTGGGCCCACGGACGTGCTCGCTCCATCGTTTTCCCAAGAGCACAGTGTGCTCTGTAATTTCCTGCTTTGTCTTCCCAACTGTTTCTGAAGATGGGAGCAGCCCCTGCTGTCCTGTGGTCAGCCCCGAGCTGACCCCTGCCCGCGGCTGCTCACCCATCCCCTGGCACTCCCCACCTTGGCCTTCTATTTGCTGCAAATAAATAGGGAAATTAATTCTTTTCTTAAGGCCTATCCTTTCTGGCTGCTTAAGAAGAGACAGAACAGACAATAGGATCATTCAAATGGAAAACCATATGTTACTTATGATTTCCTGAATTTACCAAAGGCTGGCTTTTTAAACTCCATCCTCCAACATTAAAACTCCTTTAAATTTCTTTCTTATTATTTCAATTATGTTAAGGTATTTCTTAGAGAAGTATGGGTTTTATTGCATTATTGCCATAAAAGTAATAAAAACATTCATCTATTACCTGTTCTGGACAATCACACTTGGTATAAAATTGGCTTTATTGGGTATATTATGAGGTAAATTGTTTCCTTTTCCTTATTTTCTTATTTTGCCTTTTATGAATTACTTTTCCATCTACAGGTTCAAGAGGTTTAAGGATGATAAATTCCATGTATCTACCAATCCAATAACCACCAATGCAATATATCTCAATTTAAAAATATTTCTAAAATCTAAACAATCTGCTCCAATCCAGAGGAGCTAGCATTACTTAAATCCTTTATTCGGATTCCTGTTATTCCAAAAATTAGAAGAAAATCTCTCTAAGAACAGAATGAGTTAGCCAGGTAGTCATGAGAGAGAGAGCTTTATTTTGCTTCCACTGCCAACTCTGGTGCTTTATGCTAAAGTTACAATTCTATTTCAAGATTGCATTTACTTGTATAAAAAAAATAATATTTCTTTCTTGCTATGATTGTAAAAAACAGAGCTGGTCTTTTGGGAAAACATAGCTGCATCCATTAGACCTGAGCATTGCCTTTGAATGTCTGACAATTTACTGGTAACCAGATCTTTCTGTACATAAAGATTTATATCTTATATGACTATATTTACTTGCTAAGTGATAAACATTGAAAATGTAATAAAAATTATGAATGCACAACATAATTTTAAGTAATGCAAAAGAAATAAATGCATAAATTTACTATAATTATACTTCTTTCATTTTTATATATATTTCTAAGCACATTTTTCCCAATTGGAATCAAAACAGTTATGCTCCAACTGAACAAACTTTTAAGCAAAATAGGCGGGGGGAAAAAACCCTCAGAAATCGAATATGCCACGTGCAGTACCCTTCAATTAAATAAATACAAATATATTATGAAAGCTATGTAACAATTCTTATTTTATTTTAGGATTGCTTAACTAAATGCAATAGTGAAAGCCAGCAATTAATTATAGTTTTATATATATATAATTTTTGAAGTTTTCACAATTCTAAATTTTCTTTCCTTTTTTTTTCCCCTTTTGCAGACCTCCACTTACAACCATCCTGCACCTCAGATTCCTGCTGAGTCCACAAGGATTTTTATTGGACCTGGAGTATAAGCAGGATGCTTAAGGTTTGTTTGCCAGATCCTACCCTGATGATGATGGCTGCAATTCCATTAAAGTCTGGTCAATAGAGCTCTGCAAATGTCTCTGTATCGCTCTAAAGTCTTGATTTCCTAAACTGGCATCTCCTGATCCTTGGACTGGGCTGGTCAGGAAGGTAACACAGCTCAGAGGAACCAAACAGGCAAACCCTCACCCGCTACATTGCAGGAAACAGGTCCTACCTTCAATCTAAACACTGTAAAATTAAGGTAAATAATCTAAACCAGTTTGTGTGTTTCAGTGGGTAACTGTGTGATGTCCACATAAAAGCACTGCAGTTTCTCTCTGAATCAACCTCTCCGGTGCTGCAACATTTTTAACCCTTTCCAATGCACTGGAGGGATAGGAAAGTTGGTCTGCAGTGCTATTAAGGCCACACTACCATGGATATCTATATTTAGCTTTCACCAAAAACAAAGAGCTCATTAAAAGGTTTTTAATTAAGTTAGAAATCTATTGGCATTTCCAAGTAAATCCTTGATTAGATATTGTCTTCCTTTGTCTTTATTACTCTCAAAGTTGACCAGTATTCTGTCTAGAGCACTTTAGTCCCAGGAGGAACGTTCCCACACCTCTTGCTTGTATCAGCACATGACACATATTGGAAAGGTATTGTTGAGGATGAAATTAAATAGTGGGGTTGTAAAAAGGTTTTATCCCTTGCTAAATGAGTTCATTTATTTTTTTTTTGCAATGACAGCAGAATAAGACTAGTGTGTTTAAATAACATTAAAACATCCATAACTTTTATAGGTTTTGAATAGCAAAGACATCAGCAGGCACAAAAAAGTGAACATTTCAGAGGACGACTTTCAGGCTGTTCTTATACAAGTCATCTGTCACAAGCTTATTTCAAGGTTGTGCCATCAATCAAAACTTACAAGACTTCTTTGAATTCGTTTTGGGGCTACAGGTAGATACTGGAGGGTGTGCTATTCTGTCACAGGTAAACAAAAGTCTTTTGTTGACTTTGTAGAACTGAGATTAAATTCTAATTATGCCCTGTTAACAGTTATCTCCAATTTCCTTAATCCTTCATGAAGATTTGCACCTATACTTGAATGTGTGCTTACCTGCGTCATCTGTACGTAAACATTTACCTGCCTAACTGTTGCTTTTGTTTTCCACTCAGTCTCACCAAATTAAAAAAAAATAAAATTGCTTCCTGATGGAATGCAAGCACAGGAAAAGAAAAAAAAAACTTTTTTGGTTTAAAACTCTGTAAGTAGGTAAATTTATACTGAATACTTTGTGTTGCTTTGTTGCAACAATCGCACATACTTGTAGAAACAAAAGTGAACTACTTGGAAAAAAGCTTGTTGTTTGGAATCATGAATAACCAAAACATTTTCAAAGCCTGTGTGAAGCTTTGAGTCAAACAAGACTTTTCCCATTTGCTAACAGCCCCAGTAAGAGCGCCAGTACATCTGAAGATAATTATTAGACTATAGGCAGAGAGTAGATGTTGGGATTAAATGTGCCTGAGATGTTGCTGCTAAAAAGGCAAAAGGATTTTTTACTAAAGTCTTATCAACAAAAGACTGCTTGATACAACATTGTCAAAACATGGAAGCTCTGATTTTTCCCAGCTCCACCCTGAGGGAGGAAGAAAATTATTATCTCTTACAAGAATAATGAGAAAAGAAGATTAGTATCTCTGGTCTGAGAGTCCTCAAGGAAGATTTTTCCTTCACACAGGACATCTTCATAAATGAACAAAGCACACAGAGATCTGGAGAAAGCATGATACTTCTTCCCTCCCACCATTGCCATCAGTCAACAAATCTAATGAAGTTAGAAACTACTTTTCCAAGTGCCTTTCTTTCTCCTTTCTCCTTTTTCATGTGGCTTTCTCCATTGATGGATCTGCAAGGGCTGCCCTTGGCTGAGAAAGGCCTGATGGTTTGGGCTATAGGCAAAGTGTATGAGATAACAGTGGTTTCAGCCTATCAGTGAGAATGTGGGAAAACATTTGGGGCCTTCTGAAGAAACCATTGACTGGGAATTGGGCTTTAGCTCTGAGTACTGAGCTATCAGGGTAAATCCAACTCTCATCTTTGAAAACCTGTACAGAAAATTCTCTCTGATATATTTCTTTCCCATGCAGCCTTGATCCATAACCTTCCTCCCAGAACACAAATGATTAGGTTTTAGACACTTACAAAGAACAGTTTCTTCTTACAGGACTTAAACAGTCCTGTAAGTTGAGTGGCTTTATAGTTTTTTAAACAGTGTTGCTCTTGCTGGAAGCCACAAAAATTCAATTTGTTTGACAGCTACTGGAACAGCTGAACTTTTGGAGGCTATCCAGTCACTAGGAAGCTCTGGAAATTACATGTCCAAACCGGACTGTCATTCACAGAGGCACAAGGGCACCATTTTAGCATGCACTACTATGGGCTGTGGCAGTTTTTGTAGTACCAGAAGACAACCAGCCCATGAAAGAAATGCTGTACCGAAAGATTTTACTTCCCAATGCCATGCAGATACCTGGCATGCCAGGAGAGACTCGAGTTGCAATTTCTATTTGACCAGAGGTCATAAATAATGTGTAGGTATATATACCTTTCTCCCAGAGAGCCCAAGAAAGTGTTCAAATGGCATCTACTATTCCGTGCTGACAAAATAAAAGCTCTATACATTCATAGCACAAAGTTACTTATTCCTTCAGATGCCAGTTCAAAGAAACAACATATCTGTTTCTTTAAAAAAAAATAAATTACAAGTGGAACCTCTCCAAAGATTCAAAACTTAAAGGCAGTGGTACAGCAAAAGGGATAGCATTCACATTTACAGCAGATGTTTCACCATTAATTAATGACACTAAAAAATACCCTTGAACAGCACAACATGATACTTCTGCACCCTCTCCACTCACTTAAAAAAAGCATACAAAAACAATTTCCAAATATTTGTGACATATGCAAAATTTAGATTGCTAGTATTAGGTTCTCTAATCAAAACAACCCCAAAACTCCCATGAGCAGTGGCACGCAGCTCATATTCAGTTTATGTAATTGCCTCCCCTCCAAAAGACTTCTCGTGCCTTTTTATGTAAGTAACAGCTTGATAAAAGGACTTTCAAACCTTGCTCCTCTCAAAGGAAATGGACAGACACTTGGAGAAATCACAAAGAGTGATTCTCCTACCCTACATTGCAGGACCAAGTAAGCAGATCATCACACACTGGAACATGAGTACTTGTCTAGAAGCACTTCCCAGAGGGGCTGTTAGAGCGTTCCCAGCCAGCAAATAGCTAAGTGATAACTAATCCTTGCTCTTTTGGACACAGAGAATACTCAACACATCTATAACTTCTATTTTTATGGACACTTTTCACCCTCAATAAGCCTCAAAATCACAAATCAGTCTGGCAAACTAAAGAAAATTACCATGACCTGGCTACAACTGTACAGGAATTAAGTTGAAATTCTGAAAGCAAGTTTCTAAAGGTACTCATGCTCACTTTCCATGAACTTTGGCATGATGGTTCTTCCTACGGAGATTCAAAGAAGCAAAGCAAATCCAAATGACTTCCAAGCAAAGGCCTCAGAGGTGGTGTGTCTCGGATGCCATCCCACTTGACAAGAACTGATTGCCCAGATGCTTGGTCACAAATAGGAAGAAATCAAATGAGATGAGGCGGGACCTGATCACCTTTCATAATCAAATCAGATATGCCACACAGTCAAAGTTTCTCTTAAAAAATGAAAAATACATGGCTTTTCTCACTCTCAGTATAAAATGTAATTCAATTTAAGAGAACTGGGTGCTAACAGACATTTTTTTCCTTAGCTGCCCAGCAGCAGAGGGCTCAGGCTGGCCCAGCTGCGCATAAGAGTCCCTGTAGAAATAATAATAATTGCTATTGCTTTTTTGAATTTTGAGACAGTAAACACACATTTTGTTTCCATTTGTTCTACTCAATTAAATTAAACAAACTAGCAAAATATGAATTTATATATAATGAATGCATCATCTATGTAGGAATTAAAAGCAGAAATACGTAAATGCTCTATGACTGCTGCATAAACTTAATTTTGTTTTAGTGATGTAAATACTATTTTTAAAATGAAAATTTCATTTAAATACTGATTGCTTAGAAAAGCTCAGGGAAAAGAAATTGCTTTGGTTCTGAACGACTGTGGGAGACTAATAATGTCAGCTTAATCTATCCATTACTCTTGAACCTTCTCTATTAATTTCATTAAAACCTATATTTTCAAATAGTTTTCTGTTATTTTCAAGATGAAAAAGAGAGGGAGTATTTTCACAGCATTGAGGCTGTGTAAAATAAATAAAACTGGATTCTCCCATTCTTCTGAAGATGAATGTATAAACATATACTGATAAATAAACACAGCTAGGGACAATTTTGTAATAAAGGTCTTTTCCTAATAGATTGCACTGAGAATTCAGGTTGTGCATACATCCTATACCCACTAACATGTAGTGAATCTGTCTGCAAAGAGGACAGCAGGGAACACGATTTCAGGCTTTGAGCATGGATAGAAAACTTTGGATTTCCAATGCGATGCATTTCGGGCACTCAGAAAGAATGAGGTTGTTATGGAGTCACTGTTATGAGCATATTGAATAGGTCATTGCTGTCCACTGATGAAGAATGTACAGACAAAGGGCAGCACATAGATAAAAACAAGCAGCAAAACCAAGAAAACCCCAAACACAAAAACCAAATCAGCCCCAAACCCACCGCCAACTAAAAAAAAACCCTATAGATATGTTTACATCCAACTTTTATAAGGAATGTCTCATATTGGCAAGCATGATACTGTAAACAAAAGCAGGGACTAATTTCAATTCATCTCCTCCCTCCTGCTAATTGTACATTGTTCTTCTATGGCCATGTGCCTCATTTTGTAAGGGGAAATGCAGCTGTCTGCAGGGATTGTCTAGAACAGGTAGAGAGGATGATAATTACGGTGCAAGGTCCTGAATCAAGCTTTCAATCCAGAACACAGGAGGTGACATGCCATACCTGTTCTTAGTTTGTTACTCCACATGAAGATTCTCCAGTCACTGTGGTATTTTGAAAACTGCCAATAATTTTTAAAAACCCAATTTATTGTAATGGTAGATACAGTTCAGTTAATAATTAATAAAACAGAGAGTAATGAAATTATTTGAGTACAGAAGGGGTTTCTAGAGTAGTTCATAAATCATAGCAGCTGCTGTGGAAAGCCTGCAAGGCCCAGCATGCTGTGTGGGGTAAAAACTCACATTTAGCAATCACTCTGACACATCCCAACTGGAAAAGATAGCCTTTGGCTTGGTGGATACAAAGAATGCACTTCAAAACTGTTCCGAAGCCACAATGTGAAGGCAAAAAAGGTGACTTGGATCTTGGGGTGTGGTTTTGAGGGGATTTTTTTTAGTTGGCTCTCCCTTCAGCCTGGTGTTCGCTGACTGACACTCTACTACAGCATGTTAACATAGACTCTGGCACCAGCATCTCAACTTGCTAATTTTGAGAAATGTGTTGCTTTAAAAATTGCTGGGATTACAATGAAATGTGAAATAAAATTACAAAATCTGTAAGGAAGTGAGTAGTTGGCTATTATAATTCATTACTGTATTTTCCCAGAGTACCTCTGAAAACGTGTTTGTTGTCAAACATGTAAAGGGATGTGCTGCTGACAAACGCCAGTCAAAAATTTACATCATCGATCTTGGATTTTACTGGATCAATACGGTTTGTCTTTGTTGTGTGCCGCAAGCAATTCTGTGTCAAGCTATGTTTTTTGGAGCTCTTAAAATTGGCAGAGAACATGCCTTGGGAAGAAGAAAGAAAGGGACAAATGGTAAAAATATACACACACGTATACATTTACACACATAAGAGTGATTCACACTGCCTACATTTGTCAAGATCAAACACATTTTTGAAAACATGTCTGATTGAAAACAGAGCATCGATCCACATTTTAAAACTATACTCTGTGCTGCAGTGAAGTTGATTCCAGTTTACAATCCAAGAAGAGAATAACATTGCCTACTGCATTTAATATTTGCAGTTCGGGGATTTAGATATAGAAACGCTGCTCCACAATAAGAGGAGGGAAATGAGTACTGTAACCCACAGATATTTATAAAACAGTTAACACAAATAAGGAGATCCACGTGCTCGTTATCTAAAATCCTAATCGAACCTGAGCCACTAATTTTCAAAGGCTCAGAAAGACTGATTGACTTTCCTACAAAACAATATTTTTCACGTGCGTGCCCTTAACCTCACAATCTTCCCAACAAGCATCTGGGGAAGCCCTCACGTAGCAGGGTTCAGTGCTTGATCTCACACCCTTGCTAACCTTGCAGAAAATACCGTGCACCACGCAGCAGCAAAGACAACTTCCAATTCTAATAAAGCAAAGGTTCAAACATTTGCAAATTTTATACAAATGATCTGCAACTAGATTTACATCTTTGGCCAGGATGGATTTAATTTGCATAAGTGACAGAAGGTGACTCAATATTAGGACACCAGGATGTCTTGCACTGCACCCACTGCTGAACATTTTTATTCTCTTCTATTTACCTGGCTCCATTGTAGGAGATCTGTGCTGTCTCTCCTCAAAGAGGGACAGCAGGAGCCTGACCTGGACATGCAGGATGAGCAGGAAGGCAAAGCCATTTCCTCTGCACCTTTTTTGCTGCAGCAAGAGGTAACTCCCATGGGACCTGTGACTTTACTCATGCCCTCTTCTCACAGGCTCCTGAGTGCCACACTCTCCCAGAAATATGGTTCTCTCTTGCAGCCAGCCTATGCTTTAAGCCTAGTTTTCTGAGAAACTGCTAAACTGCAACAGCATGGAATCTTAATACAGCTGTTTTTTCTCTTGTAGTTTCCTTCAATTTTGTGGATTCAAATCTTGCAAATTCGAGTAGATTGTGAATCTCACACATTAACAACACATCTTAGAAGCTAATTAAAACCATCTATGTTTTAAGAATACCTTTTTAATGTGTCAAATGTGCTGTCACTTCATGCAAAGATGTGCAAAGATGTTTTCCTAATGGTAAAACTGACTCACTGTCTTGATAAGTAAGCACCGCTGCGAGTATATGTGATAGGCATATGCTGCATAAACACTTCTCACAGAGATTTCAGCCCCCTTTAAATGTGCTGAAAATGACAGCTCATCCCTTCTTTGCCCCACCTCCCTCCACATTAAATCGTAGTTGTCTCACAAAGCAAGAGAAAAATTTATAAACTTTCAATTTGGGGCAAAGACCAAGCTGCCATTTAATGTAGAATTGAGCTCCAATTTAGAAATAAAAAGCTCCAAGGGGTGACATTCTCCTTCATGAACGGTTTACTGTTGCAGAAGACACTCACAATCTTATATTTATGTATACAACTCATTCAAAACCAAAGCAGCAACGCCTGGTTTTGGTCACTAGGCTAGTGATGCTTATAAGCAGAGCATAAAATGGTTTGCTGCTTGCTTTCCACCTAATTTCATTTAAAAAATATTACATATCTTGATACTGTTTAGCAGATTTATCCTACCATTAACATGGTAAATCTGTTTTGTCTCTTGGCAGTTTTATCCCAACTTGTCTTTGATGCTTTCAATTAGTAATTTGTGATTTGTAAAGATCTGTGTGAGGGTAGAATACCTTCCTTCAGAGCACCTCTGAAGAACACATGAGCAAGACATGAATCTCACAGCACACCCCAACGATCAGCAAGAAGTCAGGTGCATATATCTGTCAAAACAAATGATTTACTAAAGAATATAGGCAAAAGTATGTATTTTTCTTCCTATTTCCTGTCAACCACACCTTTCAAAAAAGTGATGACAGCCACTTTCTCTGATGCAACAGACAGTTTGACATATATTTCTTTAGTCTTTATTTTATCTGAGAACATTGCTTCTTGTTCTAGAAAACAAGCTCTGATTTCAGGAAGGCCATTTTGATCACAAAACACTCCTTAGTAAAGAGAAAAACCTTTAATAAAAATGTTGAAGCTGTTTAACAGTAATATCTGCACACAACTTTGGAGAGTTATTTTCCTTTTTAATTTCAACCACCATGATTATTTGACTGGCTGGTGATATTAATGCAGTGGTGACTCAGAACAATGAGAATATGACAAAGGTTAGGGTACAAGCCTGGCCTCTGGGGTCCTGCCATGAGGTCAAAAGATAATGACAGCCACGAAAAGCTGCTACTATCTCTTTCTTACTTAATTAAGCCAGAGATCTCGTTCTTCTTACCTGTGCTCAAAGGTAAACCCATAATTTTCTCCCCTGTTGTCAGCTTTGTACTGCAGAGTTTTCCGTAGGCAGAAATCCTTCATTGGCTACGCAGTGCCTGTGAGGTCGAGAGAGAACGTCTCTTCTCCTGGAGACAGGCAGCACCAAGTGTCAGTAACATCTCCAGGAGACTTTGAGTTAATTAACTCTACTGATGAGAGGTCCCAAATGCGGGATGTGGAAATGGCTTACAAGAATTTACAGTTACAGAACACGGTCCACCTGTTGGGATAGTTTTGAGATCACTGGGGTTTGGAGGTGTGCACTGGTTGAGCTGCTTAGCCCAGCTACAAGGAAAACTCAAAGGAAGGAGAAGCAACTGTTGCACAAAATGTTTTTTCTACTAAACAGAGTGCACAGATAAAACAACGTCTGAAAATGGGGGCCATGCTCGACAAAGCCGGCTCAGACAAATGTGAAACATACTCCACGTGCCCCAAACACGGGAAGATAACCCCAGTGGAACCCTTGTCTATTAGTTTATTGGTCTATAGGTTTAGCATTTTACTTTCTTTTTTTTTTTTTTTTTTTGTTTTCTTTACTGTATTTCTTTCCCTGCTACGCACACCCTGTCCCAGTACAGATGCCCTGATCAGCCTTGTTAGCTCATAACCTTATTATCCAGGGGCTGCAAGTCCTGAAAGGCAAGACTCGACTGCCAAGCCAGACAGGTAAGAAAGACTGACCCAAAAATGAAGCTGGACCTGGACGTAATGGACACATCCAGGGACAGGAATTTGCCTGAGGAAAGATGAGGATGAAAAGGCAAAGGTGCCATGAGAAAGGATGGCAACCAGCCACCAAAAAGGGATATCACTTCTGAAAAAGCTTTAATGATTTAGAACACGTTCTCCAGAACAGATGTTGGGATTGAGATAGCTCTGAATGATACAATCAATGAATAAGTGATAAAACGTTTCTCGTTCGTGGCAGTGATCTGAAATAATAACAAAGAGATAGCTATTTTAGTCTGAGTTTTGCTTATGTCATTAAAATTTAAACATGATTAAAATGAGCCAGTCTGGTTTTATAACCTGTCAGTATGACAAAGGGACTTTGACACATTTGTCTTCTGGCATATTATGGGGATTTACATTTTGCACCATACAATTATATCTGTATTAAAATGACTGAGCACACTGAAC
Source organism: Mohoua ochrocephala (assembly GCA_013398855.1). NCBI lineage: Eukaryota > Metazoa > Chordata > Aves > Passeriformes > Acanthizidae > Mohoua > Mohoua ochrocephala. Next base: position 700,202 of record VZTA01009496.1, read on the forward strand.
ATGAAATGAGTGATTCATAATAATGGCATTAAAAGCAATAAAGAGTTAAGGACACTGGGAAGGAAATTAAGCAGGGAGGTAAAAGAGGCTTTATATAAAGCAAAGTAGAAGGCAAGACATATCTCTTCGCTCTCGCCTCTTTATTATTACTCTAAATAAAAAGAATGTAAATGGAAAGAGTTTCTGCCTAAAGAATCAATACAGAAATAAAAAAGCCACCTAGAAATAGTTTTCAATCCCCTAATCTCATTTTGCACTAAACACAGTGCATCCTGGGGTAGACATACATTGAAGTTTGAATTCCATGTACGCCCATAATTTCTCCTGCGGGTTTGGCTTTCTTATGGGACTTTGATCTTGAAGTCAATAGAGAAAATAGAGGTGTATAAGAAATTATTTTCATCTTCTGTAAATGTTTTTGTCTTATCAGGGCACTTTTGACTCCAAACAAAATGAAAAAAAAAAAAGAAAGAAATCTTGGAAGAATACAATGAACTGAATTTAAATAGAAATTATAAGTTCAATCAAAACAACTGGTAGTTAATAATGATGGCCTTTTTTATTTATTTCAGTCATTATGCTGTTGTTTTTTTGTTTTGCTACAGATAACTATTAGGTAAAATGCTAATTTTAGTATCAGAATATCACATCTCTAAAATCAATCTTTTCTTTTTTAAAATGTCAAAGGTTTGGGTTTGGGGTTTTTTTTCAGACTTTGGAAAATTAAGCATTTGGTTTAAGAATCTCCCAAAACTGAACATTTTTATTTGTTTTCATAATAATAATAATTTCCTGTAAAAATATATTGATTGTGTGGAGGTATTTTGTTTTCTTTTGTTTACATAATTTTTTTCTTTCTTTTGTTGATAAAAAAATATTTATTTTTTAATAAAGAATAGTTTGGTTTGCGGAACAGCTGAGTGGAGAAAAAACTGTAACGGGAGCTGAGCCTGTCCCTACACAATGCTGTTATTCAGTCAAATACTATGAAAAACAGAGCTTTGGTTCCTTTTTTGGCAAACCAGTAGAACTGCAGCAACTGATACCTGTTGTGAATCTGCCCACCTAATCTCCAACCTCAGCGAACAATTAATCCCATCAGATTTTACCAATTAAAACCTGGAGTACTATTAAATCTTTAGTTTTGTCATGTCTCTGTAAGATAATGTTATAAATGTTTGTGCTTTTTTGGGTTCACATCAAGCTTACTCCTAAAACCACTGTACATTTTATTAAGAAGTAAAACCAAAGCCAACATAGCCAGAAGTTAAATAAAATGATAATTACTTCTAATAATATTTGCATGGCATTTAAAATTTAAAGTCGATGGTTCATGATTTTTTCTTTTTATAAACTCGGTACTTGAAGATAACTAACAGGATGTAATCTGAAGATGAGTCCATTGGTCAGGAAATCACAGAGCCAGCACACTCTCAGAGACACGTGTTTCATAAAACATAACAAAGTGAAGGGAGCTATAAATAAGAAAATAAAGCTATAGTCTGCAGTTAAAATCCTTGCTGCTTACAGTACATCATTCTGTTCCTAAGTGTCTGTTGCTGGGCTAGAGTTTCTAAAATTAACATTTCAATAGCCTACACAGGCCCCAAAACACACACAAGAAAACATTGCTGAACTGGTTATTATAAGTGCTAACATATGTTTGTTATTTTCCCAACGTGTTTCTATCCCTTGAAAATATTTATCAGGATAAAATTTTGAATTGGCTCTTCGAACAGTCAATGTGCAAATGCTAAGACAGAAGTGTGTGTAGTTTTTAGTGAAAACTGAAGTACTGATGAATTTTAACAGTTTCACAGTATTTATAGGCATCATTTTTACACTTACTAGGATCAGCATCACTTAAAAATTAAAAAACATTAATGCATATGCATCTAATAAGAATATTTGGAAAGCAAGCTTAATTGGTTTATAACCCTATGAATTTAGACACGAAAAAATGAAATCCCGTTTTTTTACTCGATATGGAAATTAAAAAGGAATTGTTGATATATTATATATGGATAAAGCCTCAGTGTTTTTTATATATATACCCAAATATATATATAAATATATAGATAAAGCTTCAGTGTTTGATGTACTCACGGCTGTCCACTAAATGCTGCCTTTCTCCTCTGTAAGGAGGGCAAGGTTTGATCCCTGGCTGAATAGGAAAGGATAAGTAGCTTCCATTAGAAATAAACCATGGAATAGGAGACAATATCAGCAAGAAACAGGGTAACCACCTCTCGGAGCACAGCAAGTGGCAGCAAGATCCATGGCCCTCCATGGTACCCGTCGTTAGAAGCCTTTCATGGAGCTCTCTCCACTATCACCTTGTCGCTCCACACCAGACATCTGAGGGACGCCGGGAATTTTAACGAGCATTGCTAAAAGTCCTTGGGAACGACAAAACCAGGCCCCAGCCTGACGTCTGCTGACTCTGATCTGTGCAGCAGGTTTTGGAAAACATGCCATGCTCAGCCGTTACAATAGAAGAGATGAAACTGGCTGGGTACAAAGTGGCGCTGAACTTTCATTTCCACGGCAGTCCGCACAGGAGGTATCCGGACTGTTCTCCTCGCCTGTGAAGCCCACGTGCACTCCTCTCAAGTGACAGCTGAACCAACAGATATGGAAATACTTGGCTGAGGTATTCCTGTGGCTTTAGACTACTTTCTTTGGCACCTTTTTGTACTGGCTTTGAAATAAGAGATGGCATCCACAGTAGGGTATTTGGGAATGTACACATTTGTGTTTCACAAACGTAGCAAAAAGGCCAGTTAAGCCAGATTTCAGCCATTCCATTCTGCATAAATACACAGAAACCAAAGAATACTTTTTACTTAATCGCCTGAGGATACTCAGACTCATCTACATATTGAAGAACATTAAAAAAAAGATTAAAACAGCCAACACACTTACTTTAAACAAAAAAAAAAAACAGACAAACAACAAAAAACTTATGTGTAGGAGCTGAGGAATTTGCAATGAAAACACATTGCAACGAAGGAAGTTTGTGGCCCTGGAAAAATGCAACATATGAAAGAATCAACAATTATTAGTGTATCTTAAACAAATTTGTCAATGACCATGGAAATGAAAATCCATAGGACAAAGTAATCACCCACATTTCTTGTTTCTTGTAGAAATAGTAAAAATATACTTATATCAAAAGAACTCAGTTTAGAGTATGTCTTATGTTCATGATTATGTCAAAGTGCTATACCTTAACTGGATTTTTTAATGATTTTTTTTTTAATGGAGATTCGTGGGCTAACTATTCTCTAATGTTACAAGAGAGATGTAACCTAGACTGCATAATACAACTCTTCTGGGTTACATTTGGTAGAATCCAGCCATAACATGGGGTGTGTACTCTAATGCGAAGACCAGACCAGACGCACAGTTTGGCTCACTCACCACCCTCTGCCTGCCAGAAGATTTAAAAAAATGAGAGCAGATGTAAGAGCACCTCAAGAAAACAGGAAAATGCCATAGTTGTGTCTAAAGCAAGTTCTCTATATTTCACCTTACATATAAAATAAGAGCAGCTGGTAAGCCACAGTCTGGAATCAAAGCTGTTTGCTGGGCATTTATTGGGCAGTTCTCAGTGTCTGCATACTGGGATGCATTAGGACATCTTACTTTATCCAACATCTGAGACTCTGTTCTTTCAGAGATAACGTTTGAATTATTGTGACCTTCCCAAACCATAACACCACTTTTTTTTTCTCGTTTGAAGCATTAGATTGAATGTTAGATTGCTACTGCATACCTCATGGCACCCCAGTAACTACAAAAACCCTTGTATTAGTTCTGTACAGTGTCGTCTGTCACAACCTCCTGGCTCTTCCTGGGCTACGACTGATCTTATTCTGCCTTTTAACAAGCTACTCTCTTTACACGACTTTCGGAATATTTAGAAGCCTCTTCAACTAGGAGATGTTATAGCCTCCAGGAAAAGAGTGTAGCTCTTTTAGACCTGTTTCTGGGTGCTCTCCAGAGCTCAGAGGCAGATACACTCCCATCCCTGACACTTCAGGGCTGTGTTCTGCTCCGTTCAGTCAGCAGATGTAACATGTCTTCAAACTGTTTCCAAACCCCTCACACTTCCCAAGCCACTTCTCAAACCCTGTTCACTGCTGAAAGAAATCAAATACTGACGCCTCGTTACTTCATGGGTGTACTTATGAGGAAGATTCAGCTAAGAAGTCGTAGATAACATTAGCATTTGAGCACTACTGAATTAGTTTGGGTCTTCCCATTTTTCCAGAAACCTTACAAATTCAGCTGAAAAAGCATAAGCTGTTACCCAGCTAATAGGAAATGGTGTAGTTGCTGGGAGATGAATTTTCTGGAAGCCAGAAAAGACATTATTGTCATTAGGAAAATGGGCACTTATCCTCCCCACAGGAGTTCTAACTGTGGCTATGGTCCAGTTTATAAGAGTCATGCTGTGCATGATAAAAACCTGTAAATGAAAGGATGGAAAACAGCTCTCGGGTTTTATTACTGCAAAATCAAGGATCATAAAGAGACCTCTCAAACTGGAAACTTCAAACTGGAAGGTACTTTTTCATCTATGGAACTGTTTTACAAAGGAATTAGTAAAAACATCCCTTTTTTTGCACAATATTTTTTGTGTAACCTACTTAATATGGAAAAACACAAGGCTGCAGATCACTTTTGACCTTGTTGAATACATAATAAATGAATCACTCTGTGGTAACTTTGCTATTTCATAGTTTACAAATATTCACGTCTGAGAAGACTAAGCTATTTGCTCTCTTGTATTTATTTTCACACATAATACAGAAACACCCAGAGGCCGTCTATAGAAATTGTATATGTACATAATAAAGCCCTGATCCTGAAAAACTCCCAGTCTAATAAGAACAGTCTAGATAAACTCCACGAGAAGACAGATAATATCGTGTTGCAGATGGGAGAAATGAAGGGTGGAAGCACAGAGGAAGCTGCACTGCTCAACAATCGAGTCATTTCCTCTGTGGCCCATCTGTGTCATCCCAGTTCTGGTCAGCCATCCCCCCAAAGAGCATCCTGGGACACTCGGGTATGCCAGAATGCGGGACTGCTGGCATTTCAGATCGGCACCGCAGGCAGGGAGCTCCCTGTAGAGGGACGAATTGAAACCCAGCTCTGTCCTTGGTCAGACAGTGGCCAATGCCATGGCTGCTCCTGGGAGCCTCATGGACTTTCTTGGGAGAAACTAAAACCTACAAACACCTGGAGAAAGTGGTTACTCACAGCTGCTGCTCCACTCCTGTTTTCAAGAAAGAGGTGATTGATTATGCTCCCCTCAGAAAATGATGCCTGGGAGCCAAACCCTCCCCCTCTTCTGCCAAAAGGGATATGAGTGCAGGTTTTCTGCACAACTGAACTCAGAGATCACAGCCTGCAGCTGGGAAAAGGAGGGGACTGATTTCCATCACCCCAACAAAGGGACTTCATTGTAGAGAAAACTTTTTGACCAGTGAAAGAGGGCATAAGGGCAAATACAAATCTGTAATTCAAGGTTTAGTCTCACGTCTGGGAAGATCTTGTTTTTTTATTCAATGTCATTCAGTGAGCGTTTCATGTGAAAAGCAAAGGCAGAAGCAGGGGATCTGTGCTTCCAGCTTTGTCCCAGCTGTACAACACAGTGCTCAAACCAGGCCACTCTATCGTGGCTTTGAAAGTCATCAGATCAAATCTCTCAGGACCTGACAGGTTTATACAAAGAGTGTTTGCCAAGGTATCCAGGCAGGGGGAGAACCAGGCTCAAGCAGATATATACAGTACAAAATATATTAAATTTCTAAATCTGAGAAGCTGTATCAATATCCGCTGCCTATAAAAGCCCTGACACTTCCCTGTCAGGCAACAGCTGAATGAAAGTTTTCAGAGCTGCAATTCAGTGCCTTCTCCCAGGTGACGTGCCCAAGGTCTCCCAAGACAACCTTCTGTCTAAATTCTGCTCTTTCATTTCTTTCACTAATTCTCATTCCTTAAAAAGCTGAAAATCATCTTACTGATTTAAAACAAATGCCAGAAAGCCTCCATCAGATGTGTAAAATGATGGGTTAGTTTTCAAATGGCCACAATAACCACAGGGGTTCCATGGGACCTGCTCAAACTCCTCTCTGGTTGATTTGGCTTCTGAAGCTGTCGGTGGGACTGGAGCAGGATCTGGGGGCTGTGAACCTCTGTGCATGCACATTGCCCCTTTCCCTAGAGGAAGATCTCAGGGACGTCCTAGGGGGCAGGGGAAAATGCAAGAGGGACTGGATGGCTCTCGTTGCCAGGCAGTCACTCCCGAAGAAGCCACCAGCTCTGGGGCTTGGGGTTCCCCGCCATGAGAAGGTCCTTGACCACCAGCAATGGGGACACGAAAGAGGCCTCACCCCAGGAGACACATGGCCATGGCAGCCGGGTGAGAGACAGGCTCAGGGGTGGCAGGCACAAGGACAGGCTGCACGGCTGCCAAGGGAAGGGCATCCACCTTGTGCAGATGAAAGCACTCATGGCACAAAGCTCCATGGGTTTGGGAACAGAGATAAGCCAAGTACCAAGTCTGTTGTCTTGAGAATGTGGTAGAAAAATTAATTTCTGGTCTCTGCCACCCAAAGGATATGCTTAAAAAAAGTCGGCTTCCACCAGATTGGAGTTCTTCAAAACAGAAAATTAAACTTGTCCAAGCAGGGATCCTGAATTTCACAGCCCTTGATTTTTCTAAATGGCATATACTGTTAAAAGAGAAACCAAATGAGCAAGTGCAAAATGCCTGTCTCTATACAGTACATTATAGATATTTTCTAGCATATGCTACTGTTGTGACACTGTGCCTTGTTGTGCCAGACATCAACCAGGTCACAGCATGGAAGGAGTAAAGTTTGAGAAGAGCCTGTTCTCAGAGTCTTTAAGGGCAGAGTGAAACCGAAACTTTCCAGGCAGCAGGGAACACTCCTGACCTTTGGGCTAAACAAGGCTGGAAAGCAGATTTTTTCCCTAATTTTGTCACTATAAGCTGTGCTAAGTATCATGTGACCCTAGAGCTGAGGGAACAGGGCTTACAGAAGTTCATATCATCTCAGAGAGAGACTATTTCCTACAGTAATGAAACCAAGTTCTCCAGACATTGTTCTTACATATGGACAGCTCTTACCTTAACCTTAAAATTTCCTTCTCTGGAAATAACTCCAAACTTATAGAGAAATCATCTTAATCATGAGGAAAGAAAGTAAATTTTTAAAACCTTCAAGTATATTGTACTTACGCTAGATGGAAAACTAAGCTTTCTGTCATTTTCTCCCCTTTTTTGAGGATTGGAAGCTTACTTGTCTATCTTTAAAGACTGTTGTGTGCTCTGATAAATATTTCACTATCAGACATCAAATGAAACCTAATTTTCTCCTCTATTAAATGTACTTACTATAAATGCAGATTCAATATTTGTGTGTGTGTGTAAAATTTTAATTGCTCTAATATTTATGCAAGGTCAAACTCAAGTGGCATATGTTGAAAAATGTTATGGATTAATATGACAGCCTGTAACAACAGAGATGGAACTGGTTTAACTTTTTTTTTATGCCACTGCCTCAGCTAGAGCAGCTAATTATTCTTCAAGTATGTCAATTTATCCTAATTCCCCACTACCACAGATCAGCACCAATGAGGACTTGCTAAAGAACTGCTGGAGTGTTCGTGCCAATTTTCGTGTACAGCAGCCTCACACGGAGAGTAGCACCCACAGCGGTCAAGCGATTAGCTACGTATAAGGAGCCATTATTTCTCTGCTACTGGCATTACTACAACGGATCAAATTGCTGGAATGGTTTAAATTCTAGTAGCCGTGCTTCTAAAAATAGTGCCAAACAGGTAAGAATCAGAGTAAAGGTAAGAAATTACTAAAGGCCACTGCAGGAACCAGATCTTCAAAAGTGCAGAAGAGGCATGTGGTAATATTTGATAATGGCCTTACAGCCTGCTTGTATTACTGGCCATTTACAAATTACCTCATCATTTTTCTTCCATACAAAGGCAGGTTGTTGCAGGTTTTCCTAAACAAGAGAATAACCACCCATTCAGTTTTTCAAAAAATGAGAATTGACACTCATAATCCTTCCTTGACGTTTTTGGAAAATGCTTTTTGTTGGGCACCTTCTGATAGAAACCCCTGTCATACACTGGAGTAATTATATCTCATGAGATAAACAGATTTTTTGAAAGAGTTAGCTATTTCTGAACCAGTCTCCTAAACAATTCAGCCAAATAGATTTCTAAGAGGTAAAAGCAAACTAAAAGAAAGAAATCAATATAAAAATCTGAAATTTTGTTTATTCTTCCTAAAAGGACAGAAAAAACCTCTCCAAAAAACCTAAAAACAAAAGCCAAAAAAAACCCCCGGCCCACAGACTCATTTATAAGTAGAATGAGCTGCATTTTTAATGTTTGTACAGTTTGTGTGATGCATCTGTTTGTCAGGTTGCCTGCCTGCCAGAAAGATATTTAGGTGTGCTCACATTGTCTCATTTCTTCCCTGTAAATGATTACCTTCCATCACCTCCCACTTTCTATAGCTTTCCACATACTCACATGTGAAGAATTAGAAACAAAGAAGTGAGGTTTAGCTTGCTTTCTTTCACCCTTCTCTTTAAGGCAAGAATAAAAGCAGGATATTTAAGCTATGAGGATTTGATATGGGGAAGAAATCATTGCTTACATCCTAAGGTGCTAGCTGAGAAGATGAAGTTGACAGCAAACACCATATGAAATGTACATGTGCCCACTCCAATAGTAGGGGGGAAAAAAAATGATTACAACAGTTTATTTCTGTCACAACATACAAGCTGTTAGCAAATTCAGACAATTCTTCCTGCTCAGTATCTCCAAGTCCAACCGCTTTCCTCACCACCCCTAGTGCTAAACCCTGTCATCTCACACACCAAATGTGGTACCCTGCTGGTCCCTTGGCTTCTCACAGCTACACCTTCCTCTCCTTCTGGTTTGCTGACATATGAAATGTCTTGCTGTCAGAATAACTTTCCTCACTTCTTGTTGATTTTACTCCCTTTTCCAAACCCTTTCACTTCATACCCCAGCGCCTTCCACGTCAGAGGTTTTAATTTTAGCAACTGCATTGTTTTGCAGAATAGGCTGCGCACACCTGAAATAGTAACTCTGCCCCTGGCACCAGGAAAACACCGTCCTTGGGAACACCAATAGCAGCCACTCGTGATAAACAAGGGCTGTACAGACTGTGGAGGCAGAGACACAGATTGCGGGAACAGAGGATTCTAAGGAGGCACCACAAAGACAACTGCATGCAAAAGGCTGCAAAAAGATACACACGTGCAGAACAGCTCCCCGAAATAAAGAGCTGGTGTGCTTGCCAAAACAGGGACTCCTCTTGTGCTATTGCTTTGTATGTGATCCATGAAGCAAATATTTAAAGACAGATAGCTTGAAATCAAATTACTCATTTGGGAGGAAGAGATGTTTTCTCTGAAAGCAGACTGAGCTTGATTACAGTGGATTTATGAAGGCCACAATAGATACTGTCTCATTTTTACAAATTCATCTTGCTTAGAAACATGTATATTTTTACTGGACAAAGATAAAAATAATGACTTCAAATACATGACAGTATCTTTCATCTTCTGTAATGGATGTCCTACACCCTTTGGCAAATATTGGTGACACTGGTAAAAGAAGACTGAGTAGCTTAAATCCTATTTCTCAAAGGTTAAAAGGTGGATCTATCTGAAATTTTTATACTCAGAATATATCTGTGCTATGAAGTAGAAAGTGATGCTAGAATTTTCAGTGAATTTGTGCTGCAAAAAGTAACTCCTCCAGCTATAAGTTTATTGCTATTTACCAGTATTATTGATGATTCTTTAAACATACTTGTGAATTATTCCAAAATAATGAAGGAATTATGCATGCATTTTTTAGCCATTGCAATGAGGCGTTTGGGACTCAGGGAGTTGTGGGGAAGGGGAAGAGAAACAGAAACTATGAGTTTTGCTAGCATCTCATAAGGAGAGGAGAACACTTTACACCCACGGTTGGCTGTTGGTCTGGCCCAAACTGGATGTCCAAGCATTCCCCCCAAAACACATCATGTCCACTTTTACTTAAGAGAAGGAGGAATTTAGGTAAAGGAGCGTTATTATCTAAGACCTTTCAAAGTGTCTTTGAAATACCACTGATTTATAAAGCTGAATGAAAAATACTTTTGCAATGTATAAAGAACACTGAGACTGAAAATATGTAGGCTGGTATGTAGAAAGGCCTGGTCAGCTTCTTTCCCCACTTAGGCCTTCCTTCCTCCATCCAGGCCTGGATTTGGTCTCTTGGACATTTTGGAGGCAGCATTGGAGGTGTCCTTTCTGTTTTGTACACCTGAGCATAGCTCTCCTGACCAGACTCATCTCTTCCAGCTCACTCCCAAGCAGTGCATGGGAAGGCCACATGTGATTCCCAACGAGCTGGACACAGCCCCAGCACTTTGCACACTGTGTCTTTACAGTGTAGGGGATGCTTTCCTTCCTGGGGGAGTGGAGGAGTCAAATTTTTCATTTATTGAGCATGAGGAAAGAAAGCAAGAAGCCAGAACATCTGATAACACGTTGTGTGAGGCTGCAGTTTCAGACTTGGAACTCGCTCTGCTCTCTCTCACCGCCACCATCTGCTCTTCCAGCCTCCCCATCTGCCTCCCCCGCCACTGCTGAACATTCCCTTGACTTTCTGCAAACGCTCAGCATCCCTGCTCTACGCTTCTCCCACCTCTCCGCTACGCAGAGTTTTCCAAGGTTCCTTCCAATGTCTCTTGGTCATCGAAGTTGTTGAACTGGACTTCCCCAAAGCACCACCATCCATCCATACTCCTTCCACTGTCCCTGGGAACACTGGGACTCCAGCTGTCCTACCACAACCACTCAGCTCTTCCTTAAGCTAGGACTGCCCGTGTTCTGCAAAATCTCGGCGTGCTTGTCATCATTATTCAGCCTGGGTAATTTTCTGGCCTCCTTTTGAGTTACTTCCTATATTTAGAGACCTCCTGGTCCTTTGGTCTGTTTCTAACCCTCCTTTTAATTTTCAGCATTGAGATTCTCATTCCACAGCTCCCTGACCCTTATCACCTTCTAGTTAGAACAAGTTTGCCTACACAACATAGACTACACTGTAAGATTTTGTTTTTATTTTAATTTTTCAATTCAAGTTAAGCCACAACCTTTCTTTCCAAAACCATTTTTCCCCCCATTTTATAACCAAGTTTGAATATTATTTTTAAACCAACAGGGGTACTGCAAATACCTTAGGTATGCTATCACTTGAAAAACATTGAGTCATAGAACAATTTTGGTTGGAAAAGACCTTTACGGTGATCATGTCCAACAGTGGAGTGATCAGTAACACTTTGCTACTACTAGTGTTTTCTGTGAGCTGCAAAACTATGAATGCTGCAGCATCACAAATGTGAATGGGTCTCAGTAATATCACAAAGATAGATATTATATTAAAATTTATGCCATATTTTAACCCTCCTCCTATCAGTACATTGTTCACAAGACTTTCGCTGGATAAAATACGCACACAGAAAGCTGTCACTGTCAACCATTTATCTTGAAGCCATTTAGTTTTCTCCCCAAAATGCCTTATTTTCTTAAGAATAAGCTGCTGATTTACATTTCTGTGAATAGCTTATTTCAAGGTCTCTTTAAGTGCCATTTGTGTTACTGGGATGCACCAGCTTTGATTTTACTATAAAAGTACAGAGAGAATATTTCAGTTATGGGGGTCTAAGAAGAAAGGGCACTTGGAGAATGCAGCAAATAGCAAAGGCTGGCTTCTCTTAGCGTAATTCATGTTGGCCACTGTGTGTTATGGGACAGAATTAGCCCGAAGACCACAGGGCAGCTCCTGTGAAAGTGCTCCTGGATGTAAGTACAGGTGGGGAGGCAGCCCACGGTGCCTTCCATTTTGCATTAATGACAGAACCACCCCCTCTACAGCTCAGAGACAATGAGAAGCTGTGATATTTGTTGTAAGTTTTCATTTGGTATTTAAACTATCCTGGAAAGCCAGAACAGAGACATTTGAAAATGTAAACAAGGATTGCAACTCAGGGAGTCAGAGAGGTGATGAGATACTCAATAGCAGGGACATGATTTCATTACGAGCTCAAACATCTCTGTAATTGATTTGAGGATTAATAATAATTTATAAAATTACAAAGTACAGACTATTTAAAGGCTACATCCTTTCACTTCTAAATTTCTTCTCACCACCATTAACTTTTGATCTCTAGGCTTAAAACTGATCTACTGGAGCTATTTCTCTCCAAGTTCCTAACAGCTGAAATTTATCTCTGTGAGGCAAGAGACTCAGTCACCTCTTGGATTTCATTAAGGGATTGTCTCCACCACAGTAAACAGGGTACTGCACTCAATAAGGTCTCAATCCTGCCTTAAACAAGTTGGTTTGGAAGCAACAAAAAAGAGCCACGGCAGTAAAACAGCTTGAAACAAGTGGGGCCCTTCGCATTTCGAACCTTGTACGCTGCGGCAGCAGCAGCATTCTGAGGGACAAAGGCAGCTGGTCAGTGCCTAACAGGGGCACGCATCTGAAGGCTGCTGCTCAATGGCTCCTTGGAGCATTATTCTGATGGATGGACTCATCTTCTACATCCTCTCCCTATACTGAGATGATTTCTACTCGAGGAACACACATTATTTCAGAACCATACTGATAGAACTGATGCTTTTGACATGTTTGGCTCTAACATATTCAGGACAATAGCTTCCTCCTGTAAAATGATAACTGAAGTAAAGCTTTGGAGCTATGTGTTGGCAGTATTAACTAGTGTTTTGACTGCATGGATTTTGCAAAAAAAAAAAAAAGAGGCATAAGAAACAATAAAACTATGAAAGATAGCTGATTTCTTATTCATGAAATTTAGATTATTTTTGTATGGCTAGAATGCTTAAAGCTTCCTAGAAGCCAGAGGAAGTGGTTTAAGAACTCTAAATATCAACAAATTGTTTATTCCCTTGCAAGTCAGGCTGCTGGAGAACATATTTAACTTACGTCATTCCCATAGTTATCCTTTGCATCAAAGAGATGATTATTTATGCAACAAGACGTAACTGGGGAAACAGTTTTTCTGAGATAATCACACCCCTGGGACATTGCACGGCTCAGGGTTCATTACCGTTGAGAGGAAAAGCGCTTTTTGTTCTGGAGTTTTAAATTCCAAACTGCAGTTTCAGCCAAGCAGCCTGTTTCAGGTGGATTAATGTGTCCCTTTAGGTAGCTCACCTCACCTGTCAATCACAGTATCTCACCCAACCTAAATAAAATTCTTAACCCCTTCTTTACCCCACTGCCAAAAGGTAATACCTTTTGAAAAGGAGTTTGTTATTTTAATTTTAATGACAGGAGATGAGCAGAAGATACCCAAAGGGTATGCTGGTATTAGTACAGAAGAGATTCATCTACAGGAAATGCAAAACAAATACTGAATTAACCATATGACAAGTTTGCATATGTAACTCAATTGTTTAATAGAATGAACACTGATAAGTACTAGTACTTAAAGCCAATCACCTGAATTACAAAAAGAATTATGCATATTTTCTTCTGAACAAAGCACTTTTATAACTCGAAGGTACCCCATCAACACCCAGCACGAAACAGCCATTTCCAGCACACAATCTCCTCCAAGCTGCAAGCAGAGGATGCCACTTCATTCTCAACAAAAGGGAAATGCAATGAGAAGCTCCCAAGGAAAACCTTTTACACACTACTGTGTGGTCTTAGAGGCAAGATGACAGAGGCCTGTTTAACCAACTCTCTTGAGAAACAATTCCTCTGACTGATCGTTTTGATAAGCGGGATCTCAAACAGAAGCATTTGCAGCCTCTTGCAATTTGAAGCATGCATCAAAATCAACAAAGAAAACAAATGTTAAGAACCTAATGCAATACTTCAGACAGAAAAAAAATGTAACTTTCTTCCCTATTTGTTGAAATAGAAAGTGAAATAAATCTTATCAGCTGTCTACATGGATGCTCGTTCTACCCAGAGGTAACGGATGAGAGCTCTCTATGGAAGATACATCTGATGACTATGCACACACTTATATTTCTCCCAGTGGGATAATTGTTTCTACTCCAGACTCTCCAGACTTTCTCCTTTTTGTATTTTACAGACACGGCTTCCATCTGCTCCATAAGCCAAATCTCATTTTGAGCATACAGAGCAATCAGGAATATCACTTTTCTCCCCTTCCAGAAGAAACCTTCCAGTTTGAAACTGTCACCTCTCTGGTCCGTCTGCTTCCACACCGTGCTTGTCCTCTGGTCTAGGGCAGCATTTTGCTTTCATAAATATTCTCATGCTTTAGATATACATAACTTCTTTTAGTTTTGTTTTTTTAAGTTTAGCTGCTCATTCATTGACTTTGTGCTTTCATTTCCCTCTTCTTCTCTTATCTGTTTCCAGTTCTACCAATTTAGCTCTGGAAGAGGAAGTCTTTCCTTTTCTTTTTTTTTTTAACCTGTGCCACAAGCAATTATCATCTCTCAAATACAAGACTTGAAGGTGTCTTGTAACACCCCACTATGATGAATTTTATTCAAAAGTAAGTTTTTAAAGAGGAGATATAATTTCTGAATGTTACATCTCTGGGTAAGTCAATTTAAAGCCTCTCTATTCTTTTGCTACCATAATTAACACACTACTTCAACGACACAAAAGGACAAATGATCCATGGAGGCCAGCATCGAGCATGAGAATTCCAGTAAGATATTTCATCTCTTGGAGTCCAAGTGCATTAAATCTAGAACTAAAGAAACTGTCTGTTCTTAAAATAATTTACAAAGATAGAACAATAGAATGAACATCCTTAACAGCAACATGCTGTGCTCTCCATGCCTCTAGAAGCAGATTCATTTATTGCATCAATTAATGTATTTGTTGCCTTTGAAATATGTTGAGGTCCAATGGGACAAGCCAGGCAACTTTGCACTAGTACACTATCAAACTACCTCCTCAGATTATTGAAATACTTAACGCCCTTTAACCACCAGTTCTTTAAAAAATATTTTCCTGCAGGTTATCAAGGCAACAGGAACGGAAGTTACAGCTGGCAGAAATAAGGATAAATGTTGGTCTTCTGGCACAAAAAATGTGAGTTTGCCCCCTTCCTCTTTATGAATAGTCAAACAAATGATTGATCTATAGTCTTTCCTGGAGTCAAAACACGAATATTCAGCTTCTACACACCAGCCCCTCAAAAGGCAGGTAGCTGGACTTTACAGCCAATCCAAATGCTTCAAATTATCTTATACAGCTACAATTTTTCACAATACAAGGAAATATAAAGGCAATACAGAGAAATTGTTCCAAATAAATTATTTATCAACCTATTTCCAGAGGAGTTACAGACTTCAGGATAGCTGGCCCTTCTCACTGGGAAAAAACCAACACATAGACAATATGTCCAAAGGGAAGACAATCTTATTGCTATTAACATTAGACTTCAAGTTCTTCTTGAACAGGAAGAACCTATTTCATTTTATGGGTTTATAAGGTAGAGCACAGAGGGGTCCAGTGTAATGATCTTGCTTCTGTCCCTCTTTCCAATGACAGTCGTGCATATATTGTGTCTCTTTTTATTGAGTATGGAAACCAAGTTGTTTATAATTAAGATACTACTGGCAATTTATAAGAAGACATGAAAAGGTGGAAAAACTCCATCAATAATTGATTAGGCGAATGCTTCCAGACAGAAATAAAATCAGGAGAATAACCATTGAGTGCATCTCTCTAGGCCTTTGAATGAGCGATATAAAAACATGTCTGATTTAGCAGCCTGTACGGCTTGCTGTCATCTGATTTTAAACATATTCTCCCTGTTGCCCTACAGAGTAATCAATAAATTCATTTTCTTCATCAGTGGTTGGGTTTCTCTTTTTCCCAGCTGTCATAACACAAGAGCTCCTCTAAGCAGGACTACTTTGTCATTAGATTTCACCGAACTGAGCCACAAAATGCTTCCTCACGGAAAGGCAATCAGGGGGATTCTCTTTGTATGCAGATAATTTCAAACAGATAAGGTACTTGTTGAGCTTCTAATTTTTTTCTCTCATCTTAAAAAGAAATAATATGTATTAAGTCAAGCTATTACTTCAAGGGCTCTAAAATTTAGTCGATCTGATGGTATAACAGGTAGCAGCAGCATTAAGTGCTTCAATTGCTTTAAGCCCTGTTTCCAAAGCGAAGCATAACAAAAGATTTTGGTGATTGATAACATTTTTAAAGGAAAGAGCTTAAACCTGTGGAAGCCCAGCCACAGAAGCAGAAGGTGTACTTCACAGTTCCTGTCAACTCCACATGTGAGTTGCCTGAGATGGGCACTACTCACAGGATGGGCAGATTTTATCATGAAGGAAGGAAGGAAGATCCAAGAACTTTCTCCTTTCGAATAGCAGGAATGCAGTCTCACCAGATTCTTGATGCTAACCAAACTACTGCACAGAGCTCCTGGTGTTGGCATGACAGTAAACAAGATCCTGTTTTAAAGAGGGAGAAAATGCCCCACTGACTTGCATATATCAACATTGTGGTTACCAAGGCAGCTGGGTCCATGACAGGCTTAAAAGCATGTAAATTATCTCCAGATGAAAATACACACACAAACAAAAATATATTCACATTTATACCTTCCAGAAGGAAAAATCTTTGAACCTAACTCCTAACCTAACAAATAATTGGGGCAAAATTAATCATTTTGAACCAAAATCTCTTTTTCTAGGTCAGCAAACCTACTGTTAGCATTATGAAATTCTTAACTTGAGTTGGGGTTGTTGGGCTTTTCTTTTTTTTTTGAATGATGTTTTTGATACAGTAGTAATAAAAAGAAACCCATTACAACTCATTTTCAAGGGAAAGTCAGAGACTAGAGCAACCACATACTCTTCTGGGATTTGTGGTTTTAATTAGGCTTATAAGTTCTGAAATTAAATTCACAGTTACTTCCTTTTTGAGGAATGTTTATCATATACAAACACAGATATTAGACATAGATATGCTTGAAAGAGATGTCACATAGAAGCCCTGCTGTTTCTGTAAGCTTTAGGCTGCCACAGCCACACTACAGCCAAGCCCTGAAATGTTCACTTATTGTCTTTGTGCAGGAAAATTCTTACTGAAATGAATGAGAAATGATTTCTACGTGTTTACTAGAAAATACCACCTGTTCATATTTGACATTGCTTCCTGCTTTCATATTAAGAGGAATAAACAAATAATTTTAAATTACTCTTTCCTGTACAACTCCTTCCTAGTAAGTTGAAGTTACTCACTGCTTCTGTTGATGGGTGCAGGAATAAACAGACTTTATAAGAGTTCAGCAACATATTTAAGTAATTAGCTGCCATGAGTCCTTTCAATAATACTCTAAAAAGACAAGATCTAAGTAGTAGAAATGTGTTGTATTAAACTGGGCTCTTTTCAGTGAACATGTACTTAACAGAAGAGAACATATTGATTTGATATGCTTCTCAAATCACGACAGATAACATGGACAATTTGTTTAATTGCTAAATGAAGAGTAAAGCCTGCAAAGTGTGGGCCAATTGCCTGATCATCTGGGAACCATTGCTGTGTCTCATTTGGCCGGAGACTGACAGGGCTCTACCTGCTTGCTTTACAGCATAGCAAGTGAGTCCCATATGCAAGGAAAAATACTGAAAGAAGAGCTTCTTTGACATTGAAAACATCTCCAGTTTTCTTAAGGCTGATATAAAAGCAAATAAAAAAAATATACTCCAATAGGGTGGTTTATCTGAAAACAGATTGGGCACTCAAACAAGAATAATATAATGAAAGGCATGCATGGGTTTTTTTTCTTAGTTGAAAGCAGCAAGGTAAGGATCCGCATCTGATTTAACAGGTCAATAAAAAGTTAAATGAATTTAAGACATTTTGAGCATTAGAAACAACAAAACTGTCTTTGAAACTATGAGCTGCAGAAACTATCATTCTGCCGGGCAGAATGTCATCCTCCAATATGCCATTGAAGGCTGCAGGAAACAAATGTCACTTTTAAGATTTAAATGAAAGACTCCTGGAACTGAAGCTAAATATGTTCTGGTGCTCAGTGGAAAAAAAGTGCAGTAGATTTCGGTGGAATGAGTTATGTAGTATATAAAAAACCAAAAATGGACAGTTAAAGGTGTGTAGAAGCCGACTATATCACCAACATAGAGAATTAGGTGAAACTGAAGGAGTCGCAGACTTCAGGGTCACTCCAAATGTCCCTTTAGTGGGCTTTAGATTCAACATTCCTGTACCTATATTCTGCCAATACAGAGAACTGCATGTGGTTCATTTTCTCTAGGCTGCTGTGCCTGAGCAATGCTTTTCATTTCATTTCACAGTCCATGATATAGTTCATAATTTTACTAACTAGCCTAGCTCAATCAGTGGATAGAGCTGTCAAATTGCTGTTAAAAAGAGCTAGGAAAAAAGAATAAAGTCATTTATATCCTCAGGTGTGGCTCATTTATATCCTCAGGGATTGCTGGCCATTCTGTGGGTAGATTTTGTAACTTTCTGTTTGGTTTTATTCTTGTTAGTCACGGCATAGTAAAAGTTTCTGGCAAGGCACAAAAGAGTAGAATCCAGTCGTTTTCTTTTTGCTAAAGACTGCTTTGCTCAAGTAGCAAGAAAGAAGCAGGGTATAAAAAAAATAATCTGTAGATTGTGAAAATGATTGATGACAAGTGTGCAGAGCACAGAAACACCTCTATTCAGCAGGGTGCCACACTCAGAAATCCCCTTGCTGTTGAATAACAGCTCATGGCTGCTGCAAGAAAGCCCCTCCCTGCTGGGAAATTTTGAAGCCAGGCGGAAAAGTTCTGTGTCTCTCTCCAGAGAAACTTTATATCTGAAATGACAGCTATGACTACACCTTTGAGATAGCTTTCAGAGAAGGAAATAGAGTGCACCTGGGTGTCAGTGCATGAAACAGCATGAGAAATGGAAAGTTATTAATACAAGGTCCTAAATACTTTAATGGGAAGAAAAAAATTACCATCCGTGGATGCTTGTTTCACTTTATTAGGAGCTTTATTGCTTCAAGGACGGAGGGAAACTGCCATTGCTGCGTATTTCAAAGGTGGTTCTCATTGTTCAGCAAGCCCATACCCAAACAGAAAGGAAACTGCCTGCTGCTTAGTTAGAGAGTTGCCATTTTCATCTTCTTCTAAATCTACAAATAAGTCCAGGGTAGGAACTACAGGAGCAGCTCCTTGCCTGCAGCATGGCCTTTTGATTATGTTTCACTCTAAAAAGACACTTCCTACGTGAGGTTTTAACTGACATGACAATAATTTTGGCTAAACTATATGTGGAACGTTAATTCAACAAGGAACTCTCATTTTAGCCCGTCTCAGAACTTGCATAGAGAGGAAAAAGGATGCAGTGCTGGAGAAAAAGATCTTTATAAATGTGTGTGGATGATAAAATCCACGGCTAGCTTAAAGGAAAAGATGTAAGCAAAGAAAGAGAGAGATGCTAAACTGGATCATATGGAATACTTCAAAAGGTACATTCTAAGGAACGTGTTCTGCCACATAAGTTCAAGAATGCACTAAATTCATCAAACAGCTATAAAAATCTTCAGTGAATTATAAAAATCTACCAGATGGAAAACGACTAAACAAGAAAGGTCTGAGCTGCTCAAGAGCACAATGACATCAAAGGAAGGAATTGCAGAATTGAAGTTAAAATTTTAAAATAAAACATTTTCTGAAGACAAGAAGACGGACTTTCATTCAGAATCAGACAGGAAAATAAAGGAAAGACATTGCCATGCTCATAACTTCAGAGACAAACCAAAATAAACCACCATTTATGCAGACACGAAGGAAGGAAATTATTCCCCATGCCAGATGACCAGTAAAAGGTCTGTGTCTCTTTACATCCTGGAGAGGAGATAAAAACGTGGGTAGGCCTCACAACAGCTATCATGAGCAAAGTCAGACAGCACAGGGCCTGCTGCCTTGCAATGACTCGGAATGCCACGGGGCAGCCCTGAACAGAAGTGGGTTTTTTAGCAAATCTCATTGAACCGGTCCAAATTCTCCTGGCAAACAGCAGAGGGGTGGGAATGGCCACGTGTGGGCACAGCCCTGAACGCACCCCTCACGCTTGGGCTTGCTGTCCATTGATGTCATTTCCCACAGAGGGATTCTCTGGAGGCGTATCACGAACATCACTTTCACCGCTGTTTGTGGGGCAGTGAAGGTTCCTCTGGAGTCGGAGCGCTGCCAGTGCTGCTGGAGCAGTGCCGGGGCTCTGCGAGGCGTCTGACCCAGCCTGGCAGGGCACTGAGCACACTCACAGAAAGCAGCGCATCAAAAGCTGAGCCCCAGCGCCGCCGGCTTCGCGGCGCTTTGTTTTTGACATCCATGGGAAAGCAGTGGGGGATGGATAGGGCTCAAGAGGAAAGCTGAGCATTTCCCTTTGTGCATCTCAGGATCATGAGCTTCCCTACTTTACAGCAGCATGAGAGATGGTTTTTTCCCAAATGCGCATCAGATAAAAGTATAAAGGTCACTCTTTGATGCGACTTCACAACAGCAATAGAAAAGAAGATAACGCTGAGGACACATACCTTCCTTCTAGTTATTTCCAACAGCAGACCTGCTTAGCAAAACCAGCCCATTTTCCTTAACCATAGGAACACCCTACATTTGTCTCTTAGTTATACACTCTGCACAGAAAACAAAAAATCCTTCCAAGAACCATATGGATTTCAAACCACGCAGCGTAGACAAAGTACAAAATAACACAAAGGTATGCAGCCAGTACTTGAAAATTTTTATCTGAAAAGAAAATCCTATATAGTGCTCTACGTGAGAAATATGGATTAATTAGAGTGTTTACATTCAAATGGCAGCCTATTTTGAATTCAGTATATTAGGATTTTCAAATATTATAGGCAATACCAAAGACGTTATTTACCTATGTTTTTCATGTAAGATGTTTTATGTCCTAAACACTTTGAGATTGGAGCTTATGGATGGAAAATAGCTCTTAAATCACTTCTCCAGAAGATAATGGCAATAATTTTCACACACAATGACAGTGATGTTAAATGTCTGCACACTTTTGCAATCCCTTTCACCATTTCATTACCAATCTCTTATCTCTTACGGCTGCTGAATGCAGTTGCTGTTACAGCCTGATACACACTGCTGTGAAATCCTTCCAAGAGGGGCAACCCAATCTCTGCCCTACTCTGTGGTTTGGTTGCCTGTCTGCAGCCCTGAGCGCCCTGCAGGGTCATTCTTCTGCTCCACTTACTGGGGAAAGCTTTGCAGAAAAGATGAGTCTTGCACACCAACCTGATCTTGACAGGGCTTTTACTTTTTTTTTTTCTATCTTCCTTGGGAGGGGGGATCCTGAACTTGAATGTTAATGGTATCACCAGATGGCTCTACCAGAGGTATTTTTTGTAACACAATTTCCTCCGTGTCTGGTAGCTCCATTAAGAACTGAAAAGCAATTTTTATTTATGTTTTGTCTTCCATTAAGCGCCAGTTCTTTCACAAGTTACATACTCCAAGTCATCTGACATCAGACAAATCTCCTAAATGTGAATGAGGATGTAATTTGGCCTTTTCTTTTTAATAGAGTATATCTGTAACTACGGAAAGCTCAGATTTCAGGCTAGAAGCCTCAGTATCACAAAGTGAATGAAATTTATGCGCAGGCCAGTATGTACCAGTCAGAGAGAAATCACTGCCTCGCATCGTGCCAGTGAAAAGGGAATGCCTAGGCAGAAATATATTTCAACTTTATGTATTTAGCCCAAAATGAAACTCCAAACCCAATTATTTTCTTACAGATTTACTACAGAGTCCATTCTTTGAAGCATCAAGAGCAGAATCTTGCAGAAATGACAGGTACCTTAGGTCAAGGTAAATAAATTGTTTGAATGAAAGTGGAAAGAACTGCGAGAAGCTTCAAGGCAAAACAGTTTACTTTAGAAACAATTTCTACAAGCTTAGAGATGGATTTGAGCTATTAAAGCCAATGCAAAATTTTAAAGAGACAAAAATGAAAACAGTGAGTTTTCTCTGATTATTTTTAAACTAGAATCATAAATCATGCACTACAGTCCTCAGCCACAGAAACCAACAGCAGAATTCTCAAGAAACTGAAGAGGCCAGTTCTTTAGTTTGGATAATTCACTAGAAAGTCAATTAAAAAGAATGAAAAGGGTGGGTACTAAGAAACTCACAGGAACAGGAATTTATGCAGTACTACTGAATATTTCCATCCCTCTTCTTACATACAATAGGAGTTTATTGATGGCTTTTTATAGTGTCAAGTTCCAGTACTTACAAATTTACTTTCTTCTTCTATTTTAAGTTTAAGCCTGTTAAGATCTTGAGTCTTTCATCCAGTTTTTCCACAAGATTTTAGTGCCTTTCAAATGCAAATCTGATTCAAATTAATCACAAGTCAGCATCATTTATTTTGTCAATTGATGCCCACTAGTTGATGTATTGGTGAAGAGAAAGAAACAGCTGCAGGGATGAGAATCAAGACACTATCAACTCCTCAATTGTTGTCAAGTTAGGATTGTGCATTTATTTTTTCTTGTAGATCTCCTTCATCTGTTTTGGGGGGTATTTTTTTTCCATTTAGGTATTTAAGGAGTTACATTATACACTAACAATGGGTAATTACTGTCAGCCATCTTGTGTTGCATGCTAGAGAAAATATCAGAAATCACGTCTCGGTGCTCCTATATTTTTAATGTGTAATCAATACATCAGGATGTTTGATAGCGTGCAAACCTGAAAACACTTTATTGGTACCTGCACAAACAATTGGCACCTGATGTTAAGAAGCTCTCCTTGACTTGCATCTCAGCACCAGTAAGCGCAGGAGGTTCAGGGTACACATTACCCATATTGCTGTGACATTTCCAACTTCCATGAGTTTCATTAAGAAGAATGGTTCGGTACAACTACAGTTTTGCAAATAAATACAAACATTGCTGAGCGGGATTAGAGGAAAAAATGTTTGATGTAATTTCAACACAGAGAAACAAGGAAAAGTCTCAAACACAACAACATCTCTGCAGCATTACTCACAGTGTTTTAAAAGACAATGATCTCTGTAGGCTCACTGAAAAAAATTAAGCTTTGTCTGCTTGCTCTAAGTCCTCACCCAGCCGGCTTCCTGAGAAATCCCACCTCCTGTCTCTGATTCCTTTCCGGGGGGAGAGATGGCTTGGTCTCAGGAAGATAAATTCACCTGCTTCCTTACTTTTTGTTTTCACAGGCATCAGCTAAGGCTCCCAAATGTACAATAGACTTCACTTACACTTATTTCACTTTTCTTTCCCTCCCTGCAGATACACTGTTCTCACAGCTCAACACAAATGGCAGTAAAAGACACCTCTGTCTGCAGCCTGAGCAGGCAGACTTGTAAGCAAGCAGATAATCAGAAACTGGTCTCCCACTCTAATGAAAATTCAAGATACTGAACATGGATGGAAATGTTCCAGCTTGCTTGTGAGAGAAGAGCCCCTGAGCTTCCCAAGACCTTCACGGAACACCAAATGCAGGCAAGAAGCAGTGGGAAAGCAGCTGAGCACAGACGTATGAAGCAGCCAGTGTGTCAGCTCAGACATTTCCCTTACTGAAAAATAAAACAGGGAGAGTGCTACAAGCAGGGATCCTGCAAGACAGATTAATCATTCTGTCTGGAACAACTGTTAACACCATTCCCGAGCAGGAGCTTTCCATGAAGCGGCCCAGCAGGGAGGAAAGCATGGCCCCCGATGGCAGTGAGGGGCAGAGGAACGTCAAAGTGTGTCCTTGCAATTACAGGCTGGCAACAGAGGGGCTGCTGCGTGTGAAAACATCACCAGCACAGGTACGCTAAATGGAGCTGGCCCACGGAACAAATCTGCTTGTTATTCAGCTCCATTATCACTCACGGAGTAATAAGTAAAATCAAATTCCATTCCGATTCATTTGGCACTCATTCCTGTCTGGGATTGAATACCTTAAGTGGTCTCCACACTGTTCTGTTATCTCCATCACTGCAATTTCAGACTGTTTAAACATGCTCTGAACTTTTGGTGCCATGAACTCGTCTGCCTTAAGCCAAATTACTGAAAGCCCTGAGCAGCTGGCAACCACTAGAAAGGCTTCAGAATGCCCAAAAATAATATTAAAAGATATATAAAATAAAAAAAAAAGGATATTATAAAATCACCATGGCCTCTCTTTGGAAATGTAGGCTTGCTTGGAACTGTCTCCAATTTATAAAACTCACCTGAATGATGCAGTGTTAGGAGAGATTATAATTTTGATTAATAGAAAGAGCACATACAGATCTAAACGGCTGGTCACCAAGCTATGCTCTAAATAAATGCGCATTAAAAAGTTTTACTGGATATAAATTGGTTTTGATTTTTTTTTTTACTGTATTATCACAGATTTATATCATACTGAATACTCTGGTTTTTGAGGTACAAATCAGGAAGTCTACAGTGAAAGATATAAATAGGTGAGTATGGTGAATTCTACATCAACGTATAACCAAGTAGATAGGGACTGGTAGAAGTTCAATAAAGTAATTTTAAACCTTCCACATCAGTTCAATGGTTTTATTTTATAGCTATTTAGTATATGATGTTTAACTTTCAGCCTTTAATAAAACAGGTGAAAAATGATTTAAGAAATTACATGGGCAAAACGCAGTTAAAATATGTAAAGAAAATTATAATTGTTGAAAGGTGACTGTCGTGCCCAGAAAAGCTGATTGCAATGAATCGCTGGTGAGGCTGGAGCTGTGAGTGAGGCAAGGGCTGCCCCTGGACAAATGGGAGCTGCTCACAGTCACGTCATTTGTCTGCTTGTCTGTGAGAGAGCTCCACGCTCCAGCCTGGCACCACGGGACTCAGTGGTACAAAGCCCAGTGCCACAGCAATGCACTAAAGCCTCAGAGGGTGACCCCTCCTGAAAATCCATATACATCAGTAAGCTGCAGTGCTGCAGGGAAATGAAGAGCCAGACAACAGCTCCGTTATCCCTGGCCCTACTTCATGCCCAGAGACTCAACCAGCTGTGGGCTTGAGACATCTTACCCTTATGAACAGCAGTCAATATGGATTTAAAGTTGAACTTCTCAATACAACTAAATATAGTTGAAACATTTACAGTAAATACACTCTTTATTTCTAAAGTAGGGCTTCAGAGCTGGCCTCTCTCTGGTTCATGCCCTCTCTAACTGCTACATCCTAAATCCTGGCATTAAGATCCTTAAGTTACCTCAGGATGAAGACTCCTAATCCCAGACCTTATGCACCATGAATGCAGTTTTTCAGCTTCTGGGACTGTTGGAGATGCAGGTTTCTGCAGAAAATGTGTCAACCAGTGAAACAAGGTGGGGAAGAAAACTAAACTTTGAAGAATGCTTTTCAAAACCAAAGCTCCATAAAATGTTGCATATGAACTAATCACCATTCTTTCACTTTTCTCTCTTCCCAAGTGCAAAGCCATCCTTCCATAAACTGTCTTCTGCTCACACTGGTCACGGGATCAAAGACATGTCAACGAGGTTGCAGGCTTATGCATCTGGAAACAAAGATTCTTCTACTGAAAACTTTTTGCATTCATTCATCCATCCATAAAAAGTCACACACCCACACACTTACTTTTCAGTTTAAAGCACAGCATTCTAGATAGCATAACACTCCATAAAATAACATGAAAAGCACAACTCTACAAATGAGACCCCCCAGCTCCTGAGAAATGGCCTGAACAGCTTCAGAGAAACCAACAGTTTGTGACATGAGTGTTTGCACAGCACAGAGTTCTTTCTTGCTTAATTTGTATTACAGCATCCTGAGGAGAAAGTCTGATCTTTGTTCATTACTGCTGTGCACCTGTCATTTACACCAGTATCAACTTCAAACAGAAAAATAACAAACAACAAAGGAGATTTTTTACAAATACATTAAGCAGTATTACATTTTTAATTGCCATTACCCTATTTAAGTTCTTAAACATTAAAGCAGAAGGATATCAACACTTTTATCAACACACAGACATTTGTGATGAATACGCAAGGAGCCGTAAAAAAAAAGGCACCAAGCAAAAGTTGAACAATATAGTAACTGAAAGACAGCTTGTTGCATCTCATTTTTTTGAAGGTGGGGAAGCACAGTGAGGAGGCAAGGTGATATTTTAGATTAGAAATGCTTTTTTTTACAAAAGCCTTGATTTTAAACTTGCATGGTACCTGACATTGCAGGGAACTTGAAGTTCAATAAAGGAAAACGCATGCACATGGGAGCATTTTCTTAATTGGACTCTTGAGCTGAAAACTCAGATGTATTTCTGGTAGATGAAATGCTTCATATTAAATGTCAAGATGTATTGAAGAAGTGACACTTAAAATGAACTGAAGAAAGAAATAAAATGGAAGAAATTTAAGACAGCGTTTATTAGCTGATGATATTCTATGCATAGAGCAATTCACTTTTTAAAACTAATTTCTGCCTATCCGGGATAATGATTGGGTGCCAGGAGTCAGGAATACAATGCAAAACCAGTATCAGAGGGGAGAAAGAAACTTCTATGGGAATAATTTGAAAACACATAACACAGCTCAGGGGAAGACTACTGTCTTCAGCAGGTCTAATTAACACCAATTGTACTCCATTTCTGGTCTATAAATACACCCTAGGGAATCTTTTTTTTGGAAAATAGATCCCTAGAGCCTTATTCAAGTTTGCAGTCACTGTCTGGTCCAAGCAGACAATCTGCAAAGCCACAGTTGCCTTTTCCCTCCTGCCCCGTGCTCCCAGCTCTCTGCCTCCCCCCACTGCTGGACCTTTGGGTCCAGCTTGGTGTCCAGCTTTAGGCCAGCTCAGTGCCCAGCTTTTCCTCTTGGTTTCCCTCCATCCTTCCATACCACTTGGTGGCTTCCAGCTCCTCTCACCCTTTGCAGAACTCTGCACTTACTAAGAGCCTTCATTTTCTACGGTGACCCTGGAAGGTCAGGTATTCTGACCTCACTTTTACATCTCTTTTAAAAATTTCTTCAAAAATTTCCATCCGTTCAGGGCACCATTACTCTTTTGCTCCAAATCTCTTTCACTCTTCAATTATTTCCTTTCGCTCATCATCCATTTCAATTCAGCTTCACCAGCTTTCTCTTTTCACCCTGTCAGACACTTTTCACATCCATCTTTCCCAATCCTCCTTCCCTTTGTAAAATGATACAGTTTGTCCTATCACCTCTGACAAGCTGTCCTTTCAGTTATTGACACCACGGCACCATGGCAGCCTGAGATCCCATTCTCCTCCTGCTCCTGTTCTCGGGCTGCTGAAGCAGGCGTGAGAAAGGGCTCAGATTTTCTGGCTTCCTGAGCCTCACATTGATTCTCCCCTCTCTCATCTTTGCCCTTTATCTTTTGGAACACCCCAGACTGATCCTTCTGCTGTCAGCCCTCGTTACCAGCACAGCTGCCTCTTACCTGCCACCGCACACATGCTCCACTGTTCAGACTCTTGCTAACATTTCATCTGAAAACCTAGCAATCTTCTCCACACGTTTTCTTGATCAGTGAACTCCCTGGTGAGTCTAGAACTGCCTTTTAAAGCCTTACCAATGCCAATTTGAAAAAAATCCTCAAATTTAGGATTTACTCGCATAGCCTGAATGTATTCAATGCTCTTCTTATATCTGCTCATCAGAACTGAAGCAACTAAATAGGTACAGGTCCTTTTTGCCAGTCCCGATTTATTTTTCTCTTCCTATTTTGAATCTCTTTAGCATCTGAGGAATGAAATTTGTCTTTCTTCTTCTTCTAAACTACGCAGTGCTCAGGAAAGTCAAGGAAAGTCAAAACTAGAACTCCTACTGTTACTAAACATAAGACTTTGATATTACTACAGATTTACACTCCTATTGCTGGAAATAACAGCAGAAAAAAGAGTAAGGATAAAGTCAGCAAGGAAATAGAAGCCAAATTGTAGATTTTCACCAAGATCGAGGATGATCTGCACCAAGATCAAGGGTGGCTTTGGAGATAGGGAACCTGCAATCCTCTTGCTTGCACTGACAGTCTTCCAGTCTTTTTCTCAAGGCCGCAAGGTGCCCTAAAGTTTTTACCTACCACTGGGTTCTGGGGACACCCAGAATGGGAGAGATCCCCCTCTCCCATTTTCCTTCTCCATTCCAGTATATATTACACTTCAAAGAGGGGGAATGAAACAGACAGGCTCAATGGCAGAAACATCACATCTGAACTTCCAGACAGATCAGATTATTTTTATGTAGAAAAATGAAGTCTCAAAGTGGATTTGTTTTAATACTATCCATCCCAAGCAGAGGTAAGTAAAACCACCGGCATGTGGGGGTTAGCAACATGCAGATCAATGCTACATGAGGATATCTGGCACTACTTCTACCTAACACAGCTGTATATTAATTATGTATTTGCTTGAAGCATGCCAACTATCAGATTTCCAGGGAAACATTTAAACAATGCTCTTACATAAAAAGATTCAGAAGAAAAAACTAAATTTAAGCCCATAATTCTCCATCTTCTCTCCTGTTCATATTATTACTCCAGCTCCATGTGGGAAGAACAACTGGAAATCTGGATTCTTACAGGAAGTCTTCGCACGATTCACCACTGGACCTAGCACAAGAAGATACCTACTACAGCAGGGTTTTCAGGCTCAGTGTTTTATCTTCAAGCAAACCGAAATTCTTTTGCTAGAGGTGAAACTGGTTTGTACACAGGAAGACACCAACACTTCCAGTACGTGTGAGTTGAGACATACCATATACATAATTGTAACAAAAACAGTGAATCTGCTTGGCATTAACTTCACCAAGTCACTTCTGGGTCAGTTTTGCTGCGAAATAGCAATTTCAAAAGGAATCTGCTCTCAACAGGAATGTTTACTCTCTTGCGAAATTCTCCCTTGACTACAGGCTTAAAAAAAATGTTGAGGAATTTGGAAAAGACTAGGGAAAAATGCTGGGTTTGTAAAATCAAGAGACTGACACTGACAAGAAAATAGGAGTGCTCTTATTTTTCAGGACACCGGCATCAAAGTCAATTTGAAAATGAAAGAATTATCTCTCAAATACTAATCAGCCGAAACCATGTAGCACCTTAGCTAAATAACTGAATTTGGAGTTGAACAGCTCTTACCAGTGCCAGAGCATACTGTGACTACAAAACAACTTTGCTCTTGGGAGAATTCCCCACAGCTGGCTACTCCAAGGCTGCCTGCACAGCCACGTGGAATCCAGTCCATCCTCGAGCAAGACCTGAGGTGGGATACAGCGCTGAACCTGGCTGGGGTGACAATCCAACTCTGATGTAGAAAGCACTCATCTGTTTCTCTGACTTTATATAAATATCCTGGTTTAAAACTCCTTTTTTTCTTTGAAAGCTAATATAGTTCATAGTTCTTTCTAAGAACAACTTTTTTTCTAACCTGCAATAAATACCGGCCTTTGGTTTTTATTCCAAATTTAAAAATGTTTAAATCAGAAATAATTAAAAATCTGATACACGAACTCACAATTTTAATTGTAATAGCATTTCACTTCTAAGCAGATTGTTTCCCAAAAGCCACTCCAGTAAGTAAAAAATATGCTCATATTCCATAATCTTAAAAGAAAAAAAAAAAAAATCTGTACTTTAAGTGGAAAGTTAGGCATAATCAGTCGATACCCATGGCAAGGGTATCACGGTGGTGATTTGCCCATAATGTTATGCTCCTATGAAGAGATGTGTGATCTTTTTTCCAGCTCCATCAGGACCATGCTCATGCCCTTTGTATGTGCGGGTAGCATGGGAGCTGTGATTATAATTGCATTTTTCAGAGAGAGCCACAATGATTATTTGCATTTTTACTTGCAAGACTGTACAAGTAGGGAAGTCTGCCTTGGAAAGTGCACAGGAGGAGAGTCTGATCCTCCCTGGTGGGGGGAGAGCAGAGGTGAGGACAGATGTGTCTCTTTGAACGTAGGTGGCAGTCTGTGGATGCCACCTGAAGCAGCCAGGGGGACCAGCAAGGCCCTCCGAGCTTTGCTGTCTGGCTGAGATTCAGAGGTGTGAGATAAATGCTGCCTTCAGCCAACAAAACACTGGCAGTTTCAGAGGCTGAGGATTCCTCCTATGCGATTGGCATCACAGGATTTCTGAACTTTGAAGCAGAGACCTTGTTTGGCTGTTTCTTCAAAAGCAAAAGGCTCACAGTCCCTTTTCCTCTTCCCTTGCACATAGCTCAGAGGCTTTTGTGAGGGAAAAACCTAATTAGCTCCTTCTGCAACACTTTATAATTGAGATCTTTTCTGAGCTGATCCTTGAGACTGCCCAATCACATTTCATTCCTATTTATCAGTAACATGTTTGCTAATGCATTACATGGCACCATTAACATCTATATACTCTGAGATTAGTCAGTGTTTCCATCAGGGAATTATAACTCATCTTTACAATTTGATTCCAGACAGAATTGTAGCTTTCAGCATCAGAGCCCAGAGTGATTTAAATAATGGAATTGGGCTATAAAATCTGTTTAGTTTCCAGTTTATATTTTATATTTGAAACGAAACGCAAAAATATTGAAAGATTTAAAACTGGGCTATTGCAAAGCACATTCAGGATGCAGTTTTACTGATATCAAAGACTGACGCTTTTGTGCATTTATCTTTTTTAAATAGTGGTATTCTTATGTTGAGCATTCTACAAATACTTTTCTCAAAATGATATTTCACAAGAATACTTACAATATGGGTTTGCACAACCATCTATCACTATACAGATAACTAATGCCATTACACGGGTGCTTGATAAAAGAATTTTTTGAACATTTAATGGCTGTGAAATTCTGAAGAATGTATAGAGCTCTGATATTTTTCAGTCAACCGAACTAAACCATCACATTATTTCAAAGACAGCATTTTACATTCAGGAAACAACTTTCTACGGAAGAAAGGTGGGAGTGCCAGAAAACTCGTTTAATAAATGAACAGCAATCTTTGACTGCGGATTTCCAAATTATATGCTTAAATACAGGTTTTAAGTGCCCAGATATACATCATTCTTTCTACATGTGAAGAGAAAGACATGGTGCTTGGAGTCCCAGGGAGAATCCCAGATGTTCCTGCTGCTCTTTTCAGTAAATGTTGGTATCCATGGAAAAACCCTCCTTTGATTTATAATTAACTCTGATTCTATGGCCTACTTAAAACAATGTACATAACACACACCTTCCCTATTGGGTTTATTCCTTTTGTTCTGGCTTCAATCAAGTTTTCTAAAATTACTGGTTTTTTACATCACTGAACTCAATGAAATTCATATACGTATCACAGAACATCACAGAGTCTGGAAGGGCCTCCAGAGGCCGTTTAGTCCAGCCTCCTGTTCCAAGGAGAGCCACTTAGATGAGGTTGCTCAGGGATGCATCCAGGCAATAGAACCCTCAAGAGTTCAATTCATCACCACCACCCCTCAGATAAGCTTCTTCCAGTACCTGGTCACCCTCATACTGACAATATTTTTCTAAAATCTAATCAGAATTTCCTGTCTCCATTGCCTTTTTTCCCTTCCACTGAGCACTTCTGGGGAGAGCCTGTCTCTGTGTTCTCTAGACTGTCCTGTTAGATAGTTGAAAACAAAAATGTGCCCTCTCTTAAGTTCTTAAGGCTGACCAAGGTTCTCCTCAAGTGTTGCATTTTTCAGATCCCTGACTACACCGATAACCCTCAGATGGGCTCACTCAGTTATAGCAAAGCTCTGCTTGTGCTAGGCAGTCTAAAACTGGACACAGGCCAATGGGACTCTCAATGGGAATCATGTCCTATACGGAAAAAAAGCTACAGTGAATTCACTTTTCCTTTTACAGACCTACTGTATTATATTTGTAATGTACTATTTTAAATCTATGCTTATATTTACCATATTTATAGTATTTTTTAAAAGCAGAGGTTGTATTATGATATGATAGATGCAACACTTGATTAAAACAGTTAAATATTTGCTATACACCCCAAGAACACTGGCAAGCAAAATGATCGATGTGTTTTCCAAGGGGAAGTACATGTGGCACTCTTACTACTAAATAATTTTGATTTAGCGTTAGAAACTCTTATGTTTTAGCTTTAGAAAGCAGCACTAAAGAACAAGTGTCCCCAGAACTAGTCAAGAGAAGGAAAATAAAATTAAATAGGCAAAAAAAAGTTGCTAATGTTACAGTTTGGAAAGTCACAACATTTAATTTGTTTAGATTTCCAAAAATCCATTACGCATTTACCTTACAGAGCTAATCCTGTTGTCAAATTTATTTATGAAGTTTTATAAGGAAGGTCGGGTTCCAGGAGTCGTACACAAATAACATAACTGCAGAGACAGAAATTATTACCAAAGTACCACGACGATTATCACCGTCTGAACACAAAGATGACAATCGCATTATGCTGCAGGGATTATTCTTCAGCACAGGATGAGAAAGTCCCAGGACTATTATGACAAAGCAAAGGATGAGATGCAAACATGAAAAGATGTGTTATCTCCATTTGACAAAAGTAGGAGACAGGATGCCAAGCACTGAAATAAATTGCCTAAGGCAACACGTGAAGATACACGTGCTGAAACCAAATCTTCTGAAGCCCAGACTTACATTTTACGGTCATTCAGGAGCTCTGGTTTCAGTTTCTGTGCATTAATCCGCCCTCTGAATGCCTTGATTCTTCCTCCACTTAATCAAATGAGAACTTGGACTGACTTTACAGTGTAAGGACTGTACTTATGAACAGGCAGCTCTCTCCTGAACCCACAGAACACGACAAACTCCAGTGGTGAGGGGCCCTGGGAGAAGCTGTGGCATGTGGCAAGGCTGCACTAGGTGAAGGAGGACATGACATGGTGTTCCTGGTGCTGGGAACAGGGAAAGGCTCCTTCCTGGGGCTGCACCAACAGGGAGACTGAGACCCCCCCACCTCCGAACAAAAAAGTGCTCCTCAGCCCCAGCTGAGCCCAGCTCTCTACTGCTGCATTCACTGCCTGTCCCTCTTCCTGAGCCACCCACCCAACGCCCTGATCCCCACAAAACCACGTCATTCCTTTACCCTCTCTCCTTTCTACCGACCAACTGCCCACTCAACCCACTCCCTTCTCCAAAAGTGTCGAGAATACGGTTTTGCTCCCTTCAAACATCTTTCTAAATCTCTCTAGACCCGCTGTTAGCTATGCAATATGTGCACATTTGTATAAACACATGAAACCTACAGCATATATAACAAGCAATGTATTTGGTACAGGTAGAAAAAAAAGGCTATAGAAATATTAATTTTAGCCTGTACTATTAAAAATACCCTTCAGATATTCCACTATGGCATAACATGTTCAAACAAAAAACTCATAGACCTTCCTTTCAGTGTGTTCAAGAACTTTACAGGTTCCTTAGTATACCTTTCCACATCCTGAAACTGAGAATAGATAAAGTAAAGTCTATTACTATGGAATTACTCCTTTTTTAATATTTATAACTGGAAAGATGGAAAATTTAAAAAAAAACCCAACAAAACAACAAAACAACCAAAGACACAGATTTCAAACAGAGTATGTAAATAAGCAGTTTCTATTTTGACTTCAATGTCATATTACAGAAGTTAGGCAGTTATAGAAGGAAGCCCTGCAGACCACCCTTGTAACAAGTATGAAAGGAGAGGTTTAAAAAACAGTCACAGTGAACAAAAGCAGCACGATGACACCCATTAGTGCATCTGCTGTTCCACTGCTGCACGTGCCGTGTAGCCAAGCTCAGACACAAAGACCTGTAAAGTATTTAACAGTATTCCACTGGCTACAAATTTTACCCCTAATCTGGCATATTTTTAAAACTAAAGCTATTATTACACCTAAATGGTCAGATATTATAATTTGGGTATTGCAGTTAAGTCACAAAATCAGTCTTCATCCACCGTTCTTGTCACGGCCTTGGCACCATGCACACAATCACAACTCTTATTCATTTCAGCAGCAGCAGTGGTTGTTAAATACTGAAAGACATCATGTAATTGATTTTAAGCTGATTAAAGGGAGCATACAGCATGAGTTCATTCCTGGTTTTATCTTCTCTTTGTGTTTCCATTTGAATACAATTGGAGAAAATACTATATTTTCTCTACCCACGGTAAGAAAATATTTCCGCTCTGTGGAAAAACAAGTACAATATTTGCATTAGATACAGAGTTATATTCACTCATAAATGGATTTAATTTTACCAAGTGATTTGTTAAATTTTAAACCTGGAGGAGGCTGCTGCCATTCAAAACCTGCATTATACGAGGCAGTATCTCTTTTTTTACGATACATTCAGTGACCTGGCACACTATCACGTTTCCAAGAGCTGATGCTGCGACAGGAACTGAAGCATCCGGCGGAACTGCAGACGTGCTGTGACGGGCAGAGCTGAGCAAGATGCTGGGGAGGGAGAGGGCTGGCACATAAAGGCACTCTGGTTTCTCCCTGTGCCCTCTCCACTCCCTGCCTTCCCTGCGCCTGGCCTTTGAGGACGCAGCCCATGAGAAGAGAGGTTCCCAAGCAGCTCCTTGACGCCTGGCTCTGTGCCTTTGGAATGCCGTGGGCCTCCTGAGGCAGCCAGGCCACAGAGAGGTTCTTGCACAATTCCAGGGATGAGCAGTAATGCTGACTGCTCATGGGGCATCCTGAACACCCTCCATTCACCAGAATTCTGACAGCTTTGGGCTGCTACAGCCTCCTCTCTCACATAATCCTGTGCCACAACCATCCCCCCGGGAGCAGAATTCAGTGCTAGGAGAAGAAATAGCAGAACGTGGCAAATAAAATGCAAGTACCTTTTTTTCCCTTGTTAATAATGTTATATGTAAAAGAATAGCATCAATCTTGTTTCTCATTTGAGAAATATAGGTTGCCCCACCTCTGACAGTGTTAAACAGCCATCTCAGTCTTTTCAATTAACATTATGATAGCAGCTATCTAAAATTACTTTGGATGCAAACAAAAGAAGAATTAGACAACAACTCCCAGCAATTAACAAAGTAATATACCATATACGAAAGAAAAGTTTCAACTGTGATTATAGCAAAGACAGTTGCTTATCAGTGTCTGTGACAGATGTTTAAAGTAAATTTTACACAGTAAACCAGTAATAGATATTGTAATTATTTGGTAAAAATTGCTTTATCAATTATATTCACAGAAGTTTGAAGCACGTGTATACGATATATAACAAGATATCGCTGATGCTGAAAGCAAACCAGATTCTACCAGGAGGTTCTAGGAGAGTAGGCACATCCAAATACGCTTTTGTTCCACTTACAAATGAAGTGGAGAGATGAGACCTTTCATATTTCCTGCTAAATAATAGACAAAATGACTCTGAAAGACCTTACTGGACGGTAGAGTCCCCTGCATTTCAGAGGCGAGGTGAACAAACCCCCAAACCTGTTAGCTCCAGCACCATATTGCCCACACTGAGGTTGTTCCACGGGACCAAATAAAACACATCTGTCGCAAGATCCATGGCAAGACCAGTTTTAAGATGTTCAGTGGTCAAGTGCCTTAGGTGTTCTGAGATGCAAAAACGTACTGAATTCACTCGCTCAGAAATTGTGTCCTGAAAAACAACCCCCAAAAAACCTGAACGAGAAAAGCCTTCCCGCCCCTTGTGCTGCCCTAATGCCGTATGTAGCACATGACACCAACACCCAGAGATTTACTGCTGCACCCTAAGGGGTTTTTGGTGACACCTTCTTGTTTGGGTGCTCCCTACTTTTTACCTCAGTTGCCCCTTCCTCCAGAGGTGGTGAGAATTAATTACACAGCGAGAATTAATTACATACTAGCTGAAGACAGCCCAGAACACGGAAATAAGCATTAGGTAAGATTACATTAAAAATATTAGTTATAAATCATGTATTACTGTCTGCAAATCTCCAAGCAGTATTGAAACATGAGGCTACTTAGAACCAGAGGAATAAAAGGGTTTGCTCAGGCAAGTTTGTGTCACCTTCTTTGGGGCAAAACTCTTTAGGGAACCGAATGCCCAGTACATATTTGGACTTTTGGTCAAGAGGGACTGGCACAACAGGCCTGTACAGGCCAGGACAGTGACTTCATAATTTGGTATATCCACCAGAGAATTCAAAAGACTAAGAACCCCTGCAGTATTTCTAAATGACTTCCTATGTTTGGCTCCACCAGTTCACAATGAAGATAAAAGCGACAGAAGTTATTAGTTTTGTTTGCATTCGAGTTGATAAACAAAAGTTCCGTGTGTATTTGAATAAATCATACAACATGAATTATGAAATTATACAACGCCGGAATGATGAAAACCATTGATTTCTGTCTCTGCCTAAGGGCAGATGGAAAGAACAGAAAAATGAGATTTATAGCGCATTCACTAGGAATACTTCAAAAACGATGTACATTTTTCCTGTGAGAGCAGATCAATACAATAATTTTATTTTTAAGCTAAGACATGGGTATAGCTAGGACAGCCTTATCTCTTATCTGTCTAGTCTCACACATATGCAATGATATTCACATAACATCGACACCAGCAAGATACGGTTTTTGAAAATATAACACTTTACTGAGCTCCTGGCAGCACAGATCACATTTCTGCACTACATCTTGCACTTAGCACAAGCATCCTGGGGCTAAGTGACATTTGCCTTCTTCACTCAACAAAAGAAAATGCTACTTTACTTCAAACAATTAACAGCATGTTGCGAAGGGCTGATTGAAAAACATACATTTTCAATTTTGTACGCAATATGGAATAAGATGGGAAAGCACTTCTAAAAGGGTCTGAGCTCTTCCCTAGGAAGAAAACGTGCATCAAAGTCAATGTGTTGGGGGTTTTTGGTATGGTTTTTTTAATGGCTAATAAACAGGCCTGCAGGGGAGCCTGCCAGTAGGTCTGTCTGTGCCCAGTCCTGGGGAACACACCCCCCCTTTGCATCACGCTGATACCGCACACCACATTCAAACGGGGTATGCATATCCTCCCTGGGTTCTGCAAGGCTTCAGCAGGGAAACAGGGAGCATTAAGGTTAATATGGCATGAGTTGGGGCTTCACATGGTCAGTGTCTTAGGAGAGGCACAAGAAGAACCTGCCAGCTTCCCCGCTGGGCAGAAGGATATGTCTAATCTTATTGATAATGCTCTTGCAGCCATCACAGCCTCGGGACAGGACTGAGCCAGAGTCTGCAGGGGAAGGGAATATCTTTCCTTAGATCAACAAATGCAACTGAAATGTAGACAAGCTGTCAGATACACAGAAGAATTTTTCGGCTTCTGTTGGATACCAAAATCATGGACTCACGAGCAATATTATTCTTATGGACATTTATAATCTCACCTGTCTTGGTCCTTTCCCCACAATCCCTTCAATGTTCCTTAGGAGATAACGTATCTGTTTTCTCTCCTGTACAAAGGATTGCTTTCCCTGTAACTTTGCTTTCCTTCCATTAATTATGCCATTAGCAGCACCTTTTTTTCTCTCTACCACATCCACTTGAAGTCACGTGCAATTAGTTCTCAACTTCCATTTAGCTATGAAGCTTAGTGCTACTATTTCAGAAGAGTAGGGTGGGCCTGGAAGCTCATCCACTTTTTTGCAGGCATCCCAGACGCCAAGAGGGAAAACAGCTGCAGAGTCTGGAGATGCTTTTGCCTTTCATCCTCCTTTCCTCAGAGAAGGAACTGTTTTCATGAGGCACGGATTCAGTAATGTTGCAGAGAGTAAATGAAATTTTTATGGTCAGGAAGTTACGAGGTAAAGGCCATACGTTGTTAATCATTAATTGGCTGCTAAGGTATGTTTACCAATTGCTAGAAATTCTTCTTTCTAAATATCATGAGGGTCCTTAAATAGAATTTAAAAATAGAACAAGCAATTAAACATATACGCAGAGAATATGCCTACATTGCTTTCGAAGTCAAGGCTGCTTGGTGGAGACAAAGACTTTAATTGCTTGTATTTAGGAAAAAAAGACAACATTTCTAAGTAAGCACTGTGATTCACCATTATTGTTAGTATTTACAGTCCCATATC
Organism: Mohoua ochrocephala; assembly: GCA_013398855.1. Lineage (NCBI taxonomy): Eukaryota > Metazoa > Chordata > Aves > Passeriformes > Acanthizidae > Mohoua > Mohoua ochrocephala. Next base: position 738,401 of record VZTA01009496.1, read on the forward strand.
CAATTTTAAAAATTGCGTATAATTTACTATTAATGGACATAGAGATACAATCTCATTTTTTGTGCCAGTTGATAATCATCTGAAACAAATAGAAAATATATATGCTTTCATATAATACACTGAAAAAAGTTCACTTATTTCAGCAGGATAAATACTAGCTCTTACTTGTATTTTATGCGGAACTAAATGCAAAAATAGGCCATTCTCTTTTGGAAGTTGTGAGGACAGCAGTTACAATCTTAAATATATATCACACTGATCTTAGCTCTAAAAAGTTAAACTTTCATTCAACAAAAGAACTATCCTTGCATAAGTTTCGATGCTTCCCATTTAAAATGAAAGAAAAGAGTTTGTGCGGTATCACGTTAATCATTCTAGCAGGTATTTCATGAGTTTTGAATTTCAGACTAAAATAGGATTCAAGTAATCACAGGACTTTCTCAGAATAATTAACACAATATGAAACTCCTTTTTTAAAGAACAAAGAATATTCTGCATGTACCTTTCATATCCCTACACCACTGTATTTTCTACATGGCTCCATTATTACACTATATACAACTAATCATACACAATATTGTAGCACAGGAATGGTTGGAGAGCCAAGGAAGAAACTAATTCAAAGGAAAAGAAATTCTTGTCTCAGGTCAAAGAACTAGAAAGGCGTATCTGTGCAGAGTCCTGCCCTGCCAGCTCCCAGGAAGGGAACGGGCTGAGCCTTACTGACAGCTCTCACTGCCTTTGGGAGAGGAGCCTTTCCAGACACAGGCAGGAAGGTGCTCACATGGAAGAAGAATTACACACTTGGCTTTTCAGAACGGAATAAGCCATCGGCTCACATTGAGCTTAAGTGGCCACCCAGTCTGAGCTTCCTAAAGATGTCTCAGGGATGTGCTCAGGTGGCTGCATGCTCCAGCACAAAGTCATGGCATTGGGAGGACTCTGCTGGTGCCAAAGACCAATGTGTGCCTTTTAGAATACAGTAAAAACAGTCAAAATAGCCATGGGGAAAGATGAAACAACTCCATGTATTTCCTACTGTATCTTTCCCCCTTTATGATCCGAGGTTCCAGATAATCTTACCAAATGCAGAAAGTGGAGTGAAAAGCAAATTGAATCTTTGCTATAACTATAGACTTGACAGAAGTCAGCAGGACCATTCTGAAAAGGAATTAAGGTCTGCCTATTCCAGTACAAGCATTTTATAAACGTGGATCATTATGTATTATGGCATCTCAAAGGTAATAAGAGCAATAAGAAATAATTTACAACTAGTGCCCCATTTATGGCCTCATAATAGCATGACTTAAATGCTGCACAGACCTTGGACTGGCCCTCAAAGAGTGAAAAGTTTTATTCTTTATGAACCTTGCACGATGGCTATTTTATCTGAAGCAGCAAGCTGGTTAAAGTATGGGAGCAGGACGTTTTCCCTCGGCGTCTCTCTTGCTGTATGACTAATGTGCCCTTTTGATTTCTGTTGTATGAAAATCCACTGGGAGGTTTAGGGTAGTTTTATTGCAGAAACCTATCAGATCTTATTGGCCTTCTAGGCTGATTAGTAGCAGGTTGTTTCTCACAGCTCTCCTCTCTTCCCTCTCATTGTACCTCTCCTTGAGCTGCTCCAGTGAGGTTTACGACTTTAAATCTTATTTCACAGGAAGAGTAGGTAGGTTTCTATAGCCTGATGTCTGTGTCACAAAGAACTACATAAGATGTCCTTAAAAGTGACAGAACTGGTTTCATTGGATCTCTCTTTTCAGTTCATAAACTTCATTGATTTTGTTCAAATACAAATATGCCATTAAATTCAAAGTCAAAAGTGTCTGGATATTACAAGCCTTCCATGGAAACAAATGTTCAGACTTTTGGATTTCTTCCAGCCACTTTCTTATGCTAGACTGGTGGAGAGCAGCCTTAAAACTGGTGATGCCTGCCAGGATCAATGCAGGATTTCTCTAAAGCGGTTGTAAGGAACGTGTGTGAAAGCTGCAGGTTTAAGAGATGTGTGCCTGTCCCAGCCTTGGCTTCAGAGCAGCACTTGGGTAGCAAATACAATCCAGAGAAAGCCTCGCCCTTCCACTTGCTAGCCAGGCAAGAGCTTAATACTTTACACCACTGTGATACAGTGTGGGACTGAAATTTCTCCACAGTTGCTTGTTCTCAGAGACAAAGGAACAGGGCAAAGCCAAGGTCACCAACAGCTAGAGAGGGACTTGTGCGTGGTACTTCACAGTAACCCACTCCAATCTAATTTCAGTAAGCTCCAGAGCAGCCTGCTACTACAATGAACTTCTTTTGCTAATCCATATATTCAGTCACAAAAAAAGAGTGAATTCCTCATTCCTCGGAATTCAAGGGACAGGACATGTGGGGGACAGAATGTCACAAAACCCAAGGCCCAAAGCTCTTTGCTCTGTAGTCCAAAACTTAATCAGAAATGTAACTCCTACCATGAGAAGTTTGAATGCAAATGGTCTCTTCTGGTCATATGCATTATTAGCTGGATGAAAATATTTGAAATAAATCATTTGCTTAAAAAATAAAAGATGTCTCACACTCCAAGAACGCAGCTTAAGCTTGGTACAGCTTTTGGTGGCCAAAAAAAAAAAAAAAAAAAGGAGATAAGGGAATTCAAAATATTTAACTTTTTTTAAAATGGAAATTTTCTGTATTCTTGTTCTGAAATAGTGTTTTGAGAGTATATTTAGCCACAGCAATTTTCGAAAAAGATCTAAGCAAAGAATATTTCATTTCGGATCAGGCCAATTTTTCACACTATTATTAAGCATCCCAACACCAATACAAATTACAGACTTTTCCCGCATATCTCCAGTAATTATGACCTGGTTTTACGCAGATGCATTGCTGTGCTGTATGTTCATTCACCATTCCTCTCTCACAGCCTTTCCTCCTAACAAGCGTTCAATTCGGAGAGAGAACATAAACAATTAGCACAAGCAGTAAAGTTCAGTAACACCTGAAATGTCTTCCAGCACCCCATATTAATTTAAAAGTAATAACAATGAGAATGTCGACGCATCTTAAAAAGAAGTTATTGCTGCTTTCTATGAGCAGCCGTCTATGATTCATTGGTTGGCACAAAGAAAATCTTTCGCTGAAACACTAAGCAGGTTATAAAACATCATTTGTGTGTTACTTTCACAGTGGCTTTCATCTGTCATTATAAAACCATCCAATTAGGACAACAAAAAGGAAGGCTATATTTTTTAAGTGCTGTTTCTTCCCAAATTAACTGCTTCATTTTGACATAGAACACTTTTGCCTTATAACTTTTCTGAAGCATTACATTTGATTTTTATGTCAAAGAATTGCACAACATATTTTATTTTTGTTTTAAATGGGAGCTGTGGGAAATCTGCCCTGATTTACTTGGAACTTGTACGCTTGCACTACGATAATACAGAATTTTCAAGCAAAGGTGGCATCAACCTCTATCAGCTACACCAGAAAACCACAAACAGCATGGTTTGTAGGTTCAGGTTTGAACAGTAGGTTCATTCCCTCTGCAATTCCAAGCAGTTTGGATTCAGGCTCTGTATGGGCTTATGTTAGACCAGTCATTATCTTATTAAATTTTATAAAGTATCACAAGAAAGGAAACCTTGGTCTATAACTTTGAGGCAAGCACCTGCTTTCATAGTGAAGTACCTTTCACTCGTGCACTTGTGTCAGGCAGAATCTTGCTTTATAATGACAGAAAGAGCAACAATTCTCCAAATCTGCATCCAGCTTCTGGTTTCAATTATAGACGCATTCTCTCACTAAGCAGGTCAAGGGTTTTTTCATCCAAGTGATGAACAGACCATGCTTTCTCATTCAGGAGTTGCTTTGTTCATTTCTGAGATTGCAGTGTGCTTGGGTGTAATATTTGTTCTTTTGCTCCAAATTAAATTAAAAAAAATATTTAGAAATTCTCATGTTTTCCTATCTCATGCTAGTTCTGTAAGGTTTTTTCTTTATAGTCCTTCAGGACTAGCTATGAATAAACCAAGACCTCTCTCCAAGATTCCTTGGAGATGGCCTCCTACCATAAAGTATTTGTTGGGGCACTGAAGAAACATGGACATATTTAAAACAGGGAGCATGTCTAACGAAGTGAGGTGGGGTTTCGTTGTAGCCACATATCTTTGCAGAGTCCTGCTCCTCACATTGCAACAGTGGAGTTTTTTCCAGTGCTCTCATCACTTCCTCTCCTTCTTATCTCAAGTCTCTACCTCAATTATCAGAAAGTAGAAAATAAAACTAAAAAAGGTTAGAAAATAAAGTCCAAAATGAGGAGCACACATTCTTTTCACATGAGAACGGTAACAGAGTCTATTTAAGCCAAGGTATGCCATAGCAACAAAACATGCAAGAACTAAATCATTCTAAAATGGCCCAGCACATCCTTGTGCAGATCCCTGGACTCGATGTATAAACATGCAAAACATTTTCTGATGTTTTCTTTGCCCAACATTTTGTTCTTCTCCTCTTTCCAGTTTATAACTGTCCTAACCACCTGGTGCACGGTATGAATCTGCCTTCTCTGGGACAACCCAGCTTAATTAGCCCCTACGTGGTATTTATCCTGCTTATTTCTGTACCAGTTAGAAAGTAAATCATCTGACAGAAATGTCCCAAATGTGTTTCAGTTTGAATTCAGATTTGCCTATTTCTTGCACTCGCTTCAGAAAGAGTCTCTCACTTGCACAAAGCTCTTCTGCTGTCAATCTTCTTCACAGCACAAGCCGTGGTAAACTGGAGATTTATTGAGTTCTCTGTGATGAAGAATTACACGCACACATTTCTTTGTTCTCTTTTTCTTTCTTTATTCCTCATTACAGTTGTTGGGTCTACTGACTGTTCTGCAGGAGTGTTTATGCTTCAAAGTTGGAATTTTTTTGGCCAGCTGGTCCACAAGAGCTTTTTCAGGTAACAGAGCAATACTCTAACCCTCGGGAAGTTATGAGAAGCTATATTTAAAGGAGTTATGCACCTGGCTGATAGTGAATGAATTAAAACCAAACTAGCAGCAATATTCTTTGTGCCTTCACATAATGTCTGGCACTCTATTAATAAAAGAAATAAATTTCTTAGAGAATAAAAGTTAAGTGTCAATACTGAATCCTCTGGGATTCAGGAACAAGGGTGTATTCTTTCACTAATATCATCGGATTTCTTTCAGGGAATGAATTTGCAGTGTTTCTGGACAAAATGTTGCTCTCCTGTCAGGATATTATATAGATAAAATGGTAGCAGCTATCCATTTTCCTTGCTCTAAAACTCTTTGAGCTGTTTTTTTTTTTTAATATATTAGCTTTCTCTATGATTTTCATTACTATTTCGAAACTAAAACTACCTAAAGAATTTATAATGTCACAGAAGAAGCCTTATGGAAATCTGTATGTTACAGTCCAATGCCCCATCTGAGAAGGTTCAGAATAAAGTACACATAAAAGGTTGGAGGCAGTGGAATAATTTCAAAACACTTTTCAGAGTCAAAAGCAATTTAAAACGTTTATAGCACCTTTATATTTTTGCTGTGAGTGCTCCAATTTGGATATCAGTCAAGCTGTATGCTCACAGCACAGTGTAGGGCAAACTTAACTTATTTGCAAATATAACCATCAAAAAGGAAAATAAAAAGATGGGTCAGGAAGGCCAGCTGGGGGAGAATAACACCCTAAAAATAAAAACAGTTCTGGTTGCATAAAAAGCAGCAGAATTCCTACAGTCAGCGATGGATATTGAGCTGAGACAAGAAAAAGAAAAGTGAGAGTCTCTTGCCATGAAAATAAACAGAAAGAAATGAAGCTATAAAATCTCAGCCATAACTGGATATTTAATTCCAGTCAGTAATGTTCTCTTTCCAGAATGATTTCTCATGTGCACACGTCTGCATACACTTTTTTTTTCATACGGCAAGATGTCTTCGGCAAAACTTTTTGAAGGGGGCTGCTATTTTTTTGCAGACGGCCAAGGGGAAAGGAGGTGTCTGTCACACCCACTCCAAGCCCAGTTTCCCCTGCAGTCAGCAGGACCCAGGTCAGCACAGGAATTAGAGTATATCCCAAGCCAGGCAGGAAGGGGAGGGCAAACCAAGCTGCTGCATCCGAGACTTCAATACATTTACCCTCTCTGCCCAATTCCCACCCCCTACCTCCACCTGAAGTGCCCTGTTCTTCAGTACCCTGGCACTCTTAGCTACTGTCAGTTTTGCTCTCCAAACACACCACCTCACCCTCCTGCAGCTCCAGACAGTCAATTTTATTGAATCTCCATGGGAAATGGCCACCCAGCCCACTTTCCTGGCCGGTCTGCACAGCCAAAAGTTCTCCTGCTCATTGGGACAGTTACTAATGTGCCTCACCAGTCATTAATTTGTGTTTATACCTTTAGGCAAATAACTAAGTGGGTTAATACATAGATTTACTTGCTTGTCTGTAACTTAGCAAAAAAGCAGACTCACCTGTGGCCAGCAGCAACGCTTAACCTGTGCTGGTCTGAACTCCACAACAGCATCTTGGCAAACACAACCCGGTTTTTGGTTTGGGTTTTTTTTTGTAGGCAATATGTTACCCCTAAGCAATACTATAAAGTTAAAAACTTCCAATTATAAAAGAAGCAATCTACTCTGTGAAGCCAGTTACAGAAGAATTAGGCAACTTTAACTAACTACAGCAATGGAAGACGGCACTAATGACATTTTCACTCAGGCTGACATCAGCATGAAGAAAACAATTCATCTTCCAGCCTGACCACAAGCACGTAGAGCTCTAGCTCTTTACCCTGAGGAAAGTTTGTTCCATCAGCAACAACCTCTCGCAAAGGAAAAAGAAGGAAGATACATTAGGAAAACATTTTAGAATATGAGTGTGAAGGAGTAATAAATCCAGCAAGAGAAAACAAGGCTTCAGAAGGGGTGTTTTCCTTCTGGCTATAGCTCCTCAACAGCCAAATCTGTTCTACCACAAAGCCTGGACACAGAGCTCAAGCATCACCTACACCCCAGATGATGGAGTCCTGTTGTTGGGTCTCACACCAGGCTTTCTGCTGGTACTGGGGTGAATCTCGCTCCCACCAGAAGCTGCTCACTCACAATCTGCACGCCAGACGTGCTTCACCTGTGCACTGCGCCAACACAACATTCCCAGACTTCCCTGGAAAACAATGGAAATGCCACATGTCAGTGTGGGGTTTATTTCTGTGTTGTACAGTTCATTTCTGCAACTGTGTTTGGTTACCTAAGAAACAGTCCCTGGGTAAAATTTGACTGATTATGTTGTCAGGTTGATTGTCAGTACTGTGGGTAGAGTTTCATGGGGTATGTGCACATGTGGGATGCACAAAAATTAAAATAAACACTTGACAATTTTAGTTCCTTTTTAGTAGTATTATGGAAAAAAAAATATATGAAAACTGAGAGAAATTACACTTTTAAGAAGTTTATTAGGATCTGTATTATATTTTGAGGTTAACTTAGCCAAAGGAAAAAAAAAGAGAATAGGCCTTCAAGCAGAAGAGTATTTTTAGAAAAGCAATCTGTATTGGAAGGTTAATAACACAGTAACTTTACAAACTCTGCAAGATTGTAATAAGTACTGAACTTATTTTCAAATAACAGCAGTGCTCATTGCTTTCATTTATCATTGCCTTGCACAAAATATTGAAGCATAACAGCCTTATTTAGTGAATTTCCAGTGTTAAAATCTCGAAATGACTGATTATTTGGGCACTGGAGAGATGTGCAATTTTACCTGCAGCCCACATTATTTAGATTCAAAGAACTCGATAAACAAAAAACAAATAGCTGGTTGGGAGATGAAAACCTTGTTGTTAACCACGTGCAATACAGATTTTCTATGACCACTCTCCTCTCCCTCATGGAAAAAAAGAAGCTGTCATATCAAATAGAGCTAATTCTGCAAATATGGTGGTGAGGAATATAAAAGACAGGAAGAAAAGAAAAAACATCACTTTAATTACCACAGAGCTGATAAAACAGATTGTTATCAGGGTTCTGATAATATTGCAGAGATTGCTGGGAAGCATCCTTTCTGAAAGGTTTGTAAGTCGCTATAAATGTGGGCACCAGAGAACAGGTTTTTGTCTGCAATCTAAACACATTTCCCCTTATTATGATCTCCCAGCATTTTTTACAAATGTTGTTTCTCTCTGTTGTAGTTCTAACTGCAATGGGGATTTGCTGAGCAAAGTGATGACATATAACCCCTTTTCCACCACTGCATCAGAAATCTCAGAAAGGATGCTAACAGCAATACACGCTTCTGTGATAAATAATATTGATAAAATATGACTTTGGGGGGGAGGAGGAGGGTTGTTTTCAAGCACTTCAGCATCAGTTTTCCTACCACAGGTGCAGAACGTTTCCACCAAGTGCAGAAGTGCACACAGTAAAACCAGAAATCTCTGAGGAACAAGTCACCGATGACTCGGTAGCAGTGGGGAAGAACAATCAGTCTTGTTCACTTGTCCTAAGCACGGCACACTTGCTCCTAAAATGCTCTTCTGGCTGGCCAGCAGCCAGAGGTTTCTGGTGCAAGTCCCTACAAGGTCAGTTATTTTTTTCTCTCATTAAAAAATAATGTCAGAAGCACTGTAGCATGGTGGCTCGACAGCCCGATGTATCCTGCTTAGAGCTCTGGCCTTCTGCTCTCAAGCACCAGTTGGGGATCAAAATTCGCAGCAAAACCTCAATGAATTTCCAGGTCTGCTGCACTGGAACAGAGAAGGGTCTTTGGGTTTTGATATTATGAAGACATTTTGCTTTGGGGAAGGTAAACAGACCATATGTTTAGAGAGATGACTGACTTCTGCAGGGATTTGAAAGAGCACAGATCTATTTTGTTGATTATTTCTATAATGAGGATAGAGTGAATAAACACATTACCAAAAATCCAATGTACTGCAAGAGTGCTCCAAATGAGAGTATAACTCTATGGTGTACAGCATTTATTGCTTGACATGATGTATTAATGGACAAGCCACCTGAAAAGAATCTTATTTTTCAAAATACGTTGACATTTCACCATTATTTCCTCCTACTCTGCAATACAATTTTTTTTCTGATTTTTTTTTTTTCAATTTATCTCAGGAGAGATGGAGCTTGAGGAAGAAGAGTCTGAAAAAACAAACCAAAACCAAACCCCTCCAGTTGTTCAGTGAAGCCAGTGACTTGTGCAGTCACCTGCAAAACAGGAGATAAAAATCACAAGCTCACCCTCTATAAAGAGGGAGAACAAACCTGGTTTCATATCTTCATCTTGCAGGAGGCTTCAGAGTTTGAGGCTACAGGATTGGCCTTGGGGCTGTCCTGTGCAGGGCCAGGAGCTGGACTCAAAGATCCTTGTGGGTCCCTTCCAACTCAGGATATTCTATGATTCCATGGACTTTTCCTTGGTCCACATAATCAAGATTGAATCAATTTTATTAAGCAGAACAGAAATTTTGCAAGACTGAGTCTATGTGTGGAAAAAAATAGAGCTTAAATCTGGTTTCTTGGTTCAGACTAGTGAAAGAAAGTTGCTCAAGCAACCAAACTCTTCGGAAAAGCCCTGGGAAAAAAGGGAAATGTGAGGAGATGAAACCCAGCCTTTATGGCTGATGAAGCCTGGAAGAAGCAAGAGATGACAGGTTATATTTTGATATCTTCTTCTATCATAAGGTATCCAGGAGATATTTGCACTTATGAAAGGGTGATTTTCTGGCTGTATGAAGGGACTAGCTGCTCCTTGGCTGCTGCTCCAGGGCAGTGCGTGGGCAGGAGGGGATCTCTGTTACAGGGCTCTGGAGTGGACTGGCAGCTAGGAAAGAACTGCCATAAGTGAAAGAGGTGTTGAGGTGCATTAAGCCATTTACTGATATGATTGTCACAATTAAACCCTACATTTCTCCAACCCTCCTCACATAAGAACGTGGATTTCACCATCTAAGACACAACCTTTTATTTACATATTTCTCTACCACTGCAGGACAGGCCATGACCTTGGTTTTCACTGGCTGCAAATTGTATTTACAGTACACTGAACAAACAAAAGATTCACGGCGCTCTGTTAACTCAATTAGTTGCATCAGTATGTTATTCAAAATAACTTAAGAGCCCCAGTGAATGGCTTCAAACCGAGCAAGGCTGCATCTTTAGAGGTGCTACCTTTTCCCCTCTGTGCTACGTGAAGGTGTGCTCTCGTGTTCAGGGCTTCCAGGCAGCTGTTTGCCAGCTGTTCTGGCTCTCAAGAAGAGGACCTTACAACCTCTCCAATAAAGACTGAAGGGGGAGCTCTGCTAAACCTCTCTCTGCAATGCTGGGGACAGGTCTATTTTCCACTGCTGTTTTATTTCTACAGCTGATGATTAAATAACCCACCGTGCAGTTGCCTTATGGCAGTCAGTGCAAAATTAAATATTTCCCCATGCAGAGTTCATTAGACATCAGAGTTTCCTAGTTAATTCGTTAGGCCTCTATGAATTCCCAGGGAATATTATAAAATTATAATTTTGGTCTATTCTCCTCCAACCTATTACAGAATGCATTTCATTTTCCCATATCTAAAGCATAGTGAATGAAACTATTAGAGGAGAAAACACATCTGGATCTCATTTGCGTTTCTTTTCATGCAGATCAACATAACAGGATGAATTCAGTCCTTCAATATTCTTTATTCAGGGAAGGAAAAAATCAAAATGAAAGAAATACTAGATTGCTCCTCCTACTACATAGCACTAATGATTTTTTTTTGCCCACTTTTTGCTGCTTTTAAGGCAAGAGTCCTATTTCAAATTACACAGCACCTCCTGGAGAAGGGAAAGAGCATCTGGAGGAATGAAAAAGCTGCCAACTCAAATTCACGCCTTAAAGCCCCAGACATGCCTCTTCAACACTGCCTGTGTTCAGCTGAATGAATTCAGCCTTGCAACTACTCTCCGCATGAGAAGTGATATTTTCTCCTACATGCTGTAAAAAGGTCCCAGGTTAGACGTGGCAAGTTGGCTCATGGGGACAGTATCAAGACCAGCCAAAAAAGAGAAGAGTTACCCTTCTGAACCCTAAGGAACATGGTCAAGTCCAGGAAAAAAAAATAATTCTATGCACAGTAGAACCCTCAATTTTTAGGTTATTTCCCATCTTCCAACAGACTCAAACCCATTTGGCAGATGTAGAGGTGGGAGAATGGGCTGAAGGAAAGCCCATGGAGCTCTTTAAAGATTCCCCCATCATGTTCCAGGTGCCTATGGGGAAGGAGCAGTTGAGAAAGGGCAGGACTTAATAACCCCTATCAGCTCTCAGGTTGCAAGGGGAGAATAAGGAGGATAAATGGTCTTTCTCTGCTGAGCAGTTAACTATCTCCAGTAACTTTGGCACATCTAACACAACCTGTTTTATTGGACGCTATACACCCTCCTCCTCACCTCAGGGAAAAATAAAAACGAGATAATTTGGACAAAACTGATGTTAAAAAAAAAAAAAAATTGAGTTCAAACAGAATCTATAAACTGTCATGGCAATAAAATGCTCCCCAGCAGATTTGATAAGGTGGGAAAAGGCTCCACTTGGTTTTAATGGCTATAAGATCTCAAAGGAGATTTACCTGAGAGTAGCACACACCCTGCCTTCGCACAGACATTGTAGACATCTGAACGGCTTTGTAGTACATTTTTTTTGCAAAATGCTGATCCTCCATAAATATGGCTGAAATTATTTTTGACAGAAAATTGAAGTTATCGATTTCTCCTTACTATCAGTCTTTTTTCATTCAGACATGAAGTCCTAAAGAATTGGATATGCTTCTCATCTCACCAGCAGTTGTGCCACCACTTGTCCCTCCTGAACTGCTCTACCATCAGTGATGAACTCGAACCTCTGATCAGCTCCCATTTCCCAAAAACACCCAGTATATTTTCATGAATACAGATATATTTACTGAATTCAAAATTTTCTTTTTGCCAGTACTAAAGCTGGGTTTAAAACTTGTCACTAATGTTACACTGCGGTAAGAGGCTTCTCTCACAACTGCCAGTTTGACTAAACCTTGAGTGTTGATCTGGATGTTAATACACTTCACCCTGAATATTCATGCACTCAAGTGAAGCTACACACACAGAAGCAAACGTGCACACTAAAACATGTACATATCCATGGTTCTGTGTGTATTTATTGGTCATGTTTACTCATTCAAGTGTGTATCTGGTGACAGATATAAACCAAAACCCAATTCCAAAAAAAAGGAAATCAAAAACCATCTAAGTTTTCCAGAGCAGTGGATAAAAGAATTAATCTTTAAGGTTTACTGAGCTCTCAGGAATCGGATTTGATTAATTCAGACATTACAGTTGCTTAGTGTTTCATTTAACTTCAGCAGTCCTCATTATAAATAAAAGTAATGTACCACATGCTAGATAAACCCAGCCTGCATCCCAGCTAGGAAGCACGAGGCACTGATGCATCTTCTGTCTTTGTGCTGAGCTCTCTGTAACACTGATCACCACAGCTCGCAGCAGGATAAAACACGCAGCTGTACCCTTTCCAAATTTCCAAAGGCAAGGCTACCCAATGGAGCCGTGTCCTGGCTGTGAATGTTGTTCTTTGGGTTCCCAGTTGCTACTGCCCTGTTCACACTCCAAGTACCATTGGCTGAAGAAAACATTAGCACAGTTGACCTTGTAACATGACAGAGTGAAACCTGGGGAAAAAAAAAAGCAATTTCTTTCAAATATAGGGTGCCAAATACTTTCTGACCCCGGTGTGGATGTATGAGACACATGAAAAATGGTGTGTAAATTCCTGTTTTTCCCCACTTGCTTTTGCACATGTCACAAAAGGGCTCGTGCTAGAGTTCTGTGTCCTCAAAAATAGTTTCAAGCGTGAAGAGGCACACCAGGCATACTTCATAATGCACAGCAAACCCGTGGGGGTCCCACAGAACTGTGGGCTCATTCCTCATAACCTTGACAACTGACCCGCTCCTGTTCACTGATACAGAAAGCTGTTTAACAGGGCAGTCCTGGAGCAAAGAGTAACAGGACCATGACATACAAATGCAGGTTCCTGCATGCAAAGATGTGATAGCCCCAGTTTCTCTCTGCATGGAGAGTCCTGTCTCTCCAAAGCAGATTTCAGAATCGACTGAAGCACCTCTGAAGGTAACAAAGTGCTGTGTCAGTGTTTCTCTGCTCTTCCTCCTGAAACCCTGTTTCGCACACACCTGAGGTACTGACAAGAAAATATGCACTGTTTTGTCTTCAGTATCTGATCTTGATATATTTATAACAATCTCAATTAGAAGATTTTGATGGCTCTGTTATGAAATGATCTCTTTGTAGCATCCCTCAAATTTATGCACTTCATCACTCCTGACTTCTATGCCTTTTGTTCTTCTTTTGTTACGAAGAGAACAATAACAGCGGAGTATACTGACACAAATTAGAACAGCTTATTCTCATTAACTTCTCCAAGAAAGAGAGCAGAGACTGAACAGTATCCACAGCAGCTCTCTCCAATGTTGATTTATGTTACAGAGCTGCAGTTCATGAAAAATGTGCATGTGAGATTGCCTGCACAGAGGCAAACATAAGCAACTGGCTGGCTGAAACCTGCTCATTTTCAATCTTGTACTAGGAGCCTAAAAACATTTAAATTCTCGCTACCATACCTTGTGCCTCTCTAAACTCTGCCTCCTCCTTCTTGCCACAGGGACACCTCTGCTCGGTGCTCGTGTGCTTTGTGTTCTGCATCAAGGCTGCCAGCACAGGGTTGGGGGCTTGTTTGAGCAAGAGCACACGTGCAGTGGAAATGGCTGGGTTTACAGGTGCCTGCTGTCCCTGAAAGTGGTTCATGGGGCACAATTAAATCTCCTTCTTGGCCTGCATTTGCAGGTGCTACACGGTGGGACCCTGAAACCTGCCCAGGTCACGAACATTTCCGATGCTCGCAGCCAAACAAAGCCATTAATTCGCAAGGATTTGTTTCCAGGTTTCCTTGCCGTTCCTCATAAACAACTGTTGACAGGTCTCTAAAATCCATTCACACTGAATTGCTTTGCTAATTTGCATATGCAAATAGAAGCAATTCAAAGTTAAGTGTCAATTTCCATAAACATTACAATATCTGGCTTGTAAATATACATGTACATGTGAAATACTAAGCCTAATTAGACCTCAAGAGTACACATAAATAACTTTCATTGTTTTTTTCATTTTGAACCTAAGCTTTCAGGCACTTGAACTCCAAAAACAAGGGTTTATTGGTTGCATTGTGATATATTCTGCATCCGATCCTTTAACTTTGGGAGCTGCAGAATGATGCTAATTTAAACTAATTTACAGAATGAAATAATTTCTCAAGAGCTCCTTTTTCCACAGGTCATTTTTGTTATCTGGGACTGGGTAAGAATAATATATCAATGCTAAATAAGTCTTCTGCTAACAATTTCAGGTCTACATGGTGATATCGAATGAATAGGGTTCATATTTTACTTCAGGGAAGTATATGCTAGTTTTCTAAGCAACAAGATACCTCTGGCTTTAATAATGAGAACTTTTTGTGAATCACACACCAGCCTTTGTTACAGGTAGATAAAAACATGAAAAGAAAATAAAGAAGCATAGATCTGGTTCCACAGTATACATAATATTTCTTATTATGCTTATTAGCTATCGTTGCAGACATTATAGTTCTTACCTCAAAGTTTCTATCAGATTCAACTCTAATGAAATCAAAGTTAAGACTCACGTAAAGTTTGACGCATCGCAAACAAAGCTTATTCCCATTTTCAGAAACACTTCTCTTCTTCTCCCAAGGTTTTAAGTGAAAACACAGGAACCTGATCACACAAATCCACCATTCTTCCCATTTTAAGGAATATGCCTTTTCTTTAAATCAAGAAGAAAAATGCACTTGCAGACACAAGTAAAAACAAAAGCTCGGCAATGACAGATGTGTGCAGGATTGGTCATTTACCAATATTTATTTAATGTTTGCATCTCTTTTGTTTCCATTGACACATTTAAGGGTTGTTTGGAGAGAGTGAATAAATAACATAGTACAAAATTCATATCCAGTCATACATGAAGAATTAAACTTGAAATTGAACCTTAAATTTATACATACAATCAGACCCTGTATAAAAAAACCATATCTGACTTTGTAAAATCTTCAGGCCAGTACGACCCTTTTGTTTTACAAAATTACTTGTGCAATGAGATATTGACAACAGCCACACACCTTTAGGTTTTATTGCTTTTGACAGGCCAATTTCTAGTTGCAGCCAAACAAGAAAATCTTAACTACCGTGTATACAAATACCAGTGTTAAATAAATCACCTGATTTTCTAAAATATTTACAGTATCCATGGACAATTTTTTTTTTATTTTATAAAACCTCTTTCTACATGTCTTTGAAGAAGCAAAGAAAATTCAGCTTTTATGATGACAAAAAAAAAAGTTTGGAGACAAATTTTGGAAGTATTTTAGAAATAAAGGAGAGACGGTACAGCAGTAAAATATAGCATTACTGCAAGAGATAATATGGGGTCTAATGCTAGAAAAACAAGTTGGTGAAGGCACACATGGAGTGGAGACTCACTGAGAGAAAGAAAGAAGGCACAGGAAGGCAGGGAAGAAAAAAAAAATAAAAATCTGTGTTTCCAGAAAGTCAACGTGGTCCTTGCAATATTTGTGACAGAACTGGAAGTGTATTGTTATCATTATTTTGAAGAAAGATAAAGAGAACACTGCTTCCTGTCTATGGCATTTCTCCAAAGAAACTATCGTGGATACATTTGCAAAATCCTTAGATTTCTCATTTTAATCAGGACCCAGTAGGAAATGAGGCTCATACATTTCTTCTGTGGCATTACACTGCCACATCCATCCACGGAGCTCTAACGCATCCATGTTTCACAACACATCAGAGTTCAGCTCACCTGACAGAAGGCAAATATGACGAGTTTTAAAAATAGCAGCACAGCTAAACTGCAATTTTCCCCTCTAACCAGCATGTCCTAATCTCTCAGCTTTGATCTCCTCTTCATCTGGGAAACCTGACACTAAACACTGCAGGCAAATTGTTTCACCTAGCTGCAGGCGCTTCCTTTGGGACAAGGCGTGAGTGAAACTGGGGTTTATCTTTCTCCCACGCCTAAGTTTAAACTTGTACTGCAGAGGGGCACATATTCCACAGCCTGGGAGCTTTTAAAAGATAAATCCCAGCGGGGCTGACACAAAAAGCAACTAAAACATTTACAGTTCCAGCTAACTCATAGTCATGAATGACTATACCTGTCACCTGTACCTTCACCGGGGCCACAGCTTAACTGAGGGAGAGTTTGGCCATCCAGCCCTGGCTGAGTATGGCTAAAGCACCCTCTGATCATTGGGCACAGCTTCTGAGAGCTCTTAGAGGATGTTTCACTTGTAACAGCAGCTTTCTAAACAGACCAGGGTTGATGAAATAGTGACAACCACGACCGTGACCCACAGCCTGAAAGTCGCTTGTTACTCCAGGCAATAATTGCAGCCATGTCACCGGGCGTGCCCCTCCTTCAAGAAAACACCAGCATAAACAAAAAGCAGCTGCTCAAAGAGACAAACTCTCAGTACTATAATTCTCATCATTATCAAATAGATTAAATACAACTGAAATTAAACACTAGGCACTTAACATAGGTTTACAAATGCAGAGACTCACTCTACATTCAAGCACCTGTGTGGTCTGCATGTTCAAAGGCCTTGAAAAACACTTTTTTTTCCCCAGAGAACTCACATAATTTTCTTCCTTTTCTATGAATTGGGAATGATAGATCCTCAGAAGCCATGCAGCACCTAGACATTTTCCAAATGCTCCCTGAAATCCATGACAGTTTTACAATCATCTCCTCAGAGGGCAAGCTAGAAGTCTATTCATAAAGTATGAAATTTGGTTAGTCCCCAGTGAAATCTCCACTTTGAGACAGAGACAAATATTTGACTAGCTAATGGCTAATTAAGGACTAACGTGCTAATTAGTGTTATAATGGATTTTTTAAGCACTTACAGAAATAATTAGACCAGGTATCAAGATGCAGCAAGCACAGACATGACTTATACATTGAGGATAAAATCTGAATCAACCCTTTCTTGCAGTCACCTACATTTAACACCTTGGCACGACTGCTATCAATGGCTCTGCTTTTTCAGAAGCTAGTTTTGAGTCAACTCTGAAAGCGGGGCAGTTACTCTTTAGGTTCTAAGTAATGCCATACTGGTACATTTAAAATCCACCAGGTACTGCATTTCAACCAAAGAGAGAAGAGCTTACCTACAGAAGTACTCTGATACATCAAAAGCAAAAGTAATCGAACATAAAGGCAGAAAGACATTGCAGATAAACTGCTTTTGGACAGTGCATTCCAAATGATGGAATCACATTGCCTTAAAAATTTAAAGCCCTGAATAATTGAAATTAAGGAGAGTATAAAGTTTATGAAAGGATTTTCAGGGTTATATCATCTTTTATTTCAAAAATTTGGGGGTCACCTCTTTCTGGTATGCCTCTCCCACCACTTTGTGTTCTGGCCTGAAATCTCTGTACCTTTGTGGCCATGCTGAGCTACATATTGTTTACTTATGCCCAGATTATCAAGAGCTCTAAATCAAACTGTTCCCTTCATTATTTTTCTCTCAAATCATCTGCACAATAATAGTATTAATTCTTTGATATTTCCAGGTCACTGAGCAAAGCTGTAAAAATTCATTCTTGAAATCACATTATAAGGACCTTACTGGAAACATCCTCTTTTGTAATGAACACTAATGAATTAATCAGGTTTTATTTCTTTTGGTGATTAGGTGGTCATTTTGCATATTCTGACTTTTCGAAGTTTAATAAAACTCAGACCAAAGCTAAATGGTGTTTTAGAAATTCAGTTCAATGCCCTCTATTTATTTTTTAACCTCACTCAGAGTATATTGTTGCAGGAGAAAGAACGATACAGCATTTTGCTTGTTTGAGCATCCAACAAGAAATCTTTTATCCCTCTGTTTCTAGTCCTGTATTTGCAATTCCATGCTTTCCCTCAATGAGCAATGCAGGGCAGGCTACCATAAACTCACCAGGGTCAGTCTGCTTGCACAATATGGAAAAACTGCCTTTGCTGATGCCTCCAGGCTCACTAAAAATCATCACTAGTGGCCTGGAGAGATCCTAATTCTGCTCCTCCAAAACTCTTCAATACATCTCAGTGAAAACTACTGCTCCTAACACTTAATATGCAGGTTTGTTTAACATTTTCTTTAAGTACTACACAAATGAAAAGTATGTTATATTCATAGAAGTACTCCCAAGATGCAAAATAGAAATAATTACAGGAACAGCAATTGTTCCTCGCCCAATACTAGAAACACTCTGCCAGGATTTTTCTTCAAAATAGTCCCAGGCTTTTATTGCACTGTGACAACCGTAGATTTCTCCCTGTACCATTTGGTTTGGTTTTCAAGTTTTAATAATCACCCACTTCTGGTTTACATTCCTTCTTTTTACCTCATGGGCTATTTTATAAGAGATACAATAAATCCAAATGGGAATTTTCTTTCTTAGAATTCTTGTCGCTTTCTCTATATTTATTTTACACCTATGTGTGTAGATATTTATTGATCATACCCATCTACCCAAATCCAGGGTATAATGAATAAAATTTTACACTTCTAGTGTCCTTTACTGCTAAGCTTGTTTTTTGAGATGTGCATAAGCCTTCTTGTTGACTTGTCTCCATGGAATTAACATGGAATTTAGAACAGAACCATGAAACAGCTGGAAAAGATGATGGGGGAAAATGTGTTTTTCTAGGTACTGCTAAATTTCATGCTTTAAAATTAAATTAGAATACAAATTCACAGCTTTCGGCTTCCAAGATATTTAGATGTACTTTCAAATATTAAGTCCAATTATGAGCAATTTGAGGCTAGATGGTCTCCTTGTTATTACTCTGAAAGCTTTCTTTGTCTTTCATAACCTGTGATGAGGAGGCAGAAAAAAGCAATTTTTATGAGCTAGTAGCAGACACTTTTTCTGTTCTAATTAAAAGTCATAATTACATTCTTGATTAACCCAGAATTAACAATAAAACAGATTAGTTATCAGCTTGCTACATTTTGTGAAACAATATCGAAGCTTAGAAAATTTTCAATTCTCTGACATTCTTAACATAACTAGATAAAGCGAAAACATAAATGCAATTTCTGTTTAACAATCTCCAATTTTGACATCTTATTTGAAAAATGAGCAGAATTACCAATTCAGACAAACTTCTACTGCTGCAGATTTTTGTTGGTTCATAAGCCATGTGTTTTGCTTGCATTATTTTAAATAACTTAATTGCACAGTAAGTTGTTTTTTTCTTCCAATAGAAAAAGTCAGTTATTGAGTTTTTGAATGTCAAAATTGAAATATCTTAGAAGGGTGATTTGATGCATTTAAAGAGAGCCAATAATCAATGGTTTGGGTTTTTTTAAAATTGACAGATGTCACACAAAGAATAAATCCATGACCTGACATGATCGAGGCTATGCAGGACACCAGTGAGAAAGGCAGACTCCACCTCGGTATGCTGCTGAACCATAACAAAGTAATCCACAGAGTGCTTCCCCCTCCCAAAACAAAGATTCCCTGACTCCACCTCATGGATGCAAAACTTTTCATAAAGAGAAACTGGAGCATTTGGAGTACCTGGGCAGGTAAATGACTCTATTCTTCTCCAGGATCCAAACAATGGTTACCAATCACTTCCTCACACACAGTTGCTATTATGGCACAGAATAACATCCAGGTTATTGTCAAAGAATGCTAATGCTTCTGTTGCAGTAAACTTGCAATTCAACAGCAAATGGTAGAGCTGGTATTCCACAGCTATGGAATATAATATGGGTGGAAACTTCACAGACATGAGTGAAAACTTCCCTCAAATGGCATCATGTTTTTTAGTCACAAAAGCTATTTTAGAGGTAAATGAAATCCAATAAGCCGTAGGAAAGAATCAAATATAACAGGGTTCAGAATGTGAAGATGAGAAGGAGGTGTCCAGGGCAGTGCTGGTGCAAGTTCCTGCAATATTCCCTAGGGCAGCCATTGCCAGAAAACTCGCCACAGATCTCTCTGCAGCCAAAAACTTATCTGAGACATTTCAGCTGTGAAAGGATGTTTAGAGCGTTTTAATAACTGAAATCACGCCACACACTTATAAATATATACATAAACAAACAGACAATTATAAATCATGCAAACTAAGATGGCCCTAACGTATCAATTAAACTTCAGGAGTTGAATCAAGCGTGAAATCTAATTCAAACTTATAGATCGGGCAGACATCTGAAATGAGCATCTCAAATTCCTGTCACACTCTATGAATATCAGAATTCTTTATCGAGAAGATTTGGGGAGGTCCATTTTTAGAACCTTGTGAAGTGTTAGAGTTTGAGCTGGGGGGGTGTCAGAGACTACTGAAAAGCAATGATCTGTAGGGCAAAACTTATTTTAGGGTTGGGGAAACTTACAAGTCTCAATTCACAAAGTAAATCACTTTTGTGCAGAGGACATGAAAGACTCAGGGTTCTTGAGGTTTGACTTTGACAAAATTGAGCTTATCAGAGAGACCATGCCTAGATGGATACTTCCACCACCTCTTTTCACCTTCCAACATCTGACTAAAACTTTCCTACAGCATGTTTTCATTTCAAACGTATCAGAAAGCAAAGAAAACTAACATTTATCTCATTTTAAAAAGTAAAAAAATGTACCAGACAAATGTTCATAACTACATGCTGAGAGATTCATACATTAATTTTTAAACAAATGTTTAGAGATTCATAAACATTGACATGAACAAGCAATTTTGCACATTGACTTAATTTGAAACTTGATTCTACTTGTGCACTGGGATAAAAAAAGATTAATATTAATCTGAGTCTTCTAGCAGAACTCTTAGTGTATTTGGGAGTTTAAAATAATAGTTTTAAATTTGATCAAGTAAAGGCCAGATGCACCTCTAATTACTTTAGACATCTTTTAAAATTCTATTAATGTTGTCATAAAATATAAAGTATCTATATCTGGAATTCCCAGAGGACAATTAGCAGAAAATCTACATAAAGTTTAACAGGTTATAGAGAAATTATAAACTATTGAGATCACATGTGATATTTATATGCTATAATCTTGGTCTTAGAAGCGAGCTTCTAAAATTCAGTATTACAGAATGTTGTCTTAGGGTTTTCCACATTTCTTATTTCTTCATTTAAATGCATCTAAACCAGTAGCTAATATTATTTTTGTTGATATACGAGGTAGCAGTCTCGCATAACAGAAGAAGAAATGCATATATGTGAACAAACCCAGCTTTTATTAACTACAGACTGCTAATTACAGAGATAAGAAAGAGGAAAGAGTCTTTCCTCTTACCAACATAGACTTCCCACATTTAAAAATTAAGAAAATACTCCAGATTTTAAATATTCCTTAGTTTTTCACTGGGAAAACAGGCTGTGTTCTCCAAAACAGAAATACATAGAAATACATATAGGCAAATAGCAAGAGGTGACATTTTTTCCTGCCCAGCAACCTGAAACTTGATGCAACTTAATGATCAGGAGATCAGAAAGGGTCTAAACTTTGCTGGACCACAAAGATAAGGGCAAAGGAAAATGTGCTTCTGAGAACCTCTAAGGCTCCCGAAAAGACGAGGTTAGTATCCCATTGGTGCAATGAATCGACAAAGGTCAAGCTGCTCTCTCTGCCCATGACTAAGAAATCAATCTCTTTTTCCTATCCTGGCAGTTTATTTATCAGTTTATATCTGACACAGTTTGTTAGCATATGTGAAAAATAAGCAAATCTGAACTAAAAATGCACACCAATTTAAGTGGTGTGGGGACAGTTGTCCGTGCATGTCCATGCTCTGAGCACAAAACCTTGAGTGACAAATCACTCTGAAGAATTTTTGAAGAATTCTCCTTAAAATTCATTTCTCGTACATGGTAACTGAAATTTCCTATTAAAACACACTATTCATCAACTTATTAAAAATATTTGTATTTCATACATTAGGTAACACAGAAAAACAGCATGGTTGTAAACTAGTTACTACAATTAACTAATAACCTCCATTTCCACTGTGAAATCTGAAGATGCACCACTCCTGCTTTGAACTAACATGAAAGGAAAAGAGCATCATCAGTAGCTGTGTAACATACGAGATGTGAAAAAAGTTCTGTCTATTAAAAATCAACAATACTTTCCAAAGTATTCATCTTGCATAGTGACTCACCCTGAAAGCAGCGCTACAGTTCTTCCGACGATATTAATTCTGAGCATTTATAACTCCAGTAACGTAAACTCTATTAATTTTTAACTCAAATTTTTATCTTTTTGCAGCAACTCAACAGTTGCTACATTTCCTTCTATATGTAGAAATTTGAGCTGTAACAAAGGGTTTCAAAACCCACAACGTCTAGTGACAGAACCTGTTCCCATGCCCAGCCCTCACAATGCTTGTGGGTATCACAGAAATGTCATACTTATCTCCACTTCATCCACCTCCATGGCATTCATACAAGCACACAAAACATTCATTTCAGTGTTGTACAAGAAATCTCCAGTTGCAGTTGCTAATTAGTTCACAAAAAGACCTCAAAACAAATAACAGGATCTCATACTAAATAGAGTGAGGGAAATTTCACGCCGTAAAAGCACACACAATATTGACCAAGAAGAAATCATTTTAGCTCCAAACTGATTCTTTTAAAATTTAGGAGAAAGCAGGAGATCTCTTAGAAATCACATACATTTAAATTGCACCCTCTTGATGAGTACACTGGCACAGCAAATTGCAGCCTAATCTCAGTTTTCCACGAGTTCCAAGAAACCTAATTGCATTCTGCACCGGCTCGTTGAAGCTCCTGGTTTGTGCACCTCAGAGCAAGCAACCAGTGCTTCATCTTGGCAAATTTCCACAGGGCCAGAAACAACAGAGCTGTGTTGGAGTGCATCTGCACCCCAGGCATTCCAGCCTAGGTCAGCAATAGCCATGGGATTTTTTCATTCCATGCTAAATAATGCAACTCTTTCCCTCTCCATCCTTTCTCTGTTTCACCTTTATTCTTTATCTGCCAAGTTTTTTGTTTGCCTAGCTTCTTCTGTGCTTTGTAATACCATGTGAGCCACCTAAAAAGTCATCAGACTTTCAAACTTAATTAAATAGTTCCCTTATAGTACGCCTTTGCTGTGGAAGGAAGCAAAGCTTTTACTGCATCAGCCAAAAGTAGGAGCTGTTCATACTGTCTCTAGTTCATTAGGAAAATTAGTAATAGTTTTTACAGTTGGCAAATACATGAGGATATTGTAACTTGCAATTATGCAGAAACAGAATGAACATTTAGAAACTTAGTGTTCAAATGAAAGAAAGCTGAAAAGTTTTGAAATTGTTGCTTTACAAACATGGAGAATAAAGCTGAGGAACCAATATATACAGTCATTTAAGTCTTACAATATCTGGAAAGCACAAGTATTGCTCCAATAAAATAAACAAAGGAATTTATCATCCAGAAATTATGATTTTGAAGCCTTTGTATTCTACCAATATAATTAATGACAAAACTCTCAGAAGACTATTTTGTAAATTAAGGGTTCTTTACCTACCATTTCCTCAGCTCCCAATTACCTCCTTGTTCAATGTATTCACTTAGGGAAAATAGCAGTAGGTGGACCAAAATAAAATCACAAAGTGAATTAATTTTCCCTAAAGTGCTGCCTGAATTCACGTTGAACTCTTTTAGGGACAGTGCTTTTTGTACTTAGAGGGTAAGTTTACATTCTGCTTCCTTTCTGAAGTGCTGTTTTATTACAGTATTCTCTTCATTGCTCAGCTCTCCTTATCACACTCAGGGAAATATGGTATCGATCTCATTTTATTTAAAAGTGACTTGAAAAGTACCCCAGGTTTATACACCTCTTATATGAGATATTCAGAACCGTTTTTTCTCTCAGAAGACTAGAAGTTTCTGGTTGAACTGTGCTCTGCAGTGGCCCCTGATGGTTAAATTACTTGCTAATTCCTAGTTTGCAGAATTTCTCAGGCTCAGTTAATTTTCCTTCAGCCCTGCTCTTCTTTTCAGTTCTCTCTCTCCTCAACTCCTTCAAGTGAGCCAGAAGTTCTTTAAGCCATGATTGAGGGTGAATTGAAAAAAAAAAAAAAAAAACGAACACAACTTTGAACGTGAAAGACTAACATATGAAATGGAGATTTTAGAATTAAAATTATTGTGGAAGGTTAAGGACCAAAACAATAGGAGAAACTGTGGTAAAAGGGAATTTTTTTAGTATTTTTCCATTTCATTTAAACTATAATCTTCCTTGAAAAATTAATGGGATAACTTTAAGGCAAATTTCAATTCCACTTACATAGTTGTTGACAACAATGCTGTCATTCATAGACACAGAAATAATTACAGATTAAAAGCTTAATTAAATATAAAACATTTCCTACCTCTCAGTCTGGCTTCATACAGTTGCCTTTCACAACTTGATTTACAACTTGAGACAAGACAAAATCAGCCTGTCATCTTTGCTTCCATCCTATCCCTTCAAACCTTCTTGAAACTGGTGGTAGCAGGTGCCTTTTGTTTGCCATCGAGCATTTTCTGCTCTAGCACAACAGCACTGCCCAAAATAAAACAGTAAATAAGCCCCAAAGTCCAGCAGACTATCATTAACTGTGGAATTCAAGGCTGCACTGAATCAGTGTTCGAGAAGAGAAAGTGCTGAGGAGACCAGAAGACCAAAGAATAAAAATGTAGAATCATTTTGGTTGGAAAGGACTTTTGAAATCATCAAGTCCAACCAATAACTTAACTCTGCCAAGGCCACCACTAAGCCACAACTCCCCTAAGCACTACATCTTTTAAAGAGCAGCAGGGAAGTATTTAAAATGCATGGAGAACATTAATTACTCAGTTTAAAATTCTTTTCTTTATTTAATCTTGCTTCTCATTTATGGTCATGGCAGAGTGGCTGCAAAATGGAAAAGCCAGAGGAGCCCACTGCCATCGCCTTGTGAACTCGACTCTGCCACATTTAAAGGCAGGTTACAGCCACCAAACGTGGCTGGAAAGGCTGCTCTAACATAAATGCCAAAAGCAGAGAGACATTTTTGGGCCAAGTATTGCTGAAAACCTCCAGAAGAAGGAAGAAAGTTATTTCAGTCCGTTCCAGTTGTTTCAAACAACAAGGATGTACCACAACAAACAGGGGTCTCAGAGATCACGGACTCACAGCATTGCTTGGGTTGGGAGGGATCTTAGAGATCATCCAGTTCCAACTCCCCTGCCATAGGCAGGGACACCTTCCACTAGAACAGCCAGCCTGGTCGAACACGTCTAGGAACGGGGCAGCCACAGCTTCTCTGGGCAACCTGTGCCAGGGCTGCACAATAAAATCATGTCTTCCCTATAGAAAATCTACCATCTTTTAGTTTAAAGCCGTTAATGACTGGATTAATCATTAAAATATTAAAAATAACCTTTAAAAGCCAAACATTCTCTCTGACAGGATCTTAAAAAGTAAGAATAATGTGTCACACCAGGGCAACTAAAAAAGCTTCATGGACTCCGTGTTTTTCAAGGAAGAATTCTAAATGAGAATCACACACTCGTTTATCTCTGCTCCACACTTTTCAGTGTGCTAGAAGGCTTCTCATGGGAGATATTTGCTGATATCATAGAAGGCTTTTCTGAAGATTTCCAGCATTCTTATGAGGATTCTAAAGTTCAGCGGTGCTTTAGCAAAGTCAGTCTGTAAATTCCAAGGTTTCTGGGATAAATAAGGGCTTCTGAGGTCTGGAGAGCAGTGAAACTCATGGGAGAAACCAATAAAACTGACAGAATGCCTTATGATCTTTTTATTCCTTGCACAAATGTCTTGCCTTATTTTAGATAAGTCAGAATGGTAGCTGGCAGGACACAGCCTTAGCATAGCTGCAAATCACGTGCGAATGAAGTCAGGACTAGGAGGGATGCAGTGCATGACAGCATAGTTTCTCACAAACAGAATCTCTTTAGCTTTGTAAAAGCTGCTGAGGCAAACTTCAATCCAAAAACATTAACAGAAGCTTTTGTCAAATAGACATAGTGAAAGGTATCAACTCTCATCAGAGAAAAGAAGAAGGGAAAAATCCATCCCCTCCCAGCAGTCCCCCAACTTCTTGGCTTCCAAGAGAATGCTCATTTCACTGGACAAATTAAAAACTTCCTTCAAAGTGCTCCTCTAAAGAATTTCTCACCTCAATTGAAAAAAAAAAAAAGGTCCTTAACATAAATATATATTTTTTAAAACATACAAATAAGTAATCTAACAACTCATTATCTTAACACTACATAAGACTTGACTAAAGCCCAGTGTGCGCTGTGCCCTGGTGGCCATGGCTGCCCATGTAAGCAGTTCATATAAAGATACCATTTAAATGAGAAGTTGGATATAGGATCTTGAAGAAGAGATGAGTTCTTGATCCACTTATTGAATATAAAATTCTGGCATTGTCCAAGGAACCACTAACAGTACAAAAGAGACCATTAACATCTTTCTGTTGGATTCTGTAAAACAAATGGAATGTGGCACCAATTCACCCACATGCCACAAGTAAGTCTAACATGCACCCTGTGAACTCAAAACATTGCATTTTCTCCTCAAAATAGGTTATATTGATAAAAAAAATGCAACAAGCATCAACAAAGCGAAATACAGCCCTAGTTGTTACATGCCTACAGTGGATAAATATTAGGAAAGCCTATGTATTCGTTTTGCTTATGTAGGATTTCTTATTTGGTAACGTCAGAACACATTTTTCAAAATGAGTTATGCTAAAATTGAGGAAAAAATTCCGAAAAAATAATATTTTGGATTCTTAGATGACATCTGCATAGTCTGAAATGTGAATTCACAAGAGCTAATCTTTTAAGGAACAGTGTGCTTCAGATGAAGGCTATGACAAATGTGAAACAACTTTATGGAGTCTACTCAAACGCAATACCAGACTCTAAAATGAGTTTGATCCTTCCGTACCAAGATCAAATTGAAATCAGGTCTATATCATAAAGTTCTGCTGGTGCAATGATATTAACAGGCTAAAAAAAAAAAAATCCCCAAAAATCACAATCTAAAGGACATACCAATATGTTTTCCTCTGCATTTCCAAAGTACATAAAGAGACAGTTTTCACAAACTGCAGTGAACTCTTGAAAACAAATAAGAGAGGCAGCATGGGGCTACATAGGGCTGCCCATGTTACTTCTCTGAAACTGCTCTGAGGGGTAGCATGATGGTAGCTATCTAGTAAATATTTTATTCAGTGTCATAATTCAAGCTAAATAAAGTGAAAGTCATCTACCACTGTTAAATACAGTCACTTCTGCAATTTCTCGGCAGTAAGAAGAGCAGATGCCCTTTTGTCATTCCCAAATTAGTGTTTGCTGTGGATTTATGAAACTTGCAGCTAACTTGCCTATCAAAATAGTGACAATATTATTCTGGACATGGAGAAAATTTGAATTTGATCTGGCCACGGGCCAAATCATAGGAGGTTCATGCTGAAACACAGTTAATGAGTAGCCAGAAGAAGTGGCCAGTAATTGGCAGCTCAGCTTCTGTTGTAATGAATGCTCATTAGGAAGATGGGCTGGCTACTCCGCTTCTTCATTTATTCAATTTTTGACCCATAATTTAAATATTCCAAACTGTTCCATTTTAAAATAGAGGACAAAAAGACCGTATGATCTCACGTATGGAGGTGGCAGTTCCCAAAATATTTACACGTGGAACAGCCAGTTAATACACTTTGCCATGCTTTCGATCATCAGAATTATATCTGACACTAAATAAACAACAATGATAAATAGTGGCGGGGAGGTACCTGTTCCAGAGAATGTGTGAGCTAGACCGAGTTTTGTCCATTCCCTAAAATGCGTCTGGGAATTTTTTTTGTTCAAAAAAAGGGTGTTGGGAGCAGCGTGCTCCCTCAGTGCTCCACAGGGTACAGCTGTTGGGCATTGTTTGTGCCCAGAGACGAAGGAAACACAACCCAAGGCAGATGTGTGCTGGTGTGTTTGCAACAAGCCTGATGCAGTCACACCCTTTACCAGCCAAGAAAATTGGTGAATCTAATGGGCAGCTGGACAGGAACCCGTATCAACCGGCATTTGGAAAACAAAATTCGGTCAAAAAGCAACCGGATTATGAAGCAAGATGCCATCCACTCAATAGATAACAAAATCAGACCATTTGAGAAGTGGGAGATGGGCCTCTTCTTTCTTTTCGACAAAACAGAAAATCTAACCCCACAGCTGATTGTGGTGCTGAGAAGAACGATAGCGATTTCTGCAACACAATTCTGTGCCAGGACCGATTAAGTGCTGAAAATGGATTTGGAATCAGCTGGTAGTAAAGCAAAGTATGCAAGTTCCACGATCCAAAATTAAATAGCTGAAACACAGTAATTCAATTAAATTCTCAAAAACTTTCAGTGATAAATCATACACATACATCACTTGCATAGATTACTTGCCTGTGTGGGTCCACCAATAAATGTTCTGTTGAGGAGTCCTTCCTACAGCTTTTATCCCAAAATGTCCTCAAAAGCATTCCTGAGACTGGTTTGGACAAGCTGCTCTCCTAAAAATTGTTTACACATGAGCTAAAGTCTAGAAGTGACCCCTGTCAGTAAACACGCAGTGAGTTTAGAGCCCAAACGTATGCCAGGGTGCTCCATCAGCATTGTACACGCTGCATTTCATTGCTCACAGCCTAAGCTTCACCATGGTGTGAAATGTAGCTCAAAGAGCTGCAGATGGACTGTACTCAAATGTATGAATTTCTGATGCTTTCCATGAGCTGCTCAGATCTGTGGGCTGCCATCCAACAGGTTTAGCCAAGCACAAAGCATGAAAAATTGCATCAAGAGACTGTTTCTGTAGTCACTTCAGCTGAGCTGCTGAATGCCATGCTCATCACCACAGTAAAAAACCAAAACATCAGAAAGGCCTGGGATTTGTTATGTCGAGCTAGCCAGCTGCTGCGGCCCACACCGCAGCCCAGCCGGGCCATCAGGAGACAGAGAGGCTGAAGAACATCACACGAGACACGTCATTCTGACATCCTCCCCCACATCTTCAGATTTTTGAAATCCTGGTCAAACAGCTCATGTCAATGTGCTTAAATCTAAGCTCTCTGAAAGCTCGTTATTCCAATTCAGTCAGAGGAAGGAGAGCGGCAGTCACTCCCAAACACATGCTGGTAGTACAGGGAGACTTGTGCAAGCAGAAGCAGCCTGTGTCAGTCATCTGCTCGTGAGGCACAGCGCGAGTGATTAGACATACACAATCTGTGCGGAAGGACTTGTTTTGTTGTTGTTTTTCATAAACAGCACAAAGAATTATCAGTACTGATTTAAACAGGCATGTACCAACCCAGCCCTTCTTCAGTGACACCCTCTGATCTTACTCTGTGCATAAATCCAAGCCCTACTCTCGGAAGAGCTCTTTGTTTCTATACTTTGCTGTTTAGAGGGGCGGTATACTCCTTCTGGGAAGGCATCTTTCTTTGCAAGGATAAGCCATATCAGCACCACAAATCTTCAAGGATAGCTACGGCACTAATGAAGTTTGCACGGGGTCTTTGAAACTGAACAAAGTGAATAGCTGATTCAAAGCAAAACAAACATGTTACTGAGTATATAATAGGTAAACAAGCATAACATAATAATTGTAATATTATATATAATACTAAGAATGGCAATGAGAGAATGACAATAAGAAACGTGAAATAACATCTGTGGCTAAAATGAAGCCATGACAACAAAGGACAAACACCCGCCACTGATTGTGCACCAACTTACCTAAAAGAGTAGCTGGACGTGTTTTTCTTATCTGCAGACCTATGAGTTATAAATACTAGTCCAATACCAATACAGAACAATTTCCCAGTAAAACACATTTTAGGCACAGACCCACCTCTGCAAACCAGCCGGCTTTTCAGACTGACATTAGTCACAAACATACCCTTTGCTTTTGTGCAACTGAACTTCTTATCCCTTGCCTGGGGACACAGAACTCGGAATATTAGGTTTCAATGACTTACTTTCAGCCATTTTTTAAAAAAAAATCAGTTATGTTTGCATCATCAGAAACAGAACAAACAACTCATTTTGATGGAACTCATAATATATCTTTTTTTAAGAAGGAAAAAAAGCGCTAAAATATTTACTATTGACCTTTTATATTAAAAGGGACACTAATGAATACAAACTACTCTCACCTTTACTTACCACTGGTCAGTGTTCTAACTCTGGCAGAAGTATGAATAACTAAAAAATAAAGTACTTCAGATATTTACATATTAAATGTAAATGTGTATGGTTACATACCTCCTCTGTTTCGATCTGTACACTATATTAAACATCAATGCAGAACCGTCAGGCCAAAGGAACAGTGGCCCTTTCACCGTATGAATGCTTTATTACAAACACAAGTGCAGGCTTCTCCCCATTTTCCCATCACTATCCTGTTATCCACACTTGCAGATGCCCACAGACAAGGAGATAATTTAATTAGCATACACAATTAAACCAAATGAGGGTATCAGGGCCCTTATGTTCTTACTTTCATTATTAAAGCTTATTTTGTAATGATAGTCATCAATTATTTTTCAGATTTTGAAGCACAGTCACAAAGTAAGAAAATGTTTCCCAAAAATTACTGTAGAGGATTTAAGAGTTTGTATTTCTTGTGGCCACACTATCAAAATAAATTCACCGTAAATGTAGTCAGCAAGCACAATTGTTGAAAGGTATGACGGCAAAGACATTTAGACCACATCCTTAACAGCAACTTTTGCCAGAACAGCATCCTGCAACAAATACAGGGGGAAAAATAAAGGACATATTTGTTCATATGTCCAAGAAGGTTTCGTACCTATAACTTTTCTATGTCTGCTTCAGGAAAATTTACCATTTAGGTATCTATTTGGATTTTATATAAGAGTCTTGATTGACTGCCAATTGGGACTCAAAATGCTTCCTCAAGTGTTATCATTTCAGTATTTTTGAAAGGCCGTTTCACAACGCTTTGCATTTCAGTGGTAGGAGTGCCACAAACACAACACCTCGGTGTATTTAACACGGGAGCTTTGCAATGGGAGCCAGCAAAAACAATGGAAGTGAGTTCTCCCAGTAAAACCTACATAAAAAAAATACATTTGCAATTAAGGGATTGCCATTCGTGTATGATAGGAACTTTCTGACTCTGCTCATTCATTTTCAGCAGTTTGTGCATGGAAGACTGCTGTGCCCTGAGGATTTGTTGTAGACAAAGGGGGGTTTTTTACCTCAGTAACTATTCAGATTTTGTACTTTTACTTAGAAATGCATATGATTTAGGAAAAAACAAACATTTTTCTAGGTCTATTTTTTTCACCTGAAATCTTATGCTGTCATGGACAGGATCTGATTTTTTAATCGAATTATAAAGAAAGCCAAAGTTCTGACTCCCTAGTGTTATTAAGACAAAAGATTCTTCCAAAATGCAAAACAGTTTAGTACTAAAACCTTCCCTTACTCTGGTATGAGCGAATCATTTATATGTGCATGCACATCTATTTTGTTTTAAATTTATAGCTGATGATTTAGGCATTATATATAGAAATTATGTGAAAATATGGGTTGCTTTGAAAGATGTTTTTGCATGCACATCTAGAGCCATTCCTAGTATAAATTAATGTATTTACATCTCACATTAACACTTCTCACCTATTGAGTGTTTCTATTGTCTCAGGTTGTTGTTATTTTGCTAAGGGCCAGATATGCAAATATCAGCATATTATAAACCCTTTTTCCCATAAAAAAGCTTCCCTGTTTTAAAATAATTTTGTTATTTAGCTATTATTTCCTCATGAACTTCAAAAAATATTTCAGCCCAACAAATTCAAATCCCTTTAATAAACATTCCTTGCAGCTTGTCTGTACCTTCCTACAAATTTTATACACATTTAACAACTTTGTCCTTTGTTGTACCTTCGTGACCCTTTCCTCAAAATATATGTGAGTGATACAAAGACAACAGTAATTCAGAAGGGCTTGGCACATTATTTTGGGAATTTTCAGCCCGGATTTCTGTTACCTTCTCAATCGTATTCAAAAGTCAGGGTCCACATCAGCTGAGGTTCAGGTTATAAATGTAACGAATAAAACTGTTTTGACTATGGGTAGGAATGATTGTGAATAATCTCAAATTTATACAGTACACCATAAGTCACTGCCACCTCTTATTCATGTGAGCATGTACACATTTATTTGTTTATGGAAAACAGTTCTTAAAAAAAATTCTCATAATGTTGCAGCAGCATATGCTACACAGAGAAATTGCCCCTTTGATCTGTATAAACCTACATGTTCAAGACATCTTTAATCTAAAAACTTTCTTCTCTATCACCTGTGGAGAGTTTTTAATTAAAAAGTTGAGTTACTAGAAAAAAACCTTAATCTGAGTTAAGAAACTTGGGAAAAAGAGCTTTCACAATTTTCTTCAAAATAGGCACAAATAGATAGTGTATTCCAATTATGAACACACTTGAGAATAGTTAAGCTAATGAATATTTCCCCTAACTGTTACAAATACTAACAATAATTGACTAATAAGTATTCACTGGAATAATTAATTACAGTAAATTTTAAAATAATCTTGAAAAGATCATAAGGGTTTTAAAAAAGAATATAGATGCATCCATTTGTAGCAGTAGCAAAACCGGTCTTGAAATCTCATTAATTTAGCAGACACAACTTTTTTCTAAACAGGAATATAAGAGAACACATATTACATTCACCACACATATAGCTTTTGTTTTACCATCCCACCACTAAATTTTGTATTTTGCCCATTGCAGACCGTATACTCAGCAGTCACAGAGCAGTTTTACTGAAAAGCATCTGAAGTTACCAAAGGTCACTCTCAGGAGGATGTATTACTCAGTGCCCGCAAATAAGATTTCCACTTAATGTTTCTCTGCATGAATTTGATCCTAAGAACTTTAGTCACGATTCAGCAAAACCTCTAAAGAACAGGCATTATCCCCCTGCCCTTGATGGGGGCGGAGAGGTTACTGGACCCCTTTGAGTAAATCTGGCTCTTTCTTTCAGCCTGAGAGGTGAGGTAATCCTGAAGGAACTGCCTCAAATACAAGGACATGAAAAATAAGCTGGATGACTACACACGTTGTCAGAAATACCAGTAAGAACAGAAACTTTGTTGAGCTGGATCCAGCAAGATGGAAGAGCAATTAGCATTAACATTTATTATTTCAATATTATTTTAAAAAAATAATCAGCTTTCATTGTCTTTTAGCTTCTGGACCTGGACCTCTCACATGCACTGGCAACACTCTCAGGTTTTTTTCTGCAACCACAGGATTCAGAAGCTGTCATTCATGAGTATCAACTGGATCTCTCAGGTAACCATTTGAAAGTCCAGAACTTAAGAGAAATACTTGATGTCACAAGATCCATCATAACAAAAATTAGAAGAGTTAAAAATAGCTATTTACTGAGGGTCATATCAGCATTCAGCTCTAATCAAATGGTATCAGATATTCAAATGCAGTACAAATCCACTTAAAGAATGTTTCTTTAATCAATGGATTGACAAGGCCCCAAGGAAGCTGCAAAAGGCAATCAGCATATGCTGGCAGGGAACTGGAAGTGTAATTACAATCTAGAGAAAGGAAAATTTCACTGTGCCCTTCAAAATGCTACAAACTCCTGTCATTTGCATGATGTCCCTCCTACCAACAAAAGACACAGAATCCCCTTTCCCGTATATTTTCCTGTCAGCCATTTAGTACATCCACAAACTGGGAAAGTCGGGAAAGAAAGGAAAATGAGTTTTGAATAAAGCTGTGTTTGACTTGGAGTTAAATTTCTGAGCTCACAACCCATCTCCCACAGTACTTGGGAATTTCTGCCACACGACCTGACACTCAATAAGGCCCTTTCTAATTGTGCCACAGCTTTCAATGATACAACATTAAAAAGAAGATAAAGCTTGTTCATGCTGATGAACTTTCAGTAACTCAGGTGCTCTGTATTCAAATAAAATTTTTCTCCTTTTATTCCTGATTATTGTATGGCTCATTAAAGGAATAAAACCCAGCATGACACGAAAAATCACTTTAGTCTGATAAAATGAAGTAAAACTCTTTTCAGCAGCAGAAGTAGCTTAGCTTGCCTCTAAGAGAGAAGCTGAGCAATAATTACTTTTATTTATCACAGAACCTATTTTATGATTTTAATGTTTTCAAAAATTACACTTCTGAACAAGAGATTTTCTTTCCTACTGAGAGGAAACCTCCTTTTTATTTATTTAGAATTTTCCTGCATACATACATGGCATAAATTTTAGGGCAACTAAAGTTTCGACTTATTTCATGTTCAAATTTTGTCTAGTTAGAATAATCTGCAAACTGGAAATAGTTAAACAGTGAACCAGCAAACAAAGCAAGCAGAGATGAGGGAGGAGGAAAAAACTCTTTAATCAAGTTGCTTGCATGTCTTCACCTATATTTCTGAAGGCAGATTTATCATTAGATCTTTTACCAAAAAGTCACTGAAAAACTCAGAATCAAAACCATTAAGTTTCAGGAAATAATTGAGGAAGAAAACATCAGCTACTCAATGTTCAGAGAGCACTGGGGATGCTTTAATAGCAAAATATTTTATGACAAAACTGTCTGGTTCAACAAAGCCAAAGAAACCGGCCTAAACACGGAAAGTTGTCTGGGTTGCAAGCTTGGGGTTTATTTAGGTTGAAAGTTTTTTTTGTAGGATTTTTTAGGTCTGGGTTTTTTGTTTGTTTCTAGGGGTTTGGAGGGGGCGTGGAGGAAGGGTAAGAGTGGGGAGGGTGGGGTGTTTGAGGTTTCTTTTTGTCTCATGGCTCCAGGATGCAAAGGTAGATGATAACTAGCCTTTCTCCAAAGATCAGTCACCTGCTTTTTTCGCCAGTCACTACTAGGATGATCTCACTTTTCAGCCACTCTTCCAGCAAACCCAACAGGGTTGCCACTATCTTCCCTCTCCAATATCTTTTCAGTTCTCCTGCTGCTGCATAAAAGAGTGAACCAGTTAAAACTTCAACCTCTCCCTAAGCATCACTTAAAAAGCCAGACGTGGCAGACAAGCTGTTCCTGGTGCAAGCTAACCAGTTTCTGTGGAACAACCCCTGAAACCTCCCTTGAGCTGAACTGAAACGAGGTGAGGATCCCCCTGGAGGAGGCACAGAGGCGAGCTGGGAAGCCCTGATGGCTGATACTCCAAGCCTTCACAGATGGCTTCTGAAGAAGGTTCAAAGGCAATTACTGATGAAAATACCAATTATGAGCAGCTTCCCTCAAAATAATAAGCAATAACAAGTTTTATTTGCGATAGCCAGAAAGGAAAACTCTGATTGCAAATACCCTGGTGTTTGATGAGAAATGAGATTTTCGTGTGAGTTACGTGCTGGTGAGTGAAGAAGTGTTCCATTTCCTCAATCCCCCATTTTATGTAAATCAAGAATCCTGCTAAACTTTGCAGTTCTATTTTTTTATGTAATAAAAACTTACAAAATAAGAACACCTCCCTTCCCACATACGCACACTTTAGTAGCAACAAGCAGATTTTGGAACTTGGTTCCACATTTGTTACCAGGGAAACTGCAGAGACTTGGAGAGATTCACATGCAAATTATTTCCTAATCTGCTCTGTCATAAAAACACAATCTAGCACTCAACTAGCAATATGCATTGAAATGCAAAGCCCAGGATTATCAGTGAGCTCAGTCTTAATTTTGACTCTGTTTGGTTCTTATATTCACAGCTTATATCCCTGCTATGAAACTGCTGCTAAACCACTCTGATTTGATGAAAAAAGCCTTCTACCTACACTGTGTAATGAAGACAGCAAGGACCAAATACCCTTTTGAGCACAGAAAAGATTCTCCTGCCTCCCAAGCCAGCCTGGGCAGAGCATTTAGCCCTCGTGTCCCTGCACTGTATAACCAGCCCTCCTGGGCCTGGGGCTAGCACAACTTACTCGACTGGGATCTGAACCTACTGCTGCAAAGGTCACTACTCTATTAGCCTTAACATTTGGGTTTGCTCCAATGAAAACACACACTGGCAAAGTGCAGAATACTGAGGGAAACAGGAATTAAAGTTCTACAAGCCCAACATTAGCAGCGCTATTTAGTACACTCCACCGAAGGAGAGCGAGCCTTCACTCAGCTGTGAGTGTTCAGTCATTCCCACGCTGCCTTAAATTAGTTAATCCATGTACTTCCAGCTCCAATGGAGCTGCACAGCCAGAGCCTGCAGCTGCTGGCAGAGGCCAGAAACACCTGAAAGTTTCTTGCAGCTCTGTTAGGTCCCAGCTGCAGCAGCCTTGATTCTGTCTCATGCCCAAGCATGGCAAGATTCACAACTTCTTGTCCTGCCAAAGGCAGCAGAAGTATATCTTCAGGGAATGTGATATTTACATTAGAGAGCGATAAAGGAAGCTTATTTCCTGTCACAAAAACATTACAGAAACCTGTCTGCTCCTAACTCCTTCCGCTGGCTTGAGAGAGGATGTGTTATCAGCCTGAACTCCAGGGTAAGTGATACCCCAACTTTGCTTGGATAGAAACTCATCAGAACCTGACAATGTGCATTTAAGCATTTGATTACATCACCCATTGGTCATTAAGGAAACCACAGTTGCATCTTCCAGTTACAGCCTATTTGATTAAGTTATATGATACATCCTCCAGCATTATTCATGCCCCTGTGCACTAGCAGCTAATTTCCTTTGCTGCATGTCATCCGGTTTTTATTAATGTCTCCTCCAAAATGATCTTTCCAGTTATATCTTTTTCTCTTCTCATACCTTCTCATAGCTCAGTCTAGTTCTCACAGACGTACTTTAATTAATTTACCTGAAGAATATACCGTTACTTAAGTATATGAATAAATTTTATTTCATACCTTCATATGAGTAGGTTTAGTCTGGGTTTAACTGCTGGTTTTCCTTTTAGTGAGGGTTATTTGATTCAAAAGTACTTTTTCTGAGCGAATTCAGCTCTGAACCGTAAATGACTGATGCAACTTTTACAACATGCTAATTTGCATAAGTATAACTGCTGATATTAGAACAGGAAAGATTAGCCAACAGTTTAGAGCACCGACTAAATGTGAATTTTGTCCCTGTAATGTGCACAGGATGTAGAAAAACATACCCAGTGTGGCGCTTTCACTGTAACTCTGATAGTTTAAAAACATAAAACACCTACAAAGATGGAAAACTGCTATTTCCAATTCAATTAATCTAGTTATCATGGATTTAAATGCACCTTAAAATGCTCAAAAACTTGAAGCGGCATCTTCTATTGCCAGAGTTGCACCATGACCCAAAAAATAGATACCCCAAAGCACAATATTTACTCTTCTTGCAGTTTGATCCCATTCCTACCACAGATGTGCTGGAGCAAGATGTGCTGTCTCCCCAGGAGACATTGCATGCAGTAGCATGATCGTGGTAAAACCCACACCCCACAGGTCGAACCATGCCTGATTAGCACTTGAGAACCCGAGTGAGAGTTCTGCTCCGGAGGTGGCGGGATTATCTCGTCTCTCTCTGCTTGCAGTGTGTACTAACAGTACACAAAACCACCGAGGGGTTTACAAAAACACAAGGAGAGCCATAGATGACTTTTTCCCTACTTGCCCTTGCCCAAACATACATGGTATTAAAAGTGCCTGCAAACATCATGTTCTATCTGCACATGAGCATTTCTCCTAAACTTTGTCTCTTTTAAGTTTAGATTTGGAGCAGACTCCCTCCACTAAACTCGATAATCTGATCTCCAGATTTTTTCTTTCTGCAAAAAATGGCAGAGATGAGCTGTCAGGAAACACAGAATATATGGTAAAAAATTCAAAAACTTCACAGAGAAGCTGATGCACGATGTGCATTATGGTACAAGTGAAGAGAAAAACCAAGGGGAACTCATGAGGTTCTTGAAAAGGAACTTAATAAAAGATAAAAAATGCTTTGAAGTGATTTAAGTATTTCAGGATTATTTAAACATCGTCCTGGATGTGAGCAAGGCTCAATTTAGTCTTCCTTCCATAAATATGCACTTGCCTTTCTAACAGAGATCTTCTTAATCCCTTTTCTATCCTGTTATTTTGGCTAATTCCAAATGTATCAAATCCACATACAAATTCTATTCCTATTTGCCAGTGTAGTTATCTTTAACATATGCTAAAACAATAATTGCCAGGAGGGGGAAAAAAAAAACTTATCAAGGTTATATTACTGATTATATACTATTTTTTAATGGATTCCATTAAATCCTGCAATACTGTGCTGTTTAAGATCACTACAGAGTTTAAAAAGTAATTTGTATAACAACAATGAAGAATTACTCTGACAGAACTGTGAGGGAATTCAGCCTTCAGTGATGAACGCTGTCTGAACCTACGTCATCTCATTAGTGTTGAATTAATTAGGCTTTATTTATTCATATGACATTAATGATTATACAGAGCCCATAATTGTCAAAGTTTCAGAAATTCTTGGTGTACTTTGATGGTGGGAGGGGTTCAGTAGCCCTGTAAGAGATAATAACCCAAAGTTTGCATTCTAGCTTTAAGATGCCATTTTAATTTTTATTTTCATCCTGAACTTTTAAGATTCATAAAAGCTTCAGCCTAATTTTTTCCCCCTACAGTCAGAGAACAGTTCAGTTTTGAAGTACAAAAAGCACATCCATAATTAAGGCTTCCATAAGAATTATGCCGTATGATTCATTTTGTTCAAAACCAACAGCAGATATTATGAGGACACCATTTATTATATGATTACTACATTGAATTCTTGGTATTTAATCTTCACACATTAAATATTCTGCTTTTTATTTAGCTTTTGTAAAGAAATATGGCTTACATGTTACAACAAAAAAGGAAGAAATAGGGGAGGAACAAGATTAATATTTTTTGGGAATGTGTGCTATTATTTTGATTTGTGAATGAATATGAATTCAAAAATATCTTCAGGTACTTTAGTCTGTTGCATATACATGCACTAGACTTTATCCTAAAGAAGGAAATTAAAAGTAAAAATATGAGAGTTAGATAAGCTTTCAGAAAGGCTAAATTTAGAAAATGTTTCTGAATTATATTTGACACAATGTAAAATACCCTTGCAAGACGTTGAAATGTCAGCTAATTCCTGAGAGGAATATTACTATTTAAGTATTACTGGTTAAACAAAACAGAGAAAAGCGAAACAGTTTTATGCATTTGCGTGTCAGCCCAGAACACCTGAAGAGTTTCCTGATTTGCACTGAAAGAGATGCTTGAAACCTGCAAGGCTCTGTTTGGTAGGGGAGCAGAACCAATGGCAGTGGAGATGTGTTTCAGGAAGGGATTCATGGAACGGTCCATCACTAAAAACGAGAAAAGGAAACCCAGAATTGCTCTCATATCTTAGTCCCAGCACTCATGAAGGCGCTGCAGAACTGCAAAGTACCAGGCACACCCTGCTTGTCACAGCATTACATTTCTGCTCTGACCCTCGAAGGGGTCTGTGACAAGGTAAGCTGGCCAAATGGTATCAACTCTTTAATAAAACCTCAGGTGTCAATCACATCAGACAACTACAGCAACAGACATTTAATTATACCTGGCAATACGGAGGTTCCAAGGATGAGCAGGAGTTTATGTTCCCAGTCACGCAAAAGCCCTTTCTGGTTTTGTTTCCTGTGGGCTTCTTGTTTGTTTGGGGTTTGTTTTGTTTCATTTTCAGGTTGGTTGGTTGGTTGGTTGCATTTGGGTATTTTTATAGTAGCTGGAAGAAGTGAAATGAAGAATGGATGTTATCACCTACAGAGAATTCAAACACAAAGCAAAACTGCTGTTATAATAGTCTGTCCTGAAATACAAGCAAAAATATAAAAAATAACAGCCTAAAACCCCTCCTTGTTTCTCTGGCAAGTGCTGCACTCAAACACAGCACAAAACACAAGCAGGTGAGTGGAACAACAAATTTAATTATTCCCAGAAACCCTCTGGGCAATGTTACATATTCTCAGGGTTACCTATCACTACATTACCATTAATCAGCAAGGTTACACACACACACACACACAGAGAGAGCTCTGACAACATTCATTAATGGCTTTTCATAATGAAACAAACAACGTATGAAAATAAGACAATGAAGCTTCTTTTTCACTGCTTTGTTTTGATCCAGAGGAAAAAGAGATGATCTTGGAAGTATTTTTCAAGTAAAGACTCTATAAAATAGCTGCAGTCTAATAATTTAAATATTTTATTTAGCTTTGCTTTTTTCTTTGATTGGCTTGCATTCAAAAATAAGATTGCAAAAAAAAAAAGAAACTTTTTTTCAAACAGTGAGTAAAGGATTGTCACCCAAAGCATCAAATACAACGTTGATTACTCAATAATTGGAAAACTGAGGAAAACATTAAAAATTTTCTTTAGACAGATGTGTTTTCAGAGACTTGGAAGCTTTCTGAGAAAATGATTCCCAAAGTCCTGGCCAGCTTAGAGCAAAGCAAAACACAGCATAATGAGTGAACTGTAAAAGTGTGTCTTGTCAGTTGTAAAGGAGAGGAACAGGAAAGAAGCTGCAGTGCACAGAAGGTAGTGTTTGATAAGATTTATGGAGAAAGCTATGGATTTGTTTCTCAAAGTAATGATGAGATTGAAAAGTCTCCACTCAAGGTAGTCTGGCTGAGTTCCTGTTAGAATAATTAATTCAACGCTGTGGGGATGGAATTGTTATTGATGTGTTGAGGCACCAGGAGACTTGGACAGGCACTCTTTAATTATTTATAATCTAAGTAAATAAATATAATTAAGTAATATTTATCTTTATGAAATTCAAATTGAATCTCAGAGGTATAGAAGATCACCTTTGCTTACAAACCAGTGACTTCGATAAACTTTCAAAGATCTACTAATATTGTGTTGAAGCCAAAAAGTCTTTAGTTGTAGGAACCTAGAAAATGCTATGGCAATGTTTTGATCAGCATAAAATCCCAATTTTGTCAAGAGAAAATCAGGCAAGTTCTGTCACAAAGATGACAGAGACAATAAAGGAGAGATATGAAAAAGTTCAAAAATCCGGAGCATGCATCACATATAAAATACATGCAATTTCCTCTTCTCGAAGCTTTTGGGCATATTTTAGCACCAAGTGAAGACATGACTTCACCCAGATGAAAGTGCTTTATGTGAATGTATTTATCACTGCAGAGAAGCAGAAATGGTTCCAAGCTGGAAAAGGATGGCTGTCAATACGTCATGAAAAGAAATAGCCTAGAGAATGTACACAGAAGTATGTGCACGGCCAGGAAATTCCCATCTTTTTCCAGAATCCAGTATAAACTTTCACTATCCTGAGTCTGCTTCTGCAAAGGATGCAAGATTGTCTTCAGGATCTTTATTTTTTTCACCTGTTTAGTGATTTAGGGATTTTTAATATGTTCATATATCCATGCTCCTTTGGGTAATCTCAAGAGGAAGCATTATTTTTTTAAAAAAATTACAACTGAAGTTCTTGCATTATATTCTGACTTCAGGACGTGAAACTCTCTAAAGGTGATTAAGCATTGTGAGATCTAAAAATAAGTTGACAAAATATTGCAAATCTTGAAGGTTTCTTCAGACACAGTTAGCTAAACAGCTAGAAACGGAGTATAGTAGAAAGTAAAGGAAGCTCCTCAAAGTCTAGGTGCCAACCAACAATCTACCAGGAACAAAACAAAGCTCTCCTTCAGCTTCTGGAGAATTGGAATCAAGATTCTATTGAGGCAATGGAATGAGATTTAAAATACAATACATAAAAATACCTTCTCATCATTCTAGCCATTTCTATTCTGCTGTAAGCTGCCCTCCTCTTGACTTTCCATGTATCATCATTGTCAGAGGAATTAAAGAAAGGGCCTGTTTAGACAGTTGCAATGGTGGTAATGTCTATCCTCTCAAGCCAATGCAGTAGGATTGAAAACACTGAAACATACCTTTCCAAGCTGTTTTGGGATGAGCAGAAGAAAACTGAACAGTAGAAAGACCAAACCAGAGAGGGAATTAAGGAAAAAAATTGCTCTTAAGAAATACGCAAATCAATCACATTAACAGCACTGGAGATAGTCTAATTAATGGCATTCCGCCATTCCATGTGGCATTTAGTGAGAATCCTATACAATTCACTCATTCAACTGAAGACCACCCCACGTAGTTCCAGCTGCCTCCCTCAGGGTGCAGGGGATGGCCTTGTTACAACTTTTCTGTCCCCAGTCCCTCTGTTGCTCGGGGTAACTGGGACAGGCTGGCACTGCAGAGTACCCTGCACAGCCAGGGAGGGAGGGGACAGTGACAAACAATTTGTAACAATGACAACCCTGGTGGGCGAGTGCCACAAATGCTGAAAAGAGTGATGATAGTTTATAGAGAAATAAACTGAGATCTATAATGGTGTGAAGTGAGGCATCTCTGAGAAAATGAAGGAAGATGAAGTAATTTGAACACACCGCTGTTCCTGTGGGTGCAGGGACACGAGCTGAAGGAGCTGCTGGAGAGATGCAGGTCTCGGTCCTAGAGGCGCCTCTTGCATGCTTACCAAAAGCATCATGTACAGGAGTAGCCAATTTATGATGATGTTTTCCTTGAGCAGCCCACCGACAGGACAGAAAGGGCTTCCTACTGTGGGGGTAAGGCAGCAATATGGGACACGGAGAAGATTCTTTCGACTGCAAACTCTTCAAATTGTGACAGAACACACAGGTGTGTTTCAGGGCGGTACTGCCAATCAATATTCTGGTTTAAAGTTTCGGCAGCCTAGGGGATGGCAATTCATTCTCAAGCATTTTCGCCTCACCAGAAACAAGGAAAACTTTACATATCTATCTTAGATACCACATTCTTAGTTACAAAAACACCGTGTTGTAATATTGATTTACAGGGCTGGATCTTCAAATCCTGCTCAGAGCTAAGAATTAAAGGGCCCGTCTGTCCTGATCCTGTGGTTCCATACTGTTTAACTGGTACAGTACAGGGACACGTTCTTATCTCCAGTCCATTGGAAGCCACGTGCAAGTGTGAACCTAGCGCACAGTCACAATGCAATTCTTTGTAACACAAAGTAACTCTATTACTTTTGAGGGCCATTTCGTGTGATAAAAAGGAGGTGAAGTAATGGTTCTGAGCTATTATTGTGTCTTATTTTTCTCTCCTTATACAAGAAACAGTGTAAAAATGCACCATCGGTCTGTCCCTTCTGAGCTTCTCCTTTCCCATTTCTATCTGTATTTTCAGTGCTTTTCTGTATTATGTGCTTTATCTTGAGATAGTTGCTGATGAAGTTTTTAAACTTTGGAAGACGTAGCAGCAACATCACAACCAGACAAGTCCAGGATCCTCGGCAGGGCCCTCGGACCCAGCAGTCAAACGGGAGGAGCTGTCAGCTCTGCTACCTGGCTCAGATGTCACGTCAGTTCTCCTCCGGGGCAGGTGTTCCAGCAGCGGTGCCTTCGTGCCATTGTACCAGGCAAAACCTTTTAAAAGGATTCTCTTTGATGTGTAACCAAGGGAGAGCACAAGTTCCAAGTTCAGCTAAGCATGTTGTGAACATTAGCAGGTTTAGCTCCAGAAAGCAAATACAAGTGACAGCCTGTAAGTCAAGATATCAGTTTGGAAGAATTGCTGCAAGAAAGATACTGGGACGAAGAAACAGCAGGTATTGTGGATTTTCAAGTGAATATTGGAGCTCCTGAAAAGCACCACTACCCAGAACTTTGATTATAATAGGAAAGGTATTAACATGTGCTTTACAGTGCCACTTTACCTGTCCCTCACACAAAAGGAAAAATCAGAGAGAGGGGAGCATTTCATTTTCCTTTAGTAACAATAAACAACATTGATACTTGCAGAACGCAGTCTAGACTTTCAGTATGGAATAAAACCCTCCAATCTTAGCACCACACCTTCCTCAGTCTTGATACAAAAAATTT
Organism: Mohoua ochrocephala; assembly: GCA_013398855.1. Taxonomy (NCBI): domain Eukaryota; kingdom Metazoa; phylum Chordata; class Aves; order Passeriformes; family Acanthizidae; genus Mohoua; species Mohoua ochrocephala. Next base: position 782,532 of record VZTA01009496.1, read on the forward strand.
ATATCCCACCCAGGAGGGTAACAGTGTTCGCCAGACCCAGCTCCCTGGAGAGCACAGGCCAACCAGGGTGAGCAAATTGGTCTAAGCTGTGGTTGCCAGTTAAGCCTCAATTAATCCTCTCCATAGGTCAGCATCTTGCAAATGAATGAATGGGCACACCACCTGGGAGACCGTATACAGGCTTTTCCTACCTCTTTAAAGAATTCCTCCCTCCAGCAAGATATAAGTCATTCTGAAATTGGTGGGTCCTTCACTTTCACATTTTCAAAGGGAGTTTTGAACTCAGTCTATGAAGGATTAATACACGGTTTGAAGTCCAACCAGGACTTCTTAGGTCTGTGGTAAGAACAGCAGCACAGAGCAATCACTGTTACTTTTGATTTAAATGCCTCATTTACTCCTTCCACATGAAAAGCTATTAAATAAAATTATGCTTAACTGATGACTTAACACTAAAGGAATTCTCTTTCTGCACAGACTGTTGTTGTACACTGTCCCCAAAGCAACCACTTTCTGCAACTGGATCTCTGTCAATGCAGTCAATGTATCAGGAAATACACAAAATGAAATAAAAACACACTATGACAAATTAAAAAAAAAAAACACACCAGCATTTTCCACTGCTCTAAAATAAAAAATGAGATCAGTATAAAGTCATTACACATTAATTGTGGGTGAAGTGAATTTTAAAATCTTATTCCTGTAGTTTTAATTGCTGGTAGAAATGTGTTTTTTAAATATAGGGAGAATAAAGAACAACCATATTATTATTAAGTGAAAACAGGGTAATAGATGTATTGCAATGAACACTTGTACTGCGTTATTCAAATCTGGATTTTTTTACATATTCATCACTGTACCAGTTAACATAGCTCATGTTCCACAGAACCAACAGGATGCTTTTCACACAGATTACACACACAAAGTACCGACTGCCATTACTCTAAAAGGGCCCTGGACACCGAGATCAAAAGCAAGGGGAGCCATCTGCTCCTCCCTTGTCACTCTTAGCTGGTATTTGCTCAGTCCACTCTTGATCCCCACGACCCTCCTAGGCTGTCCTGCAGCACGACACCATACTTATCACCAAGTTGGGATTGGCATTGTGCTTTTTCCTTCATGATACCATTTTTTTCTGTTCACAGCTTGTCTTATGAGCCCTAAACAGAGAAAGAAAAAAAAATACTTTTTTCCTCTTTACAGCAGCCTTTCACATAACTGGAAACAGTTACGCTGTCTCCCCCATGATTTTCTGCTAAAGATTATACAAACTGCAGTTCTTTCAAACACCAGATTCTGGGTTGTTCTTTCTTGGCCACCAACCAATAAATCTATATCCTTCTTGAAGGAAAATCATTGTATTTTTACACAGGATCACTTCATGCATTTTTTGCAGTCTGCACTGTTTATAGAGCCCAATAAGGTATTTACTCTTCTCTCAGCAGCCTAACACTGTTGACTCACATTCTGCTTGGAGAGCAGGAATAGGAGTTCTGCCCCTTCACGGATGCACGGGGTGCTGGGTTTACCCAGCTAATCTCATGTCAGAGGTAAACAGAGGCAGAAGTAAACAGAAGAATGGAAGCTCTAAACCTACAGCTAGGCTTTCTTAGGGCTCCAGTTTTAAATTCAGCCTCCGACAGAAGAAAGGGCAGTTTCTCACAAATAGAGAAGGAACGGAAGAGAGGATTAGGGAAAGTCAGACTGATACAGAAGCAGAGCCCTGATAACTCTTGGTTTTACAGTCAGTTAATTTCTTTCCATCTGGACTCAGCACAGACTGGAGCAACTCCTTTATGGGACTGTGTGCACAAGGGATGGTGCTTTCGGAGGGCAGATTTCCCAAGTGACCACATCCTCCTTCAGAATCTGCCTGTACATGGAACTGTAACAGGGAAGTCAATACTACGAATAAGCTAAACTTTTTTCAGTTTTGGAGGGGAAAAAGAAATCTGGTGGAAAATTTATTGGCATACATATTTGTATTTATGAAAATACACATTTTCAGAAAGAGCACGAAAAGAAAAAGGTGCCCTCAAGGTGGTACCAGTTGTCAGAGGGAATTAAATGATTTATAGGAGCTCTCATAGCTGGGGCAGGTGGCACAAAGATATTTATAGCCATCTCCCCAGCAGAACAGGTGTGCTTTGTGAGTAAAGTTAATTTCACACAGTTTCATTAGGCAAATTTTCACAGAAAGGGTCATGATTCATCAGATAACTTTTTCTATGATTATATGCATTTAAATCCTTTACTGAATCAGGTTGCTGCATTCAAACTCAAGTCTGCAGTCAATTGCAACTCTGTCATTGTCTTCAATGGGAGAGAATTTCACATGATTTCTTCCAAGATCTAGCCAAACATCGTCTCAATACACAGGCACATCTGTTCAAACCCTGGTCCTGAAAGAATAAGTATTTTCCATTTTGACTCTGGCATTTTAATTCATCACGTGCAATGACTAAATTAAATGTTAGGTACACGATTAGATGGAATTCTCTTCTATAAGCAATTGGGTTAATTCATTCTCTTCCAGGCAGTATTTATCCTTCAGTCTGTCAGTAAGCAATGCATTTTTAGCAGTTTAGACCATCCAAAGGAGCTTGGAATTTGCTGCATAGTATCTCTGTGGTCGGTGACTGGCATATTTTATCTGTTACTACCTGCGCTCACACCTCTTGACTCAGACTGCCCATATCACAGGAAGAGCTGCTCCAAAAGTGGATGAATCTCAAGGTAGATTTGGTGACTGCTTCAGGTCACACACAGGAGGGGTGGGGATCCAAAGCGTTTTGGTTCACACAATACTGTAGGCAGGCATTTTTAGGAAAAATGTGGTTTAAAGGAATAAGCACTTCATAGAGCCGCTTCTTAACCAAATCTTTTTGTCCTTGCAAACTGAGTTAAAAAAACCAGACCAAACTGCCTTGACCAGACAACCCAATAACCATGTCACAAAATTTAAAAAATGTTCTGAAGATTTCAATAATAATAATTTCTGATTAATTTAATCTTAAAATATTCCTGTAGGATTTTTTCCAACTTCTTAGTTATGTGAAAAAGAATGGAGAAACCATCTTTTCCCCTACATTTTTCCACCTTCTCACTCATCAGAATGATCTTAAATCAGTCCTGACACTTTGTTAATCTCCGTGTGCAGAGAGCTGATATTATAAAGAACAGCTCAATATATGTCTCTTTGAAATTATTCTTACTTCTGACAGGCTGCACAAGACACTGAAACTGGAAAACTTACACATATAAGCTACTGGACTAATCTATTTCACACAAAGATAAATTTAGGCGTTTTACACAGAGGTAAAGCTAGATCTGAGATAACATCACTGTAGGGCTTTACCACCATTATTTCATTGCGAGAGAATTCACAAAATGAAAAAGCTGAGCTGGCTGATATGAGCCAGTCCTCTGGCAGGACACGAGTCTGCTCCGAGTTCATCCCAACGCTGGATTCACCTGTTCCAAACCCGTGGGCTCTGTAAGAGCTGCTCACCCAGCTCTGATTTGTAAGACAGCTTCTCACAGTGAGACTGCAGCCACAGGCTCGTTACCTTTGGATGTGGAGCTCCACTGTTGCTCTCAAGGCCCTCCCTGTTGTTTATACACCTTTTTTCCTCACCTTCTTTTGCACAGCCCGTGCTTCACCTTTAACCCCTTAAAGTATGGTGCATAAAGTTTATTACAGAATTTTCTTCTTGAGAGTACAGATACGAACAACCTATGAACATGATCATGCCTGTCTCAGTTTAATCAAGCCTGACCTGAGGCACCTTCATCTCTTCTCAGACATATTCCTCACTTAGAACATTTTTTATTTTTATTCTTTTTAGGCGGATGTATTGTTGCCATTATTTAAAATTCCATCCTTTTTCTCAACCAGGAACAAGATAAATGGTTCAGCAAGCCAGGGAGTCATGGAGAGATAATCAGCACATAAGGATTCTCAGAGATAGTGAAAGCTGGGGCTACACTCTGACATTAATGTCACAACAAATGGCACAGTTTTACAGCTCAGAGTAGAGGTGGCACGTGGTTACATTTACAGCTCCAATGCAAACATATTCCACTAACAGTCTGACATTTGACAAAAAGCCAAGTGTATTGCATGGGATCCCAAACAAGTTTATGGCTCCAAATTATCAAAGACAAAACTTAGAGTCTCTTCAGTTTTTCAATTAATACAGACTTCAATTATTTCTGTGTGAATAGAGATTTTGCTAAACCAGCGTATCTCAGAAAGGTTTAGGAAGGAGTTAAATCATTTTCTTATCTGAAACAAAAGAGAAAAGTGATACAGTCACACAGCTAATGGAAGACCTACAAAAAAAAAAATCTATATATCTCTCTCTCTATCTGTATATATATTATACATATTCCAAGATTTGGATAGCTAAGAAACCTCCTAAAATACATTTTAGATTTTTAAACTCAATAATTCCCCTAGCATACAGATACTTTTGAGACTACTTCTGGAGATACTGTCAGTTTTCCTGATAAATCAAACTTCTAAAGATGAGAGGTCAGGGATGGTTCACAAGATATATTCCTGCAATACATAAAACTTGGACAGGGATACAGCTAAGGCAGAAAAAGTTTGAGTCATTTTAAAAAAAGCAAATGACTATCAAATGCATAAAACAAGCTCAAATCTAACCAATGGCTGCAGAAGTAATGTTCCCAGAGCTTTTGCTCAGTAGCAGGTCTCCTTTATCCAAATGAAGGCATGAAACCAAATTGACAAATATTTTTGGTATTGCTTAGTTTTGTCATATTTATATATAGCAAGCGCAACATAACAGATAAAATTATGAGCTTCTGAAATTCTTATTTCATTGCAAATTGTCTTTGACATACATGTATTCTCACTAATATTTAAGTGCTTAATCTCATCTGCATGAGGAGGTTGTTGCTCTTACGTTGATGGCAAATTTCTACATGCAGCATACATTCCAGGTAGATACAGCACATGGCAGTCGGAGCACTTTGTGTTTGCAGACAAGGATGGCCAAGGATGTCTTTTCACTATGCAGTACGAGCGGACAGAGAAATTTCATCCAAAGCCTTTAGCTATTACCATCAAAAGGCAGTTTTTGTGAGTGAAAAATCGCTCCTGTCTATTGAAACCCTATTTCTCACTCACTCTGCAGACAAAGGTCAAAGTTGAAATTTATCTGGCTGTGTAATGAAGACATAATAAAAATGTGAGGCCCTAAAAGAGAAGGAGGCGACTACAAGCACTGTAATAGATGCCCTGTTTACTCTGCAGATTGCATTACACCATGCACAGACAAGCTGTGACCACGCCACTGCTACCTACAGCACGTACTTTTGACATCTCTTGGGAAATGATACCTTCAAGTATGTTATATTTATCGACAACGCTGTGCCAAGACTGGCTGCTGGCCTGAAAAAGCCCCTCACAGTGTTAAACATAAAATTGTTCTCTCTGTTACCATAAAAGGATTTGATGAAAACAACTTACAGTGCAAATCAGCCAAAGGCTTAGAGACAGTCTATCCCTGTAGTTTGCTACAGGAGAGAAAGGACAGTACTCTGGTCTCAGTGAAAATGGACCATTAACAGAAAAAAATAAGAAAGGCAGCAGTACCCATGTGAAACTGATGGGTTAGAGTACAGAGGAACAGAGCATTAAGCAAGAAAGGTCAAAAAAGAATTATTCAATTTCATCAAAGTTATAATAGGTTTAAACTACCAAAATTGTATTAGAGTGGGATGCATTTTCAAACCATTTCTGTGTATATCTTCAGGTACAGATGATATGATGTGCCTTCGTGTGTACATTCGGTCAACATGGGAAAACTGGATGCAGCTTTGTAGAAATTCAGAAGTCTTCAGTTCCACAGAGCAACGGTGCACTCTAAGCCTCAAACACACCCCAGCACAACAGTTTTTAACACCCTCAAAGGGAGCTGAATGCCATTTCAGTATGAAAAATCCCCAAACAACTGGACTCAAATACTGCATATCAACTTTTTTTTTTTTTGTCAAGTAGAGAAGATATCTGAAAAAAGGATAATTTCACAGCACAGTCTGAGTTTTTTCATCTCTCCTTACTGGTTTTGATTTCATACCATTCATGCTTTGACCTCTTCCCTGATTTGCTTGCTCTGTGGAGTGTTTATTTTATACAGACATGCAGGTAGTCAGTCAATTCCCATAGCTGATTCTATTGACTGGAGTTGCTTGGGCAGCAGGAAATTTCAGCAGTGAGCCATTCCTGAGCTAATTTTTTTGGTAGTGTTTTCATTGTATGCAAACAGGTGCCTAATATTTGGATTCTGGTCCATGGGCAGGAGACCGTCACTAGAGCATTAGCATTTCATACACACCTTTGATTTTTAAATAGGAAATAAAGTGCGTTCACGCACTAATATTTGACTTTGTGGTCCTGCTTACTCTCCTTGCCTCCTTCTCCAAAACTTAAAAACAAACAAAATCCCCCCGAAACACCAAACAACCAAAAGAAGATGAGAGAGGACACACAATTACAAATATGCAAGGATGATTTGTGGCAGGACAACATTGTCCACTCTAATATAACTCACTTGACCCACTATGAGCACATTCAGTCCAGCAAGGGGTTTCCCACCCGCTGTCCCAGCCTATTCACAGACTTGGGAGTTTTGTTTAGGGTTTGGCTTCAATAATAATGTGACCTCCTTCACTAAAAATCATTTTATGACAGACCCTATCTTCCTCCCAGCTTCAGAAATCAAACTCAACCCGTAATTCCCCACAGAGTCCCTTCTGTGAACGTGGCAGGGAATTCCAGTGGCTCCCTGCCAGCCCTGCAGCGCTGTGGCTGTTTGCAATGGTCAGGTGGAAGCCTTGGCAGCCACTCTGCAATTTCCCATCGGAGTTTCTCTCAGGTTAAAATGCCACCTGGCCTGGTGACTTACTGACAGCTAATACATGTGTTTGTTTTGGTGACTATACTTGCTGCATATTTACACAAACCCATTGAGTTCATCCGACCTCTACCCTATTTACTAGAAAGCGTGGCTCAGATGTAGAAACATCCCTGATGTCTTCAAAGAGCAATGAAAGGAATTAACTGAACCTCTCTGTTATGGCTTTCTAATTCCAGAGTCCTTCCTTACAGTTTGGTCATTAAGTGGTCCCACTTATGCCCTACCTGACTTCCTGCTTTTGATTTAAGAACCTTTGACTAGAAACTTGAGCACCACTTGCAATGTGCTCTGCAAGTTTTTAGTACACAATTTCCTGTCTGCATTTGACCTGCTGTGATTTATGGCCTTTCTAGTTCTCATTTAGACAAGCTTTGTACTTTTTAAAGAAATTTTTTAAGCCTTCCCTTATGATAGCCTCCTTGCAGTCACAGTCCCAGGAGCTGGGGCCCTTTGATGGCCTTTCTTAGTTTGGTTTGCCTTTTTCTCCGTTTTTTTTTTCTTTTGTAAGCGTGGTGGTTTACCTGGGCTTCTAATAAAACGCTTTCCAAAACTGGAGATCATTTTGTAGGTATCTTGCTTTTCACACAATTAGTACAGTTATTTTACTAATTGCCTTATGAAAGTACATGTATATACAGTTCTGCTTCTTTACATTCAGTATTTGTCTACTGGATTTATTCAGCTTGCTGCATAAAACAACAGTGCAACATAAAACAATTATTTAAGGAACACTGCTATGGATGGGTCTGTCTTTAATTCACCTTGAAGCAAACCTTGTGTATAATTAAAGGCAAAATTCAAAATGGCTTTTTTTTCCCCCTAAGGTCTTAACGCTACAGTTCAGTCCAAAAATTTTATCTCTACACTTCATTTAGACAAAACATTGACTGTATATGCCTGTACATATCTGTGCTATTATCAAGTGTGCTAAATGCACAACTTTTGATTTCACTTCATATTCCCTCATCACTGTCATGGTCCTGAACAAGAGTTTGCAGTACACTCCTAGTTATTTTGATTTTTATCTTTCACTATTTGAGTGAAATAGTGGGCAGAAATCCTGTGTGAGCAAGGCCTCTGCAGAGCTTCTCACTTTTTGCAGTATTTCTAACGCTACAACTTCCAAGCTGTGACACTCCCCTGCCTGCACATATTATGCTCTCATCCTTGCAAAGCTGGTGGCCTGGCAACTCTGTACCCCATTGATCACTATCCCATTGATCATTCTCCTTCTGCCACAGCTGAGATGTGTTCTCACAGCCAGCTGTCATCAGACAGCCAGTATTCCTGCTCTCTATCAAACTTCCCAGGCTTCCAACACTGGCACAGAACTACTTGCTGGTTCCTCCCTTCCCCTGCTGCTCAATATCGCAAGTGGCAGCTCCCTGAAGGCCCTTCTCAGTACTGCTGCTTTGCTTCTTCCTCCCCATTTTCTCCCCACCTGCCTTTTGGCCTTTTCAGACAAACTGCTGGCTACATCCACCCTGCAGTTTGCATCAGCAAAAGCTGGGTTTTTCCCTCTCCATGCTGATTTCCCTAATGTGCTTATCTAGAACATCCCTACCAGGAAAACCCATCTTTACCAACATAGCAAAGAGTCACCAGTTCTCCCTGCACTTCCTAGTAAGCTCTGCAGGGTCTGCTACCATTGCACTTGCCAGGCAAGTCACTGCCTCAGATGTCGGCTGTGCACATGAGGATCAAGCCACCACCTCCACCTCCTGTCCCTGAAATTCCCTCACGCAGCAGGAACAACCTCAGAGCAAGACAACTCTAGGATACTCTAGGGAATACCTTTGACTCTCATTGCTGCAGGGGAACATCCATGTTTTAGCGAGACTTGGAGCCTCTGGCACTGCACAGACACACAAAACCCAGCCAGGCAGGCACTGCACACCCTGTGCACTGCACAGTGCTCCAGGCAGCCTCAGCTCTCGCTCTCTTGCTGGGCCCTACAGCATCAGAGGCAGAAAGCTGCTTGGAATTCGGAATATTTTAGATACACTTCAGTTAAACGATATCTTCCTTACTGTAAGCTAGCCTAATAAGTAGGCAAAGCTGCAGCAAAAGCTACCCCTGTGCAAGGAGAAAAACCTCAGACCATACGTACAATCCAAAACCAAAGCAGCAAGCGGAGCCAGGGATCTCCAGGAGATATCCCTAGCAGGGTCTCTGCTGGCCCCACACACTCAGACACAGGTGCCAGGTGCTGTCCTGACCCTGGAGCAGCTCCACACCCCACATGAAGGCCCCGTGTGCAGCCCATCCAGCCACGCACTGGGAACAGCCCCCTGAGGGGCCATCGCTCCCGTCTGCCCGGGGCACACGTGGCTTTTCCAGAAGCAAGAAGTTACACCCTCCAGCTGGAGGCTGACTGCCCACGTTCCTGATGAGTTTAAAGATGGTTACAGGGGCTGCACAACCAGGAGAACACAAGTGTCAATAGTGCAGCTGAGCTGGTGTTGCAGCTCTTCACTAAACCAACACCTCTATCTTGGTTTTTCAGCTGCAGTCGAGTAAAGCGCTCTCCCCCGCAGGAGTCTAAGAGGTACCAACCAAAAGCGAGAAGGCAGCAGAGATGTCTTCTTTGCACTGCCATAAATTCCGAGCACGGCACTGAATAGAGCACTTGGTTTGCTTCTATGCTTGAATGTTTAACGCACATTTTTAGGACCACATTCTTTTACCCAAAGCCTTCTCCTCAGGGCTTATTCAAGATTAATCATTGTCTCTGCGTTTTTGCAACAGCATGGCATTTTTTACTCACGTTTTTCATCATATGCCATAACCCACAAACTGAGTATCTTTTTATGATTATTTTATCATCTTAAAAACACTTAAAGAAATGACATGCACTACCTATAAGTGAATGTCATTAGCATTTACTTTCAAGTATGCCACTGACAGAAAAAGTAGCATTCTCATCTTCTCGCTTTTTTTTTTTCTTCCAGGCTCTTGCTTCATACTTTGTAACTGTTAGAACTTAAAAATAAACTTTAAGGCTCTGCATGCTTACCAGTACTGCTAGCACTTGAGCTACTTTCACCATCACTCTTCCTGAATTTTGTATTTCAATCATCATTATACAGGCTTTGTTGATTCAATATTGTCTTTTATGCACTATGTTCGTAAAGCCTTATTAAAGTTTAATGAAGACATGGAATCAGATAATATTTGCATGTAAAATAAAGCTGTAGTCTAAGCAATACAAAGTATCTATAATCATCAAAACAAATCACTCAGCACAAGAGACAATAAAAAGAGAATGGAAGCCAGGGAAGGAGAATTTATACAGAATCTCATCCTAGAAATCAGCTACCAAAGGTTCACTACACATATTAATTTAACACAAAGCTTTGTTTATCTAGCAGAATTGCAATTTCTCTTTTTTTTTACCTTTAAACCCCCAAATATCTGTAAAAACTCAAATACAGTAAGTAGTTGTCCCAATTTTTAATTGTTTTTAAGAATGTTTGTTTTTAAGAATGTAACTGCAGAATAAATCCGTAAAGGATAAACGATGATGTGTATGGGATAAGTGACAGATGAAAGAGCCCCTTACTGAAATGCTACCCATAATATGGGATAACAGAAAGGAAAGAAGCAGTTTCAATATACCTCAAAAAATTAAAAAAGGTAATGAAAATCAAGAGGAAGGTGCATATTCTTTGCTCTCGTACTATCTGCAAAAGATCAAAGCAATTTGAGACATAATTTATTCTAAGATCAAAGTTGTCCTAGTTCAAGTCTCTCTGCTGGCAGAAATGATTTCACATTAGCAAATTATTTTACTGTTTTTGTAGTGATTCTCAGATGTGTTTTTATGTTCTCTGACTGCGATAGGTGATTACTGAAGACCAGGGAAATATTTTGGCTGAGTCAAAGCTGGATCAGAAGTCTGCTTCACCTTAAACAGAGGTAAAACAGCACTGGTTGTTATTAACCATTATAAACACAAATGAAGCAGCTAAGGCAGGAGAAGACAACCGCCCCCCAATGAAAGGCCACTGAATTGAACCAATGCTGCAAGATCTTATCTACGAATATTTATTTGAATTTTAAAGCACATTCGGTTTAGCTTCAATTTTTGCATCCCTTTTGTGTTTGCTTTTGGCACGTTCTAGTAAATTAATTACTAGCAGAAATGCTTGCTGAAGCTGTGGATTTCCAGCAAGTACTACAAAATATTTACTGAAACTGCCCTTTAAATTTAGAGTTGTGGGAACAGCCAGCAGAAATCTGATTTTGGAGGTTAATTTAGACCTGCCAATGGAGAATAAAACAGCAGGTAACCCCATCTTTAAATGCCTTCTATTAAAATCAGCAAGAACCAATTCATGAGCCATAGTGACTTAATTGCATAGCTACAATAAACAATTTTGGATAATAAATACTTCAGATTGTGTAAAGAGTCCAAAATTGTGCTGCAAGGGAAAGACCTTCGTGTCACTTCCGAAGTTATGCACAAGGCTTGACAACATCCCTGCTGCTGGAGTTGCTGCAGGAATGGCATCTTCTGCCATAGCTAAGCAGACATTCTGCTGTTGGCAATTTTTTGTGACTCATTGCCCACCAAAATCAGAAGCTTTCATTTTACACATTCACGGTAGCACAACTGACAAAACCCACACTGGGATGTAACCCACACCTCTCAGCATGATTCACAACAGCTCAACGTGCCATCCTGAAGTAAGAGGGTAAATCCACCCTCCATTGTAAAATCAGGATATAGTCTGCTTCCTACAAACATCCCCAAGTTTTACAGAAATTCCTTCTTGTCGTGGTTGGAAAGCCTGGGATTTCAACTCAGCATGTTGCAGTTGTTAACATCATTTGGGTTTTTCACTTGCAGCATGTGCAGCAGCTTTGTTTTTCTAAGCTGGACCACTTCAGAATGCTTACTGCTGGCAGGAGGGAGGGAATGCATCCCAGTGATTTCCAGTGATCCGTGAGTCTGCATCAGGCCCACGCTCTCCCTCATTCTCTGACAAGAGCATTGGAACTCTTTCTGGCCAGCCCCAAATAACCTCAGCCTTTCAGCCTAGGTTAAAATGTACCTTTCCATCTCCAAAAATACATGCCATAAAGTAATTGAGGTAACAAAATAGATGTTTATAGGAACATACACGTGTCTGTGACCATACACGGCAGAGAGCCGTTCCAGCCGAGGGCGGTCTCTCCCTGCTCAGGGAGTTGCCTCTCTAACTTCCCTCTTACCAGCAATATTAGATCCTCATTTCTGCTACAGCCATCAAATGATTTGACCTGGCAACGTGATTATTACCAAAGCAGGAGGCAAAGTAGTGCAGCTCTTTAGGAGAGGGTCAGGTTTGCAGAGGGTCATCCTCAAATACTGTCAGCTCTAAATAAGCATTTCTCAAAAACCAACACATCACCCCTCCTTCTCAAATTAAAGAAAACCAGTAATAAGTTTGCACTGGAGAGCATCCATGCAATGAAAGTGAGGAAATGACCTTCAAAGACTCAGTCTTTGATCAACACAAAGAGGTATGAGAAACAGGCACTTACAACAGATCAAGCACGGGGAATTATATAAATCTCCTTGAAACTGGACGACTTTGGGAATGAGCAGATAGTAAAAAACAGCAGAGAGATTCCCTCCAGAAAAACATTCAGAGTTGTAAGGAAATAGTTGGAAAATATGAACATGTTTGCCTTAACTATTTCTCCAGTAAAGGTGGTCGGAAATTTGAATTATTGAAGGACATTCAGCTGAAAAGTTCAGCAAACAGAAAGGGTTTTGCCATGTCTCTATGCGGGGGCATATAACACTGACGAAAAATCATGAAGCAAATAATGAAACTTCTTGGGACTATATAAGAAATTAGTTTTACATTTCAGGTTACAGCACTTCAGTTTTTGGCTTCCCTTGTCTAAAGCTATTTTATGACTCTAAATGAAAATTTATATTTTTATCAGGATGGTTACACAAGCAAGAAATTAAACTCTCTTCAACTTTGGCAAATAAGCATCAGAGGAACTCTTCAAAATCTTATGGATTTCTGTCTACCAGAAGATTGTGACAAACAACACTTCAAACAGACTAACTGAAAAAGTAATAAAGATAGTTCAAAAAAACCCAACCATACTTCAGGAAGATGTCTTCCACATTTTCAGTTTTTTGAGTATTAAACAATGTAGCTACACATTTCCATGAAAAAAAAATACATTGCATTGGTGTTTAAACACATGAGAAAACATTTAAGACTTACCATTGTGAGTCCATTTTTATCAGAAACAAAGTGTACCCTACTGAAAATACAGCAATGAAGGGAGTCAAGACTGGGTGCAAAGGTTACAAGTGGAAGGGCAGATTTTAGCAGGATGAAGACCAGCAGCTTTAATCCTTCTCCAGTGCTGGTGCCCTGTCCACACACACTTCCCCAGGATGGTCCGGGCGCTCCACAGGGACCCTGGGCCATGTTTGCTCCCCCTCACCCTTCCAGGAGTTCTCACCTGCCACCCTGGGCAGTCATGCCAGGATTCCAGAGCAAACTGGCCTGGCCAAGCGCCTTCTCCCTGTTAGTGGAGTCTGCATGCCATGAGTGCAGAGAATTCCACTGGGTTGCTGAGATACAGCATTCACTTTCAGATATAAAACACAGCCTAGCTTGTAACCATAGTGTTGCTATTTTCCTGCATTCTAAAATGTATGTGGGAAAATTGTGGTACACTTTTTAAGATTTTGTATCATTTTACTTAGTCCTACTACGTATATTTCATAGCTTTTCCAGGACTGGGGTTGAGGATGGAGGTCATAACAGAATTTTTGAGGAATTAAAAGGATCAAACACACTCAGTCCGAATGAGTTAATGTGCTTCATATCTCATTTAGTTATTGATCTATTTTGTCCTTTGGATAGGGGAAATTTTTAAAGACTTTCTGGGCAATCTATGACTAGATATAGCAAATAAGGTTATGTTCTACACCATTTATTTCTAATTTCTTCTTGTTAAAGAGTACCTCATTACTGAAGAAATGAAGACTGATCCAGCTGAGGTAAGATTAGATGTCAAGAGAATGCAGAGCCGTTTGTAGTGACTACAAGCTTTCTTTAATTACCAGCTACCCAGGTAATATAATAGAAATACTTGATAATAGGAGTTAAGCTGTTGCTGTTATTCTGTTTGGATTGGAATTCTTTGCCAGGATAGCTTCTGTTTGAAATGAATGGCCCAATTACCCAAGATTTAAGAAGCAGGGCTCTGTCCACCACTTTACTCGAATGGCAAGATTAGAAGCATAGGGAAGAAGCCTACTGGTCATTATGAAGGAGTGCTGAAGTACAGCTGTCTGTGTCCACACAGAGCTTACAAATATTTCTTTTTCTGTTTCATAGGGTTTGCTAGTCCTCCAATAAATTAATAAACTTAGCAGCAGTTGAAAGCAGTTATACCCTCGACATGATTATTTTTCATTTTTTTACTAAATTCCCCAAAATAGGTCTATTAACCATCACTCAAGAACATTTTGAGGTTTCATTTTCAACACTGACAAACATTTTAAATAATAGTCTGATAAACACTTCAAAACTTTATTTTAATTCTGCATTCCATATAAAAACTTTTGTGGAAACATTATTGAATATGTTAAAGATTTATCTCCCTATGATGAGTGGTGGTGGATATACCATCAGACATTAGAAATAACACCCGACTCAACAATTTACAGGTAATCTACAAACAAAACTATAAGAATACACTATTTGGTAACATCTCCTGTTCACCTTCCCCTTCTAATTTCCCAACTCAAAGTAAAGACTAGCTGGATAAATACACACAATGCTTTAGTAAATAGTTTTGCTCTAGCAGATGTGTTCTGCTTTCAGAACACCTTCAAAGCTATAACATGAAAATAATCAAAAAACCCCAGCAACACCATGAGAAAAAGAAGACATAAAGGAGAACCTGCAATTATTGAATAAGGACCTGAAGGAATGGCTTGTTCTCTAAGCATGCACGACAGCACTAAAAACTGCCGTGGACATTTACTTCAAGTTGAATGTACACTCAACTCTTTCCAACCGTGAGAGAGATCTTGTTTACAAGATCTAGGATGTTGACAAAGAGATGGCGCAATCGGTCATGGAAAACAGTTATAAAGCTTAAGGTTTAGAAAAAAACAGGACTTGGTCTTCCATTTTTGCAAAACAGCAAAACTGAGCTCAAATCATGAAAGTAAAGTTGCGACAACAAATGAAATCAGAATGCTAAATCATAGAAAATCAGTGTAGGAATTACAATATAAAGACAAACAACTCCCATCTCACTGAATATTTAAAGTGAACATCCTCAAGTATTGACATATTTCTTAAAAATGGCTAACTTGTCACAGCATTTTCTTGGAGACATATGGAAAACTGTGCTCGCTTTTTTCCTGCTAAAATTAAAGTGCCTGCTCCAGTAGGGGAGCACAAAGAATCACTGTGCAGCCCACATGGAAAGAGCGACTGTCTGGGCAAGATACTCCATGAAAAGACAGGAAGTAAATTACTCCCTGGAACAAGCCTTGCGAGGAAACGCAGTCACGTGCACACAAGGAAGATGGAAAAAAAGTACAAATATGCTCAAATATATTTCAACTACTCCTTACTGACAGAAGAATATCAATATTGCTTGAAATTGGTCAGGACATCAGGGCCCGGAGGATACCAATCTCGCTGAATGTAGGCTTGACTTAGAAGGGTTGGAGATACCAGTTATCAGCATTGAGTACCAACTGCCCACCCCTATGGCAGCGGCAAGTCTTGGGTACAATTTCCCTTAGGTGAGTGCACAATTTCCCTTTCAGAGTTCCTCTGGTTCCATTTAATCCTCACCATCTAATTAAAAAAAAAAAACAACAACAATTATTTGGGGACACGAGAGTAGGCCTGTAACATACAGTAGTGTTTGGCCAAGAGGTTGTTCCCCCTGGAGAGAGATAAATGTCTTTTTCCTTAACATGGACTGAAGAGCATTCTTAGATAGAAATAACATTGTCAAAGAAAAAGCCAAAGCCAATTACTACACCAATTAGTGTCCATTATGCTCAGGGGTGTTTAAGAACATCCATAAGACTCAGCTACAGGAATTCTTCAGTACAAAGCAAACAAAAATCCCAAAACCAACAAACAACAACAAAAATTGAACTAAAAAAAACACCAGCAAAAAAACCCCACCCAACCAACCAACAAAAAATTGCTAAGATAAACGCAGCTAGAAACTAAAAAAAAAAACTCTGAATATTTTTATTCGCTTTTTAAAAAAATGCATTTCTGCAAACCAAACATATAGATGAAAAATTGCTACAAATAAAAAAAAGCTGATTATTGCTAACCACAATAATCACAAAATTCTTAGTCTGCACTCTGGTATATGCATATGCAAACATTTATAAACTAAAAAAAACCACAGTAAATGTGGGAAAAAGTGTGGCAGGATATTGGGTGAGGTGCATATTTCCTTTAGAATGTATTTCCACGCAGACAGACATAACTGAAGCTTCAGCTATGCAAGTTTTAGGAAAAACTGCTGCAAATAAATCAGAATTTTCCTTTTTTTTATTCCATTTTTAATACTTAATAGTCAAACACAGGTCACAGGTACTTTCCCAAATCTACCTTAATTTCCCTGCGTGCAGTCAGGTATGATCTCAAAGGACACATAAAACTGAGAAAAGGGAAACTGAGTGTATTCTGCAACAGAAAACTGCATGCGTCAGCAAATGCCAGGGTAAAGTTACAATATCATGACCATACAAGATTAATAGGAAGAAATCCAACACTGAGATTAAAACTCTCTACCTTGGCAAACAAAAATGTCCTCTACTTCCTGCTTGCAATTTCTGTCACTTTTTCTTCCTCTTCAAATATCCACTAAATCAAAAACCATAGGTGAGGATAATCCATTTCCATTGGCGAGCAGCACAACTTGAGCACACAAAACCCCTTCAGTTCTCAGTTTTCTGTTGGGCTTTTATTTTTGTTTTGTTTTGAGGGTTTTGGTTTTTTACTTAAAGAAAAAACAACTTTCCAAATGGATTCACACCTGCATAGAAAGTACTTTCTACACCACTTGTCTGGTTTGTCTTACACAGATATTACAATATAATGTTTTGTAAAAGACCTCCCCCTGAATCAAAATTATACACAATTATCAGACCTTGTAAGTCTCCCAAGTTCAGTCGCTTCTCCTCAAAGAATTTCTAGAACCTAAAGAACAATATTTTGAAATATAACACAATGCTGACATTGTAGAATTTACTTGTGCCTCTCAGCTGATATCCCCTCGTTCCAACAGAACTGCAAACCAAATAACCTCAACAGGGAGCAATGCACTGCACCTGCTGAAGCTCTTAATGCGAATAATAGTGCTCATTTTTATGTTATTATTCTTCACAATCAGAGCACATCTTTTTTCCCAACGGTTAGATATACAGATTCACCAAAAAATTTTATCTCATAAAGGCGGAAAAAAGATATCAGAGACAAGTGTATCAACCTACAGATCTTACCTATGAGATTATACCTCTGTTGTGAATACAAAAGAGAACTATCAATAAGTAGTAAGGAAACGGAAATACCTCACTAGAAGACAGAAATTATGGAAAATTCTGGCTTTTTTTCAACTGGAAAAAGGATCCTCATATTGCCTGACCATGTGGTCACCACAGCTGTCTAAGCCACATCAGTATCAGAGTGAGACACTTCTCCAAAGCTGATTCAAAATACATCAATTACAGCACACTTATTTTCTCCTCACAGCTTAGGCTGACCGCTAAAGTGCTGTTTATGCATGGAATAAGCTACTGGGGCTCTAAATTAAACTGCAGGTTCTCCCCCTCTTCACTGACTGCATCCAGGATCTAGAGACACTAAGGCTCCCTGCAATTCCATTTTTTACTTGGCCACAGCATGGGTAAAACCTTCATCTACTAAAGAAAAGCCTTTCCAGTAATTCATCTTTCATTTGCTTTAATAGGAACATATACATAAAAATAATAATAAAAAAGGGCAACAAAATAAAATACTACAAAGATGATGCAATTATCACCTTGGGAATAGGAGAAAGAATGAGCCAGACACGACAGATGTGAGCTGCATCAGTTAGCATCTAGCTGCCAGGCTCCTGGATACAGAAATGGTGAGAGAAGCCTAACAGAATATGACTGGAAAGGTAATGGAAAGCAGACACGAACCTTTGATTGATGGTTAGCTATAGTCCTAAACTCAGACTTCAGAAAGGATGAAGAATATTTAATTCTTCATTAAAATGGTGCTGAAAGAATGGTGTCAAACTCAATTCACAGTTAGTATTTTAGCTAATTACAGTCACACATTTAAAATTACTACAACTGTGGGGGAAAAATTGAAATTAAATTTGTGTAGGGAAGCATAGCAGTTAAACAGTGATTATCAAGGAAAATTATGTGGCTTCTGGGAAGTACTGAAAGCACTGATCCCAAATAACTTACCATTCATGAGTAAAAGACTATGCACATTTTATAGTTCCATGGAGTATTACTTTGTCTTCAGTGAGAGGAGAGGAACGTCCCTTAGCATTCCAGAGCAAAGCCCACACATCCTGCTCCAAGCAGCAGATGACTGGGAGTGAATGCAACAGAAGCTCGAGCCTGCTCTGCAGCAGACTGTGCTTTTATGCAAAACTGTTCAGAGTGACTCTTACAACCTCTGTTGAGACAAGTGAAATCTTCTCTTCCTGTTCTGCTGGCAGTGGCTGTGTCTGCACAGGCAGACAGCGCAGCGCAGGAGGAGCAGAGCTGCGGGGAAAAACACTCGGTGCTGAGGACTCAATTCTGACATGACATGCATTTTTAAAGATTTTACTTCAGGTTCTCTACTCCATACATCTGACTGCGTGATGGCTGGGGTCAGGTGCACAAGACAGACTCATGGAATGGTTTTCTTACTTTGAGCCTATTTGCATTTAAGCCCAGGTCAGGAGTGAGTGTTCTAGCTGCTTCCTCTCGCTCTGCTTCAGTTCACCCTGCAAATGGCCGTGGGATATAAAGCGTGGATGTATATCAAGTTAAACTCATTAAACATTCAGTCCAGGAGGGTATCTGATGAGCCCTAAACACCAACAGCTATTCAGGACAGGACTATAAGAGCTATAAAAGAAAAGATGAAATCAAGACAAATGAGAACTGAACTGCAACAGGCAGGGTTTCTGGATGAAAAGCTGTTTCTGCAGATCACATCCACTCTGATGTTTGAAGCAGTGTTATGCAACATGCAAGAAAGACACAGCCTGTGGCAAACAATGTCGACATGATGAGCAGCTAAAAAAAAGAAAAAAAAACAAAAATGAAACTTTTTTTAGTTAATAATTTCTGGGGTAGAAAGCAGACTTTTTTCAGCTGCACAGTTTAATTTCAGAACCAACTTGGTGGCAAAGGTTTTCAAGGGAAAATATAATTAGCACTGATTCAAAAGGCAAATAACTTCTGTTTCCCTCCCACCAAGTAGGCAATAGCTTTAAAGCTATATTTAGGCTTTAATAAAGCCATTTCCCAATCTAAATTTCATAGTGAAAAAAACACCAGTGTTTAAGTTGGGGAATAATGTGTTCCTGATCACAAGCTGGAAATCTGATCGAATCTAACAAGCCCCTGCTAAATGTTGTTCAATTGTCTTTTCACAGTGGACAGTCCCATTCGTCAAGTTCTTTCCTGACTTCCATCTTTTCCAAATCTATAATAAATTTGTGAGAAGAGAGACATCACCCTCCCATCAGGCCAATGGCACCTCTGAGTTTTTCAGGAATCTTTCTACTATTAACTTTCTACTCCCACGTATAGTCCTCACTTTTGAATTAATAGAAATAAACCCAACCAAAGGCAACTCCCTTTTTTTTTTCAGCAAAAGCTGTATTATTAATTCATATTTTAGTGTCAAAAACCTAATCATGTTGGACAATACAGCTGTCATATTCTCTGCCCCAATGTTTTATATCCTTATCAATGATCTGGACAAAGGAATCATTGAGCACTTGAGATTGCATCTTGAGTAGTAGGCCCCTCATTTCAGAAAGACATTGAGGTGCTGGAGTGAGTCTAGAGAAGGGCAACTGAGCTGGTGAAAGGGCTGGAGCACAAATCTGATGAGAAGGAAGCAAGAGAGTCACCAGTGTCTGGAGGTATGTAAGAGATGTGCAGATGTGCCACTCGAACACGGTTTAACAGTGGACTTGGCATTGTCAGCTTAATGGTTGAACTTGAGGGTCAGAAAGGTCTTTTCCATCCTAAACCACTCAGTGTTTGTGCGAATGTCACCAAGGAAGCAGAGGAGCCAAAGGTCTTCCTCAGGTGAAACAACGACGCTGTAATTATTATCAGCTACAATTTGACACAATCACTGGCTACTTAGAATCAAGTCTTTCTGAAAAATGTAGTCACACATGATAATTAAAGTTATTTACTTCTGAACATTCATCCTAATTCTCCCTCTGCTCAGGTATTCAAGAAAATGCCTGGGCATTTGAATACCCTCAAGAAGTATATTGATACAAATGAGAAGCTCTTGATGGCCAAAACAAATTGTTACAAAGCACCAAAAATAAATATCAGTTCTTTTACCATCTTTCAGTTCTACTCACATCCTGATGCTGATAAATGATAAAGAACGACCTTTTTCAGTAGATAAAGTAGATAACACAACAGTCATGGTTTTTAAGAAATACTTACTGGGAAAAGTTAGTCCTTCAGGAGAACATACATTTTCATTTTTTCAGTAAAATGCAGGAACAAAACCGCTTTTGTTCTGTTTGCTGTTATTTTGGTTGGGTTTTTATTTGGGATTTTTAGTTTGGGTTTTTGGGTTTTTTTTGCTTTAATTCAAATATCACTGATTAATTCTTGGCAGACAGTGCAAATACATTTTTAGCGACATTCTGAATTACTTAAGTGAAAATCTCAAACATCCATAATTCAGAAACCTCAATTCCCTAGACATCCATTTCAACATCAAAATATTTACCCTATGTTATTTTAAAATAACTTTCCAACTTCATTTTCATCATTAATCTATTTTTTCTTTAAAGAAAGATTGCACAAAGGCCACTTTTTAAATGAACTTTGTTACTAGGAGAGTACAGAATGCAGAATATTGTGAGCTGGTGGAAAGGTTTCTGAGATTATGCAGAGCCTTTGGGAACTTGGAAGTTCTCATGTTCAAGACAAATGTACCAGTTTTAGAAAAACAAGATTCTACAGTCGCCTGGCACCTTGTAACTATAACTGGACCGAGCAAATTAAATTTGACCACCACCGAGCAAAGATGTGCATCTTTTAATTAGATAGCACGGGGGTGATGGCCACCGGCCGTGTGGGTAGAGCACAGTTGTTGTGCCCTTCACCCTTTAGAACATCGAACGGTGCCGTGAAACAGAAAAGGCTCTCAAAATCACCTCACAATCAGAAAAGGCATTTCATCCTAAGGGTTTCTGCAGTGTTTAAGGGACTTCACAGTGAAAATGAATAATCATCTGAAAGAGAAGAACCAGTGGACTCATCAAAATGCAAATAACAAATGAGAGGAAAGCACAAAATAAGGCAGTTCTGTTTCCACATTTCCTGAAACTGTACCAGATGGCCCAGTGCTTGCCTTTCATTAACTAGTGTGCTGGGATAAAGCTGTGTTAATTAAATCACTAAACTACCACTAATTCTCTGTTATTTACTAATTCAACAAATTTAATTTTTTTTTTTTGTTTCGTTCAATACAGCAAATTCTAATTAAGTCTTGTAAAGTTGAAAGGATCAATAATTAAATAAAATAGATGAATAATGACATGTGGTTGTCTGTTATAGCATTAGCCATAAAATACAAGTTCAAGGCACAAACTAGCTCACATGGAAGGAATATTTTGCACTAAAGAGACCCCATGGAACAAAATATTGAAGGAAGAACTTTCTAATATACTTGCTAGAGCATTACAAATGCTGCCAACACGCTAATCGAGATGCAGGCTGCTTGGCACCGAGCTGTGCAGCTTTTCCCTGAGATAACCTTAGATCAGGACAGTGTTCACAGAACCTGGCTTCGGGGCCACCAAGGCACAGAGCCTCAGCTCCCCTGCACCAGGCAGAGGTAAATACACAGTGCTCCAAGCTGTGAAGAGCAGATCTTGTCCCTGTTCAGGTTCCTTTCACCTCAGTGTCCAAGTCTTGTCTGAAAAGCAGCTTGAGTGCCCAGTTATCCTTTCCTTCCACGTGACCTTTTGGGAAAAATAGCCATTTGAGTGCACCAGAACAAGCCACCAGCTGTCCTAATTACTTCTAGCAGGACTTGCAGTTCAAGGGCTTGTTTGAGTGTTTCCCTCTATTTTGCTGTCTGCTTAAAACAAGTAATCCTGGGAGATTTGTTAGGAGCTGTTCCTTTACTCAGCCACAGTCAGTCAAGAAGTTCTTTCTTTTTAAGATGCTAAAATTTGAGAGCCAGAAGAAAATAAAACAAACAAATCTGTTGATTCCCATGCAAGGACTCGGGCAGCTTTCTGGGTCCCTGCTGAGGAGGTACGGCAGCACTAGGGCACAGTCCCAGCCCAGCAGGCATACAAAACCCTGGAGCCTAAAGAGTGAGGAGCAGGAAGCAGAGGACTGCTTCTGTTCCAGAAGGGCTAGCTCATATTGCTTAAAGAGTGACACAGCACATCTCAGGGTCCATGTTTAGCCAACATATTCCAATTCCTCAAACGAACAGCTGGGGTGCCAGCCTACTTCATAGCAAAATTAAACTCCTCAGAAAATATTTGCAAAATCACAAGAAATACTGGGAATTTCTTTTGTCATTCTACACGTTTTTGAAGGAAGAGAATTGTGCAGAAAACTGACACTTCAAGGAAAAAATAAAAGCCCAGAATCAAAACAATTGTAATGTTTACAACTGACACTTAGTGTTTGCTTTCCAGCTTCATCCATGGCCAGCACCCTTTTCTTATTCTACTATATAAGAGAAAACATCCTGCCACTAAAATGTCTTTAAGAATGTCTAATACATGAAACCGGTGCAAATTTACCCACCAATACAGGAGACTCTTCTGTCAGGAGACAGAAAACATTGTTAAGCAAGGAATCCTGCTTAAAAACCTATTTTCCTAAAAGACAGGACTGGATTGGATCCTGTTGAGTGGACAGTGGAAATAGCACCCTGGGTTAATTACCAATGTTTCTCTAGAGAAGAAAGATTATCAGCGGCACAGAGAATGGATAACTACTTCCTTTGGTAACAGCTGTGGCACTAATACTCTTAGAAGGTTGGCAAACAATCCTCCATCAAATATTCATGCCAAATGCTCATCTGTGTGTATGACAGGTGTAACTAACCTGTCCAGCTTTTAATTCTTCCCATATTTGTATTTATGCCTCTCAATTAAGTAGTTTCTTGAAACACTCCCCTGTGAATTAAGCCAGTGCCAAAGCACTGAAAGCTACACTTGTTCTCTTGCACTGCAATAACAAATTATTATTTGATTCCTAAGAAATGGTGAGATTCTAGAGGTGTTTTGCTCATATCTGTAACTGAGGCTTTTCTTAATGTGGTATACATGCATAGGACACATGAACAGCATTTTCCTGCTGAATCATTTGTGAAAAGAAAAGCAAGAGTAAGCATCTGAATCACATGAAAGGATGATTTCTTTGGACAGCTTCTCATGTGGCTGGTTCAAGAATCTGAGTTTAGAGGAACCTGTGTGGCCCAGAGCCTGTTCAGGCAGATGAACAGACTGCTGAACTGTCCAGCCCTTGGATAAAGCAGGTGGCATTTCTTCCTCCACCCTTCTGAAATCCTGCTTAGAAAGCACGCTCCAGGTACAGGCTGAGCAATGGCTCATGGCTGAAACACTGATTAAATCTCTCATGTGACCCCTTTTGCCTTTGAGGGCAGCACATCAGCCTATCCTTCCCTCTCAGCCCTGACCCAGTTCAGTCTCTAGACCACGCTCCTGTCCCCAGCAGAAGCAGGGCTGAGTGGGTCAGTCAGGCTCACTGTTGGCAAAACTCACAGAGCTACCTAAAAGTTACTTTTTGGCTGGATGCTTTGCTGATAAAAACATTGCAAAGCATCCATTCTCAGAGCTGATGCATAAATCTCTTTTTAACACACAGATATTTTGAGATGATTAAGAGGCAAATACACCACAAAACAGGAACCCTGGCAGCTTTTATTTTGGATTTAACTGAGATAAATAAAAGTTGCAGCCAATTTCAGTTATATTAACTTGCGCTTCTTAGTTTTTTTTCATGTTTACCCAATTAAGCATAAAGTCTTCATCAGAAATTTTGTTTGGTTGGGTTTTTTTAGTCATTCCTTTTTAAAAAGGATTGTTTAGCAAATGCCTACAGACAAAGCAAGAAGTTCAGTGGTCAAACTCCACTCACAGTCAGACAGCTCTTGTTTTAAGAGAACACAGCTGATATAGCAGATTATGTACAGACAACACATATATGCAGACACATACACAGAAGCAGAAAATCTTAACTGAAGCCTGCATTCAACTCAGAGCACCCAAAGTAAGAGCAATTTAAATGTGCTACTCCTCCATCAGCCGACACACCATGATGAAGCGAGGCTGACTCCGTTGCTTTCTGGCTGGTGACGTTTTTTGTTCAGAGCTTCGTCTGGAAAAATGACTAGTCTGGATGTGTTCCTCTCTTGGGAAGAAATCATGGAAGGAGGTGAAAGATCTATAATTATACTTTCTTCTAATTGTTTATGATGCTCAAGCTGAACTGTACCTCTTAAAGGAGCTTAGGTGGTTCATAGTCTTCAAGGGATTATGCTCTATTGAATATCAAACAGCAAGTCTAAAATATTCCTCACCTGTTCCAGGGCCTCAGCAGACAAGCTTAAAAAGGCTCAAAACCCTATTTTCAAAACAGGGTATTGTTGTAGGTTGGTGGATAGGTTTTTTTCGCCCATTTATCTTTGAGATTTTCTTTGTGCAAGAAAAAAGAGGAGTATATTTGATGTATTTATTTCTTACTACTTTTCTGGAATTGAGACTATCAAGAAGCTAAGCTTGAGAGATTGGAGAATATTTGCACCAAGTTTTGTCTGAGAGAAAAAGCATTTGTTCTTGTACAAAAAAATATAAGTCAAGTCAAAAACACTTCAGAAGGACAGCAACAGGCATTTGGAAAAGCACTTTATATTTCTTGTAGAAGATATGTGGAAGAGGAGAATGAAAAATTAAATAAATGTTACTATTGTTGACATGTCCTGACAGAAGGAAAAACAAGCCAGAGATACAATGAAATCAATCTAAAATAATTCAATTATTGAGAAAATAATTGTATTGAACTGGCATAGCATGCACTCAAGGTGCCATAATACAAAGTCTAACACATTCCCAGATAAATTAAATGATTATCACGTATCATAAATTTGGGGTTTTTAATCTTTAATGTATTTGCAATTCTTTTAAATCTTATCGTGTGAAATTTACAGTAACTTGTCTGGAGATGTTACACTATCTGTTACTACACAAGTTAATTGGTTATCATATATTATCAGGTATTAAATTTGATCTGTGCAGAACTACAGAATTCCATTCTTCCTTCGAAACACATGTGGAACACTTTTTCCACAATTATCAACAGTACTCCTCAAGAGCAGAAATTGCATTTGAACCCCCAATTGCCTGGTTTCTTTTTTTTTGATTTTAGACATAGCATTTCAACTTGTTCATCTCTAGAGAACAGGTAAACAAATTAAAGGCCTAAGAACGTTCTTTAAATCCTACAATTTAAATGTCCAAATGCTCCAGTTTATCAAGGTCTGTGAAGCAATAATGAATAAATCTGCCTTAATCACAAAGTAGTCCACTCTTACTTAGCTTGGCATTTCCTGCTGTCTTTTTTCCATGAGCTTTTTGAAAGGAATAATTATGCTTTTGTATTGCTATCAGAAAACTGGCAATATGTAAAACTTCCCTGTATGCACCGGAGTCCAGGAATTTCACGGGCACAAAGCACGGTTTGTACACAAACTGTCCACATCTCTTTTAGAAATGTAAGTTTCAATTAAAACCAAGGTTTTTTCTACCCTGTAACAATCTGCTTTATTAATCTTTGACCCTACACACCCAAACTGTCACTTGCTGAATAAGCTGCCTGCAGTACTGTTCTCATCGGATTTTTAATGCATATGGTGGCTATTGGCCCCTTTGCAGTCTCAAATAGTGTCCCAGTTTGAGACAAAATTTGGAGGAATGCTCTGGGAGGAACGTCTCCTCTATAGAAGGCAGGTTGCAGCCACCCCTCCCCCAACAGGTTCGGGAAAAAAAGTTCCTCGAAGGAAAGTGAAAGAAGGGAAAAAATCCTATTTATTTAACAAACACATGGGAAAAGACTAATGCTGAGTAATAAAACCTCTCGATGTGGAGAGAAAACCTGGGAAGATTTTAGAGTCCTTTCCGTGGGTGCGGTCTCTCTCCCTCTCTCTCCTCTTCGGAGCTGGGTCGGCTCGGGCCCCTCCGGGCCGAGGTGTGAGGGCTCCCTGTGAGGTTCTGATGTTCTGGTGCTCTGAACAGTCCAGAAGAGAAGAAGAAAAATCCAAAGTCCCAGGGAAACAAAGGAGTTGAACTCTCTGTCTTCTCTCCTCCGAGAAAAGGAGCCAAGAGCCGGGAAAAGCAGGGAAGGTGCCTCTGCTCTGCAGCAGCAGGAACACAGGGAAGTGAATGTCCTTGGAGCACAAAAACTGTTTTGAAAAAGTTCGTCTGGCTTTTTTTCTTTCTCTCACACCCAATTTTAAAGACACAGAAAGGCACAGGAGTCATGTCTGGTCATGGAGCAGGGAGAGGGGATACACATCATAAAGTCAGCCCAAGACAAATAGTTACTCCGACTTTTTTTCCCAAACAACGAAGTGTAATTTTCAACTTTGGACACCTTGCTAATAGGTCTCTAGACATGTAAAGCTCATTGGTAGTCCAGAAATAACATGTTATATTCATTAAAATAGCCAATTTTTTTCACAATAAATTTTGCATTATGTACTATTTCAACACACTAAGCAGCAAGTAAAAATTCAAACCTAAGGGCTGAACCCACCCTTGCTACCCTTTGCTTATTCAGTCACAATTGTCATCCATAAATTATCTCCTACCTTCAAATATTAAATTAATGTACACAACCTTCTCTTACATATCTTTCTTTGCCAGTTCATCAATACCCACTGGTGCTATTTACAGGCCAAGGAAGAAACTAAATCCATACCCATCCTCCAGTAATTCTGCCACAACAAAGCAGACGAGAAACAGATTCTAAGAGCACTGTGCACAGTAAAGTAAGTTGTTTATTTTGAGGAGATTCATTTTAAAGATGTATCCCACACAAACACAAAAAATAGGTACCTCAGGATATGCAACACACAATGTAAAGTTTACTTTTCATAAATTGTCCATTTCCTAAGTCAGATTTGTTACTGAAAATCTGCTTTCCTTGAGAAATTGTAAAGTTCCCAGAAATGAAGAAACTTCCCAGAGTAGTAAAACCACATTCCTTGTGGAAAGACTGCAATTTCATAATGGCAATTGATCTAAAATTTTACCTGCTCTCCCCAGCCCTAATTTCTTAGAAGAGTTACAGAATATATTTGAGTTTGCTAAACTTTCACCCAATAATATGTAATAAAAAATTAATTATATTTTCAAAGGGAAATGAAACACAATCTTGTGCTAAAAACACAGTTCTGCAAACAACAGCAAAAATTAACAATAGATGTTAGAGGACAGATTAGGTAATTTTTTTTTTCTTCCAAAGAAAAATATGATAGGACAGAAATTTAAAAGTCTAATGCAAGTCTAAATCCAAAACTCTAACCTAAACAATTTTATTATAGTTTCTAATTAAACTATCCCCTCGTGAACCTACCGGTACAAAGAATTTTTAACGCCAAAATGCTGATTTTAGGAAAAAAAATTTATTGTTTGTATTTCTTCTTCACAGGTGGAGTCAACCACTGAAGTGCACTGCTAGCTGTTTATAAGCAGCTTTTGTTAAAAACAAGCTAGTGCTGCAAATATTTTAATCGCAGGCTGTAAAAGCAGAGAGAAAAAGCAAGCTTTGTGGTGAACAAAGCAGCCTGTCACGCTATTGTGCCCTGAGGGCGAACAGAATGCTAGATGCTTTATCAAATAAAATAAAAACAGCTTGTACCTTTTTTTTACGTTAATTGGCTCATGATTGAACTTTAATAAACCCACAAACTCTCTTTAAAAGTTCCCTTCCAATTTTTAAGCTTTATCTCTTTATTTAAAATTTCCTTAGTTAAATGAATTCCAGAACCAACTCAGTGCAGTGGCAGGCTTTTATTATTGTCATTCAGTTCTTTATTTCTAAGCATTTCAAGCCAGCATGCACATTCTTGCTCAAAATATTTTGCTATCATTTTCTTCATGCTTCTTTTTTATCTTTTCAACTAGCTCTTAGGTATGTTTCTACTTTCACAGCTTGCTCATCCACAGGTGTATTATTTAAATATCCTCTAAGACAAGAGTAACTATTTTGAACACAATACAAAAGGCAAACAAGAAACCAGTGCAAAGCATGCATTTAAAAACACTCTTGCTCCAAAATTGCCTGTTTCTTGTCAGCAGCTGGCACATTTAGACAACCAAAGATACCCAGTACATAAACTTCTAAAGCTACATCAGTTGAAATGCCTAATTTCTGTTTAGCTTCAGATTCATCCTTTATGAGGGAAAAAAATCAACTTTTTTTCCCCTGTCTGCCTCTCACTAAGTCAATTTCCTGAACTAAACATCTGGGAAATGAAAATACAGGTAGTCAAAACAGAGCAAGTAACAGAAATTAGCTTCCACATGAACTCTAGAAAAGCATTAAGCTTATTCAGCATGGTCACAAGTAGTGAGAGGGCTGAGGAAAGAAAGGGTTTCACAAAAATTCACATATTTCTGAAAGATGATATTGCAGCACCTGTGGATAACAAAAGTTATATTTAATCTCTGCAGATATATTGCATTAATGCTACTGAATCTTGTCTTCAGCTCAACGTACAGAGAAATTTTATGGAGCTTCCAATTTAATCCTGTCACTGTTGACAAGACCAACCACCACAATTACAGTGTCTTTAAATTAAACTATTAGAAATAATTTACTCAGTGAAAGACCAGGTAAAACTGCATCTCCTATGTAGAGAAATGTATTCTAGATTACACCCAAATTGCATGCCTATTACCACAATTTTTTTTTTTTTTTCCAGGATTTCAGAAGAGTCACAGAGAGTGAGGAAGGATTATGGAAGAGTCTGGGAATTGCTTTCCTCAAGCCTCAAAAGATTCAGCATCCTACCTTTTTTTTGTGTAATATTTGTCTGGCTTCCATGCAGCTTCACTACTGCCCATTTTATGAGGCACTTGACAGTTGTGTGAATTATCCCTTTATTTTTACAGTTTGTGTATGTACTTAGCAAAATTAGATACCATTAGGTTTATAACACCACAATACACTTAGTCTGCAGATTGTAACTCTTGCTATTGATTTCAATGAACAAGGAAAACAAGTTTGCTTGGAGGCCCAGGACTTGGTATTTCCTTATCTCAAAAGTCTTACAAGCCTACCAGAAGCCC
Source organism: Mohoua ochrocephala (assembly GCA_013398855.1). NCBI lineage: Eukaryota > Metazoa > Chordata > Aves > Passeriformes > Acanthizidae > Mohoua > Mohoua ochrocephala. The sequence goes on from VZTA01009496.1 coordinate 812,099, forward strand.
AATCATTTTTGAAAAGTAGGTGTGATGGTCTGAATTTGAAATCCAGCCTCAGAAATTCTCAAGTCTCTGTGATGGGATGTGTGGCTACTGCAGAATTAAATCCAGCAAGTTCATACAGCCCTGGATTATTTTAAGATAGAGATAATGAGACAAAAAAAGATCTTAGTTATGTTGTTTGTTGAACAATCCTTTGAAATTAGGTAAGATTGGCACCATATGAGTTAACAGGAACATTTCCTACCCATTTGAGTGCTGGTTTTCCTGTTCAGAGTACGAAGCCATTGTTCTTCCATGGCTTAATATTGGGAGAAAAATATGCACTTTTTGATCAATGTAATTATTCTTTCTTATGCATCTTCTTTATACGTTGAAGAAAAAAAAAGACACTTTCTGAAGGTAGCATTTAATGTCAGTAATCAGCAACCACCGATGTTTCCAAGACTAGCAATTCAAACTCTCCTGAAATAAACAAAGCAGCTCTGTTACAGAAACACTTAAAATAGCTTTTCCTCTAATTTTAAACCAATGCAAGCCTTACATGGGTGCGAGTCTGGATCACCACAATGTGAACACATTCATCTGCACTCTATAATTATGCATCAGACAACCAAGGCAAATATCTAACAAGTCAAATAAACTGACAAAAAATTTAATCACAAATATAAAACAACTGTTTTTTCAAATACCACCTTGTGTAAAGAATGCTCTGCACCTTCATAGATTTGTTTTTGCTCTGAAATACATGCAGTGACAGTACTCCATTCTAAACCCATTGTAGTCAACAAAGGAACTGTTTATTTCTCACAGTGACCACTGAGGAATTGCCTGTTGGTTAATCCCAACCTTATGGTAGTGAGTTTATAAAAAACCCCATCCAAAATAATTTTTAAATAATGCTCACAACACAACTGGCCATATGTTCAGCTGTGCTTATTCTTCGTTCTATATCTGATCCCTCAGTGTTATTTGAATTTCCCTGTTAATCCGCAACTGAACAGCGGCTGAAGGATCTGGTGTGCAGAGTTTGAAGAACCAATTTATAAGGTGATATAACTTACTAATTTCTGCATTTTTGGCTTATGACTATAACTGTTATATGGGGAAACTTTTTTCTGCATAAAAACATTTCTGTGCTCGTTCTCTCTAATGAAGTTTATGTCATCTTGTTCATAAAATGACTCTTATATCAAAAAGCTTGCTGGCATTAGTTAATTTTTCTTCCATTAAAATTGCTTCCAAACTTCATCAGAGTGATATTTGTTGCACACATCAACAGCAAATTATTTTAATAATTCAGTTAAGATTTCGCATTGTCTATTTAAATTCTTCAATACTTCCTCAATATTAAAAAATAAAGATTCAGTGCTGTCATTACTCTGTCTATCCCAGAATGGTTGGCACGAGAATGCTTAGTCAGCCCAGGGACAGATTTACTGAGTTCAGCTAAACTGGAGACTATTAAATCCCCAAACATTAATCCTCTTTATTCAACAAGAGGTTTAGAATGAAACATAAATACTCTGGTTCCAAAAAATTGCGTATGGAGTCCAAGTATAACAGAGCACATCGAAGATCATTAGAGTAATTATTTAAAAGGCAAAAATAAAAGTTCAATGGTGAAGCTTTATCTGCCTGGGCCACCGCGCAGCACAGAAGCACAGAATGATCAGGTAAAGAGAGATGTATGTCCAATGGTTTCTGTATTGAGGTCCTGCCAGAGCAGACCACCAGGGATTCCACCCAGTGGATGCTCTGCAAGGATGGATATTCCACCACCTCTCTGGGAAGCCTGTTCCAGTTTTAATCACCCTTGAGATTAAAAGAACTTTTAGTGTATTCTGGTGGGATTTCCCTTTTTTTTTTTGATGAATGGAAGTTGCCTGTAAGACCCTGGCTCAGTTTTCTCTCTATCCTCCAATGTTTGCTTTCTTAGTCTCAGGAAACTGCTCCAATCTCCAGGCATTCCAAAGACCACAGTGGCCTTCCAAGAACATTATCCACCTCTCAGCACTCTCAAATGGCTGTAACTCAGCCTTACCATTTCTGCATCTCTTGGTAAACTGCTTGGCTCTCCTCTGGGCAGCAGGCACAGCTGCCTTGCCCAAAGAGTCAGTGTCCGTCCATGGCACCACGGCAGCCAGGCCAGCCATAGCTCCAGATTTTTGTAATCAGAGCTCTGCAACTGTGCACAGATCCCCAGTTCCTTTTGTTTGCTCCTCTCATTGCACACATTTGTGTGCGGACATTTGAGATGTCTTCCTGTCGCCACTACTTTCTCAAAGGAAGCTCCACAAGCTCCCCTCTCAGGCTGTCTCCCAGCTGTGTCTCTTCTCCTATCATGCCAGTGGCATGGCTGACTTTATTCTGGTCTCTAAATCAGGAAGTTTGTTTCCCTTCTCTTTCCAAGATGTAAAATGCTTCTAAATTAATGAGTTGTATGAGGTACTTTGGAGAAGGGTGCTAAAGAAGCAGAATGTCAGTGATATTTCATTTGTAAATGCCTACTTAATCTTAATATTGGACTATATTTCCACTGCCCTACAGTATTCCTAACAAACTGTCCTAGTATTTCCAGACTGAAGCAACAGAGAGTTCTTGCTCATGTGTCAATGAAAAAATATTGCAGAACTAATTCATTAGTTTGAGAAAGAATATGGCAGTATGCTCAAGCTATTCAAGAAAGAATTATCAAAACCAAAAAAAAGATAGGTTCATTAACATGCAAAACCATGAGAAAATGGAAGTATATCCTTGACTCACAAAGAGTCAAATGCAAGTCAACTTACAGTTGACCTGTAGTGATTTATAGCTACACATATATAGAGGGGAAAAAATAATCTTAGGAAGGAAGAAAGTGGTTTAGCAAACGGAATGATTTTAGTGATTGCTGATAAATCTCTATCTGAAACTGATAGAAAACCTGTTCAGTATCACTGAAGTCAGTGGAGCTATGCTAATATATCCCTCAGAAAGGTCAGATTTTCCCACTGTCATCCACCTCTCACCGAGATGCTTCTTTCTTTTGCCATCATGCTTGGAAATGATTCAGTTGCCTTAATTACCTATCTGAACTTGACAAGAATCATTTAAAGAGCTTGTTTAACAACTGAACCCATAGTCTCCAATATTTATTAACAGAACCAGAGCAGAGTCTTATTTTGTCTGATCAATAACAGTTTGAAACAATTAGAGCTCAATGAAGCACAGCACCACATACCTTGCATATTGTAGCCTGGCAAACCCTTAAGATCGTGTTTAATGCATTTTAAGCATATATTTAGCATATGTATTCTGTTAGCCTTTAGGTCTCTGGAATGGCACAGTGAAAAACAAATGTAAATAAAGCTCATTGATCGAAAGCACATTGTTACCATTCTCTCCTAATGGTAACATCCCACAGATAAATCCTTTTTCTGAACCTCACTATTCAAGTTATAAATGCTGTAAAGATAAAGCAGTGAAAATCATATTTAGTGTTACCAAAAAAAAAAAAGAAAAATCCATTTGAAACTGAAGAGTCTTAGCTGTGAAACTTTCAGCTGCATAAGACCAAATTCAACTTTTCAAAATGCAAGTTTGTTGTTGCTAGTAAGGATTATTGACAGTCACCTGAAGTTTGGAAACTAAAAGTGTTTTGCTCCTTGAAGCAGTTTATCGGTTACTCTATTGTATTTGTTCCAAAACACAATATATTATTGGACTACATTGCTGCATTTCCCTTCCAGCTCTCTGGGGGAAAAGCCAGGCCCTTTTGAAATGGAGATGAGAGCGACAGCGAAGGGCTGCTACAAGAATATTTTGCTAAGTGACATCCCTGATACTTCCTAGAGTAGTGTGCAACTTTATTGTGCAACCACAGCTTTAATGAGATGTGACCTAGGCCTGGGAGCATTTGGTTATGAACACATATTAGCAAAGTTTCAAGGCACAATGATTCTTATATCCTATGGTATACTCCCAGCAGTTCTTGATAGTAGAAATGAAATAAAATTGAATTGTCTTAGCTTTGGCTTCTAACTTGAAAGATTTAAGAATAGGAGTTAAATTGGAACTAAATATAATGGAAGCTTATAAAAATACAACATAGAGCTTCATAGGACTATACACAGAACTTTACCCATGGGCCACTTGCCTAAAATTTAAATTGGGTTTGTGTCACAAGCCAAAATAACATAATTTTTCCATTTGGTAAATCTGGTAAAAGCAAAGTTATTATTAGAAACATGATTTTTGAATTCTCTTCTTAAGCCAGCTCCTAAACTCCTTTCTAACCTTCTGTTTGGACATGAGCTTCTATTCCCTAATTTTTAGGCGAGAGTCTTTTTTCCCTCTCTTCTCCTATTGAACTCTGAGTATGTTTCACAGATGGTACAGTGTTACCATTGTTTGAAAATGAATATGCTGCTCACGAGAGTCAGCCAACAGACCAGAAATCAAATCTTCAACCATAGGATGGAGCAACCGGGCAATGGTTGTACCGCTGTCTGTGCCAATTGTCTTTTCAAGCCTGCTCAGGATTTATGAACTGGTTTTTATCTATTCTCTGAGGTTTTCTGGATGCTGTACTCTGTGGCTTTATTCCACAGAAGGAACCTATTAACTTCAAAGATATGTCAAGTGAGTAATCCTACAGAAACTAGTGAAAATGCTTGTGCATCTGAAAATTCACAAATTGAAATCCTTTATTTCATCTTCTGAAATTCATAGTAAGACATCAAGTTGCAGCCAATAGATTTTTTTCTCTTGTCTCAGCATTTCTGGTAAACTGGGACACTAGCTCCATTTCCACGGGAAACACCAACTCGTTGGCATCTACTTTTCTCCAATATACCTGAATCTAAAAAGTTACTTCTGGGGGATTCTAGGTCAAAAGTTTCCTCTATTATTCAGCTGTTGTTTCCTGTTATGCAACGGCTACTTTCAGAATATATCAACCCTAGAAATAACTTCTGTGCAGCCGAAGTGTCATGTCTTCCTTCCATTTAATCACTGGTTCCCCATTTTTATCTCATTAGGATTTGGGGAATATAATCAAGTTTCCAAAACCAAATGAGATTAATATTCAGTCTTCCTTCTCTTTCAACAGGCATAATATCAAGGGATGGAGGGGGAAGCAGATTATGCCAGAAAGGTGCACATTTATCAGAACTGGACATTTACAAACCATCGCTAGTCATAGTGCAACAGCGTGAAGCTCTGACTTGCCCCAAAATAAAGGGCTGCTTTGGAGCAGCCTGGTGAGAGTGACTTGCTGAATCACAAACGTTTGCTCCTAGCTCATTTTTTTGAGAGAAGCATAAACTCAACACCAAACACCCGCTTCAGTATAACTTCCAGTGTTTTTACTCAGCATACCCTCCCCTACATCCTTTGTTTTCCACAATATTTTTCCTAAGATGTCTCGTATCCATTTCTCATACATCTAGCATGACAATTTTCAGATGTCACTTTTGCTGTCACATCATCACACAACCCTTCTGCTTACATATTCAAACAAAAAAGGTTTGATCCAGGCTGTCCTTAAGCCGCAAGAATTTTCTTCCCTGTCTTATTTGTGACTATCACATAATAGCTATGCACAGCAGGATGCAGTGTCTCTGAAGAACAGGTATAAAAATAAATGATTGCTTCTCCTTAACAAAACTACTTAGAGAAATCTCAGGCTTGAATTCCAAGGTCTGAGATTTCGTCTCTTTTGATTCTATTTCTGTTACTGCTAACAGTCTATTTTATGAAAATTCACGGTGTTAAAGAACAAAAGCAAGTGGTCAAACAGAAAAAATTCTCTGATGGCTTGAGTAGTAAGCCAAGAAATCTGCTATTCATGTACTTTGAAATAAGGAACTTGGTCACTGGCAGTGCAGAGCCAGGCGAGGAGGCTGCAGCCAGACAGCTGCCTATTTTCCAGCACTGGGTAAAAAGGCAGACAGCTGGAGAGCCAGTTGAAACCTATTGCTTCCCAAAGCAAAGTACCTCCATGGAAAAAAAAAAAAAAGAGTCTATAAAGGAAAACAGGGACTCCCCGAGGCAATGAATGGGTGAGTAACCTGGGCATGTTTGACAGGAAAAGACTATTTTCACAGATGGAGATGACAGTGAAGGATGAAATCTCAATGGGGCTGAACCCAAAGCAAAGATCACGAAAAATAAGAACTGATCAGGTGTCACACAAAAGCCCAAGTATTCACTAGCCCTTGATGAGCACATGTAAGTCAGACAAGTGGCCAGCAGGCTCACACACCCAGAAATGTAACACACCATAAGGCATTGGAAGTGCAGTAGGAGGTAGCAAAGCCACCCATGCAGCAGTTGCTCAGAAACTGTACACTACAGGACACAAAAATAGTGCTGTATGCTAAGAAACGGAAGCAAGCAAGCTTCTACCACAACATCTAATGGATGAATAAAAATATGACAATAAATGGCACAACTCCAAAACCTTTCACGTTAAGAGAGGCATTGTCATCTGGAGGCAGGGTCATCAGGCACAAAAAAGCCCAAACTAACCAGGCTCTGGCTGTATGATTTTTTTGTTTTTTAAATGGCACCACTTAAATCAGAGAATTGCACCTATCATGCCTGATTAAAAAAATACAGCCTGTGATGCATAAAAGCAAGGCAATGATATCATCTGCAGTCTGAAGGAATCTTTCAAGACACTCCTTGTGTGCAAGAGATCTGTGAGACTGTTGGAACCAGAACAAGCACAGCTACCAAATGAAATGGCTGTAGCTGTAATTACAGCAGCTATATTCACTAAAGCCAGGAGAAAAAGAAATTCAAAAAAGAGTGGGGGAAAAAAAAATCACAGTAAGTTATAATACCATTATTAAAGCAGGAGTCTTACTAATGACAATTCCAAACATTTATTTTTTTTATTAGCAGTTAATAGAACAGTGCTTTGGTCAGACACGTTCTCCAGGACACTGCGCTTTGATCACTTTTTAGGGGTGTGCTGATCTGTGGCACTGATAGCAAGATCAGTGAAAAGCCTTTTTAATAATGATCATGGCAATGAAAACCAGCTTCATTTACTTTATCCCACGTGAATCTCCATTACTGTGAGCAGCCTAAGCCGTGACAATACTGGTGCTAAGTAGCCAACAAAAAGCATGAGCCATTTTCTAACAAACCTATTAAGAAAGGAAAATTAATAAGATCACATCTCACTACCATGGCACTCACTCTTTTCATGCAGCTATACAATATATACATATCAGTTTCTGCACTCCTGTGTTAATAAAGAAGCTGCAGGTTTAACCTGGATACCCTTATCTCTGCTCACATCTGCAGTGCTGCTCTTCTTCCCCCGCTGTTTTCTCTTAAAGGATGCCAAGAAGGCAGCATTTAAGTCTTTTGTCTTCTCTTTTGCAAATCCTGCACTATTATCAGTTCCTGAGCAGAGAGAGTTTCCTGCCAGGCACCATGCCCAAAGCCTTGGCAGTCAGAAAGGTTTTAACTCATTCCAGGACAGATCTGAGCACTTTGCACTGAACAGAAATGAGACTGGTCACAGACTCAAACAACTTGAGAAGTTTGGAACTTACTGAAATAAATACCAAGCTGTCATTTTCAACAGTCTCTTCTACTGATTTTATCTCTCGTCATATAAAACCTTTTTCCACATAGCACCGTCTGAGCACCTTGACTTAGCCTTTGGCTGTCAGACTTCCAGGGGAACTAGGGCAAACATCTCCAGGGAACTGAAAGGCCGGTCATCCCCTCCTGTTCAACCTCAGGCAGCACAAGCAAGGCTCGGGTGCCTCATCACTCCATCCTCTGCAGGGGCTCCACCCCGTGCCCGCAGCCCCGTGCTGGCTTTTGTGCTGTGACAGAGCACGGCCTTGTCATTGCCAGCCCACCCCAGCAAGGACCCTCTGGAGCGCTCAGTGCCCCACCCCTTCCAATTAAACCGAGCCGTGCCGTGCTGGGCCCCCTTTGATAATTCAGCCATAATTTATACCAAGGCTGAATTAGCATACACTGTGAAATAGGCGTTTAGCTAAGGCTTTAATGGTTTTCCGGAAAAAAATAAAACAAACACACAATGTGGATTCAGATTAAAATGGTGTAAATAGAAGTTAATGAATATTATTACTTGAGTTATTAGAACTTTCTGCTTGAAAAAATTTAATCTAATATTGCCATTTTTAGTATTGCCAACAGCACTGGGGCATGCAGTTCAATAGTTCAAAGTTACCAGCTTTATAATTGCTTTCTACAGACCTTAAAAAAGGCATTTAAGTTTCAGGATGTAACCGAATGGAATGAATTACCCATAGTCACTTCAAATGCAAGGAAAAAAAGTTATTACTGTGCTTAGGTATTTACATACCTTTTCCTTTGACAAACATGAGGAAGAACTGAAAAGCATGGTAAACAAATGAGAGAAAATTCTGTAATCAAAGAATTAGGGAGCCTTGGGCCTTTCCAGCTCAACCAGTATTTTTAAGTAAGAGAGATTAGGTTGAAGTTTTAAGTGATATCACAGTTTTTCTTCAAGACACAACATTATAAATACTGAATTGCGCTTTATTTACTCTTATCTATGCTTTGTGTACTCAGTAGAATATAAGTTGGATTGATCTCTCAGTGCAGCTCACTCAGGACAAAAGGTGTTGCTAACATGCTGTCTTCAGGTTAAATGGTATTATAGGTTGTTGACAAATCAGTTTTAACATCACATCACCAGTTAACGCTGCACGTGGAGACCGTGCCATTGGAAAGAAGAATTATTTTGTCCTGGTACTGACAGCTGCCTTGTTGACAATACCATCAGATTCACCATTTCAGTGGCAGCAGTACCTGAGTGGCCGTCTGTAAGAAGGACACATAGTTTTCTGAACCACTATAATGATTATTTAAGTTTTAAATATTTAAAAAATACAATTAAAACAACAGATACAAAAATCAGTTATGGGAGGAAAAGCCCCTAGGAAACTAGCCTAAGAAGTACTATTTCAAATGTCACACATGGTTTTCCAGCCTGAATTACTCACCATTTTACACTTGGATAGATTAAAGAATCAGAGAAATAGTTATAACTCAAATATGTGGGAGCAGATTGACACAAATTACTATGACAATCAGTCCAAGTTATTTCAAAGGCCCTGTTTCAGGAAGAGTAATTTGGCCCCCAAATCCTAAAGGTTTTTTGAGACTTATAGAATTCCTAGGAGATGGGAGTAGATAAGAAATAAAAGATCATCCTTGTCCTAATACTGCTTTGGATGTTCTTACTTCACTCACCTATGTCTATACTGAAAGTTCCATTTATAAAAGGAAAACCCTATGATTTTCACTGAGGCTATTACTGAGATAATTGCCTCATAATTCTGTGTTCAAATGCCATGATCAATGGCTCTGCAAGCTTTTACAAAGGAGGAGAAATAGTTCCAGAGATAGCAAGCCTTTCTTCCCTGCATCTGCCGTAAGAAAAACCCCAAAACCAAGCCCTGAATTGAAGGGCTTCTGCAATTTGTAAAGTTCTGAAGCAGAATAGGGACCACAGACCGAGGTTCCCATGGAGTTCCAGGTTTGTGTATTATATAGCAGAAAAGAACACGATTCAGTGTAGCCACAGAACTGTTTGCTTTTCAAATTCAGTGTGCTTTCTGTGCAATACAGCAGAAATGTCAAGCCCAGCTAAGCTTAAACTAAGTGTTTAACCTGCAAGCCTTTCTCACTGTACAGGGCAATAAAACTTGCAATGACTTCAATGGGCACTTGAACCAAAGAGCCCTTTTGAAATTATCTTTGATAAAAAGCTCGGATTTTTTTGAAGTTAACTCTAAGATCTGAAAGAAAATAACATTTAGGAGGCATATAACTTCTTTTTTGGTTTTGAAAGCTCACTAATAGAGATCAACAGGATCAACACTTACAGATTGTGAGAAAATGCTTTAAGGGCTTTGTTTATAGTGAAATACCCAAGTATTACTTCTTTCCTTTTAGACCATTGTGCATCATGAAAGGAGAACTTGTGCATCTGCCTTTCAGTCAAGAGGCTCGAGATCAGAATAGCCCAAGAAAATCTTTCTGTTTGGGCACATTTCTGACATCAGCAGGTGAGATCTTGCCTGAACACACCGAAATCCAGACAACTCATACAAGTGTAAGACTTAATCGCATGCTCAATATTCCCTGAGTGCTCAGTTTGAATAGCAAAGCCTTCCAGGGACTGGTTTTGCATTTCACTAATACCGGTGCAAAACTCGAGTATGTACTAGGATTCTTTTTCTTAAGTTGTTTCTAAGTTACACAGATGCTACTGACAGCAAATTTAGCTGAATGCTTCTCAGACAGCGCACTTGAGTATGGCCAGTGCATGCAGTCTGGTCATATCCATAGGAATGGTTCTGCTCCAGGAGCAATGTGTAAGTGCCCATCATACTTAGAAACTTTTAAACATCTTCTTAAACACATAAAACACCTGTGGTTATGATTATGTTTAAAAGATGTTTAAACATCTTTTTTAAACACATAAAAATAATGAAATATGCTTTGTAAAAGCTAAGAAAAATCTACTTATAAAAAACATGTTATATTTTATATATTCTAATACATGAATTTTATTTTTTTTCCCCTTTTCGTTACAAGGCTACTACAGAGCAATTTTGGCCAACTTACAGATATTTTAGCAGATTTTATTATTTAAGTGTGTGATGGAAGCATGGGAGCGTAGATTACCACTTAATATGTTAAAACATTCCCGCACCAGAGAATTACTAAGAGGACAATGATGAAAGATGCATTTGATTCTAACAGATTGAACCACATCACCTGGAGGAAGGCTGTGGGCTGCCCAAACTGCACAGAAAGTGCAGTTCCCCAGGTTTTGTACAGACAAATGCTCCCACACGTGGAAGTTTCCCGTGCAGAAGTGAACTCCAGAACCACCAAGGGACGAGGCACTGCTGCAAACACCAACCCAGGCTCCTGTATCCTAACAGCTGGATTAATGTTAGGGGAAAGAAAATTCCCATATGTCACATAGCAGAGCATCAGTGTCATAAAAGCCTGAGGCTAAGCTTCCTGAGGGAGAGAGCTCAAAAGTGAATAGACTGGAAAAGAATGTAATCCTAAATAAGCTTCCTGTGCCTCGTGTTCAGACACAACAGAAGTTCTTTTAAGGAGAAGCACTGAGGGGTTTTGGGGTTTGGCTTGGTTTTTGTTTGTTTGGGGCTTTCCATGATTTTTTTGTTGTTGCTTTTCTTTGTAGTTAACAAGGGAGAAAGAAATATGAAAAGTGTTGTACTTTCCTGAAATTATGAGAAAGAAATATAAAAAGGGGAACAAAAGTTAACAAGAGCTCAAGAGCAGTAAAGTAAATCTACAGTCAAATACAGATTCTTTTGGATTTCTGTATTCTAATGAGGAATTTCTCATAAATTCTTTTCAGAGCAATCTCAAAAAGGATTGACATTCACACTGGACTTTCACGTTATCCTCTTTTCCTCCAAATGGTCTGCAGAATAAAAATAAAATAAATACAGAGATGACCAGTTTAAGTCAGCTCAAGGGACAAAGTCCAGTGAGGGGGCACATAAAGTTTGAGTTCATCATCATTTAAAGCTGAAAACTCAGGAAATACACAACTGACCACCCCTTCCAAAATAACTAGGATTTATTGCTTTTTCAACATAATACCGTATTTTGTGCCTTTTCCCTTGTTATACAAATTCTCGTCACAGTCACCATGCTAAAGGACTGACCTTTTCCCAAGGAACTCCATTTCAGAAGCATAAAAGGTCTACCAAGAGATTTAGACAGCCTGGCAAGCTTGAATTTCATCTCTGGCAAGATAACGTCTATGATAACACAAAATAACTGAGCAAATGCATAAACACAGTTTATTACAAAAGTGCAGGATGGTTTCTGTGAGGGGGAACCCTGCTAGTCCTGAAAACTCTATGGCAGTGTCTGACAACATGTGAGTGAAGGGATTCCACGGACGTAGCACAGCTCCATTCTCAAAATGTAAAGTTATTTGAAAAGTTCCACCAGACTGGAGGAAACAGACATTTCTGGACTGAGTGTTAATCAAAGGAAAAAAGCAAATAATAGGGCTTAATCACTGCTGTACAGGGTGAGGCCAAGTCAGAGACATTCCCTAGGTACTGGTCTCCGTCAACATCTTCATCCATGACCTAAAAAAGGAAATTGGAAGAGGATTCCAAGCCTTTCCAAACCACATGCAGCAGCTAAACAGGAAGAACTCCATAAACACCTCCCCCCCTGCCCCCACCAAAGGTGAAAGAGCAGACAAAAAGATGACAAAGAAGCATCAGTGGAAATAATGCACATTCCTGTTCCTAGGTACCATGAACATCATTCTGCCCACTGCAACTATAGAAAATTCCATTTTTTAAAATAAATTTTAGTTATTGACATGAGTTTGCAACACAGCTTAGATATCCTCAGTAGTTTTTTATAGTAGCTCTTTCACAGAAGAAAAAAACACCACACCACGACTCCCTCTACTTGAATTTCAACAAAATAAAAACTAAAGCAGAAAATAAATGTTAGAAGACAGTGACAAATCAAGCTTTTAATTTAACAAAATACCCATAAATACTTCTCACATTAAAATAAGCCCTGCAAGTGTGTTAACTTTAATGACTGCTGAAGAAGAAACAAAACAATTGGACTGAATTATCCTATAAATTCAACTTTACTGAGGTACTTTGTCTGAGGACACTCTGATCTCAGCAGAGAAATAACACACTGCTCAAATCTCTAAGGAAGATGTACAATCAACCTGTGTTAAAATGACGCTGTCCCTATTCCTCTCCAAGAGATTTAATTTGTAGTGGAAAACCAGTGTTGTAATCTGGGCACCAGGTCCCTTTGATACTTTTTATTCTTTTCAAAAACATTGAAGTCTACTTTTGATGGTTGCAGACGCATACAGAGACGCTTTCAGGGATGAGCTCCAAGGCAGGAAAAATACTTATGAAAGGAAATGAACAAAATTCTGCACATTTTAAATGCAGGCAGAGAATGTAATAACAAATAGGTTTGCGCCTCAGAGTGGTTTGTGGGCCTTACAGAACAAAAGCAGTACTGAACTGCAGCTGCCATTCAGCGAAGGTGAGAGGGGTCTTACAGAACAAAAGCTGTTTAGCACATTAAGGGTGTTCAGAAAAAACACAAACTACTGTGTGTAAACTGCATGATTTCTAAAGGCCATTCAGAACCTAGGATAAAACTAAAATCTACACTGGAATGAAGAAAGGACTGACAAAGACAAATCTCAATGCTCAGCAATACCTCAAGACTGTGTGTCAGTATTTAACTGGTACCTGTATGAGAGGCTTGACCACACCCACGCTGCACTGCAGGCACGCTCCAGTGCGAGCCATCCTGCTTCCCAGACCACTCAGCCCCAGGCAGAAACTTCCCTCTGCTGGCAGCTAAACACCCACAGGAGGTTAGACCACCCCGATCTCATCCTTGCACAAGGAAGCTGCCAAGGAGCATCTCTAGACCTAGGAGCGAGACGAAATACCTGGGATGTAGCTTTGAGGCAGCCAGTGTGTGTGGCATGACACCACAGCACATTCCACTTGCCCAAGTGACATCACTTAAGAGGACTTACACATCTGGAACAAGCCTGGTTGCAACCTCACAGTAGTTTAACTCTTCTGTATTTGTTCTGAAGTCAGACTGGTGGGTTTTGTTTTTAAGGAAAGGAGGAAATAGAAGCTGAAAGAGCTGAAAGCCTGACAGAGCTCACTACAAGAAACTGAAATTGAGCTGCAGGATTAGTTGCACATCTATAGGAGATGAAGTTTTTATTAATGTCTTACCTAAATATACACATTTTATTTATCTATTTGATTCCGTATAAATGACAGGGGTGAGGTGATGGAACCAATGATGAGCAATGACCCCAGAACAAAAATAAGTACTTGCCATCATTCAGGTTAAGAGACGATGGCAGAGAGTACATTTACTCTAGTCATCCTAAGAATAGAAGCTCATAATCTATCTTAACTGCTAGATATTTTAATGGCCTGCAGAATATATCTAACTACATAGAACAGAAGCCTTAAAGGAAATGAAATTCTCAGGGAAAAATATGATCTAATTAAAGCGTCTACAAACACGTTTCAGAAATGGGAAAGAATATTTAATTTTGTCAGCAACATCTGCAAAATGTTTTAATATGAGATATGTATAACCCTTCTGACTTCCAGATTTTCAGAGTATGTCAGAATGTTTTACAAAACACATTAATTGGTAGAGCAATAGATTGAAGCAGGGCACACCATTTCACTGGAAAAGGACTGACAAGAAATTGTGGCTGGTTTCATTTCACATCTCCATCTCTGAACTCTGCCTCAAACTCCTCTGTCTCATCCCAATGGTACTAATATTTGTAATTATAAAGGTATCATAAATTGTAAAGATGTTATAAGGTATACAGAGAACAGATTTTCAAATGAAATGTTGGCAGCTTTACTTCCAGCAGCAGTCTCTTCCATTTGTGATTTGTTCTAAGGTTTTTTTCCCCTTCAGTGAAAGATATTTCTTTTGCTTGAGACTTTCCCTGTTATTTCATATTCTTTTTCCTGAGGGCAGTATATCAGCTTAAAGAAAACACCAGGTTACAAGTGTACATGTAGTTCAAACTTCTCCCTTTTTTATTATTAATTGCTGTAACTCTGGACAAAACCAGAGGTCACAAGACAGATTAAGAGAAACATAAAGCTCCATACTGGCAACACGAAGAGGGGAAAGAAGTTTTATTGTCCAGTGCGAATCCACAACGAGCACATTCTGAAAGATGAGAGTGCTTTAGCTACAAGCAAAATTTCGGCAAGAACATTTTCTCCAAACCTTCATTCTGGAAACCTGCAAAATGCAAGTTTCATCACCTTTGTTTAGTTTTCCAGTGTCCAGCAGCAATTCAGGACACTGTTTTGGCAGCTCTCCCTGGGGGAGACAAGATCTGGGTGAGAACTACCACACTGCATGCAAATGCAGTCCTACAGAACAAATGGAAAATGTCCTGAGAGGTTAAGGGAGCACCAAATCCATGGCCACCTGCTTAGAGCAATCCATAATGTCCTTTGGGGGGCCAAATAAATGGGCCAAAATCCTGACACACAGCTCTTCAGGCAACTCTTGCAATCCCTCTACCTACATATGGTAGGATTTGAGAGGAAAGCATTGTTTTGTGCTCAGGGTATAGTAGGATTTATCATTACAGGACTTACTAATTTCTTCAGCAAATTTTCATTTGCCAACAGCCCAGCTTCAATTAGAAGTTTACTCCACTAATTATCTTCTCTTCATATGCCTGTAATTTAAGATACTTTACATTGGTTCATTCTCATACTCTGTATTCCTATATCTTCTTGTTTCCAAATACTTAGAGCAAGGAAAATATTTCACTATCTAATCAAACAGTTCTCACTGTGGAAGTTATGGACCTCTTTTTTTGCCCTGGCTATTTGAGAAAAATTATGATTTCTGAAGCAACTAACAAAGCTGCATACATCAGTCCTAAATCGTTGTGAAATCCACCAGATTAATCTAGAACCATTAAAGAACAGAATGCAAAATTTGAACAGACACTATGCCTGAAAACAGTAGCTCAAAAGTAAACCAGTTGAATGTCATATGCATGCACAGAAACATCCATAAGATTAGTTTATACGACTCTTTTTTAATTCCAATAGGCAAAAGAGAGCAGAAAAGCAGATCCAAAGTGCATTCCTGGTTAGTCATAAACAGAGATCAGAAGAGAAAAAAGACTCTGGAGGAAAATTCATTCCCACAGATGGGATCTTCTCCACTTTGAAAGTGAGGAACATTGAGACACTTGATACACAGAAGTGTTTTGTTTCCAGAGCTGTCAGCCTGGTATCCTCTATGATCATTACATCAACTTCCATTTCACATTCAAAACAAAAAAATAAAAGAAATCACCTGGAATTAATAGAAGTAAAATGTAAATTTATCCTGCTTCCTGCAAGGTGACCACTTGTCACACAGCCCATTGAGATTCCCTACAGGCCTGAAAATAAACTTCCCAAGCCTGAAAAGTAAACTTTAGCTGTATGTAAGGCTGAGAGCTTAATGTGTGAGCATCTGTTCCCGCAGTTATTCCATTTACAGCGCACTGTCATTTCCAAACTGCGGTACAGGTGTCCTCTGCCACCAGTCTTAACCAGAAGCTTCCTATGTATAGAAATATTTTCTTCCTCCTGTTACTTTTAATTGCATCGTGTGGAATTACACTGAATAAAATATTGATTTCTGAGATTTATGTAGCTTAAGCAATAATGCAGTTGGGTAACACCTCTCACTGTATTTTCTCTCATACTCTATGGCAATTTTCTAAGCTTAAATATGTTAGCTCCTGGCATATGGCATGTTAATACGCATGTTGTGGGAGTAATGCTCTCGATTTATCTACCAATAGTTGGCAGTGTTCACTCAATTCTCTGCAGCATGACAGCAATTCCAGAGGATAGCCAAAAGTGACGCACTGTCTGGGCCAGGGTTATATGCTAAACTTCGGGGTTTTATCTGGGCACATTAACTCATTCCGTGAAAATTAATTTTTAGTTAAAAACCTGCAAGGGTATGAAACTTCCATTCTGCTTCCTTATCTTTGTAATGGTTCAGGCTTAAGATATTATCTCGTGTTCAGCTCAAGAACACCTCAGTACTCCTGGTAGTGGCCTTTTTTTTCATATTTTCCCTTTTTTCTTTACTAGTCTTCCTAATTTAGATTCCCATTAATATCATACCTCCTAAATATTAAAAAGGTAGCAATGATAACCTGGACTACTTGCCTTACTCTACCCTGATTTTAATGGGTTTGCCCTGACAGAAGCCTGTGGAGAACCTCCCACTTTGATACTGACATCACTGAAGGCTTTATTACCCCAGTTTGTGTAATTTTAAACAAACAGCTTTTCTTGCATTCTGAATCCATGAAGACAATATACAGATATTTTCAAGGACAAAGATCAGTTGGCACAAGCCAATCTTGAAAAAAATTTGGCCCTCAAAGTCTTCCCTGTTAGCAGATGTCTTTGTGAGCCAGTTACAAGCTTCAGTTCACATCTTCCTTCCTTCCGTGCTTTGCAGAAATATATCCATCTATATATTTGTGCTTCTATATATATCAATACATATTTCTATAATTTTTTTTGCATTTCATTCTTTTGGCTAAATATATAATTCCATATTTCTCTCCACTTGCTAATTTTACTTTGACAGCCTTGACAGATGACAAGAAATCTTCTCTTGTGGCTTTCCCACATTCCTTTGGGCCTGATTGCATATCCACAAACAAAGCTGTCAATGAAGCCACCTGCTTACTGACAAAGCAATGTGTAAAAAATAAAGCTACGTGGTTTTTCAAACCGCATCCAAAGAAAAACAGACAATCCAGAGCCATGAACCAGGACTTGCTTCAAATCAGAGATGTGCTAACTTTGTTACCAAAAGTGTGGACTGTCACTAAACAAGTCTTTTTTCTTTTTTTTTCCCCCCTCAAAACTGGAGAGAAGGAAAAAGAAAGAGAAGATGTCTCCAGTCTTACCACTCTGCAAAACTCTTTCCCATGAAAAAAGTGAAATGTGCCAGAATAACAACTACTGCATGAGCACAGGAAGTTAAATCAGATGATATGGTGCTGGTCCCACCACAAAGATCAATGCACAGGAAACACCACCAAAATATGATGGTTAGTACTAATTAGTAAAACCCAAGCAACAGTACAGGCTGGGGACCAACTGGTTGTGAGCCTAAAGGGCTGCAGATACCTTATTATCAAAACAGACAAGGAAAGGGAGATAAAGGAAGGACTGTTTGCATTTATATGCAGTCATACAACACCTATTCCATAATATTTCCCACATACTCTTAACATTTCCTCATCTTTTAACGTTAGGATAGAAATACTTGGGTGAATATATTTCCTTTCATTTCCTTACATAAACCCAATGCATTTCATTTTCATGACATACATTGAAGTTGAAAGTAGTGTGAGGACATCTCCATTCCCCAGTCCTTTTCCCTTGTCTTCTAGACACACACATTTTTATTAACGCTACAGTTTTATATTTACCACCACTTCCGAAAGAGTGAGAAGAAATACTCTGATTGTAGATCAAGCTAAAACTACCTCCAGACTGCTCTGCTTTGGACCAGGGCAGCAGCTGAAAGCTGAAGCAAAATGTGTTTCTGCATACCATTGAAGCATGAAAGACAGACAAGTGCCCAGTTTTATCCCCAGACATTTCCTAATAAATGAGTCAGTTAACTGTCCCTTCTTGCTCTGCTCTGCTCAATATGGGACCCATCAAGACCAGATATACATGTGTTTTTACAGACAATCTAGCCTGTCTCTGAGCTTCGAGGCAGGCATCTCTGCAGTCCCAAACAGCTTCCCAAACATTCAGTGAGGGGCACCTCTGGCTTTTAGCCCCTAGCCAGCATGGCCTTCCTTGCCCAGAAAAACAAAGGAAAGAGTTGGAAACCAGCACACTTACATTTAGTTCTCAGGTGGCACAGGAAATGATGCCTGTACTTCTGCAGCGGAGATGCCTGCTGCCTGTATTGTTCTCTGTTAACTGGTCTTTCAACAATGACAGTTTCACTCAGGAAATTTGGAAGGCTTACAAAATAGAATTGCATTTGTCCCTGATATTACCCTAAATTAGAACACTTTCTCCTGAAAGCATACCTCTAGCAATGCATATTTTTAAGATACTCAACCGAAGCTCTCTAGCATTCTTACCTGATCAAATAAGAGCTTCTCTTTTCATGCTATATCATCACAAGCTAATTCCCAAATACTCTTCTCCAGAACTGTAACTAAACTGGCAATTCATTTCAAAGCTTATGATGTATAGCAAAGGAAAAATCTGAAGTGGTAACATTCCTATAATAGAGAGCATAAGTTATTTTAAACATCTGTAAATATCCATCACAAGGGATCATGGGAACAGTAAATGAGCATACTGTACCTATGCAAAACCATTAAGGGTTTGACACCATAAATTACTAGCAATGACAATGAGCCTTTACCTATAACAGTTTGCACTAAAATTTAATTGTAGCTATAAGGAGGTGTATTGTTTGGAAAGCAAGGAAGAGCATGCAGGAGACACAGGACTGGTAAGCAGTTTGTGTTTGATTTTGCAGACTTTTTTTTTCAACACTCTTCCATTAGAAAAAACATTAACATTTATTTTAGTTTGTCATGTAAATTTATTTTTATAGACTCTTTGCAGACATATATAACCAAGAATTTATATAAAGCTTTTTTTTTGTTTCTGCTCTCAGTTATACAGTGCCACAAAGAAATTTAAAGAAAACCAAAAATATTGACATTAAATTCCCAAGGTGATGTTACCTAGAAGAATCACATATATAATACAACAAATGTAAATTAGTTACTTGACACATGCAAATGGTGTCCTAATGAATGAGGGATGACTTCCAGGAACCTGGTCGATGGCCACATTCAGAAATAAACCAGTTAGAATTTTAAAATGTTGTTTCAGTAAGGAAAAATAGAAAAACTGAACAGTTCATTCAAACACAAAATACCCATGAAATTATGTCTGCTCAGGAACTTATAGTAGTGCTCCTGCTACAATTCAATATTCCATCAACTTGGATTTGACAAGGCAAAAACCTCGCCATTAAAACCAGGAGCTTTTTTTCCTCTTAAAACAGAGGTAGTGAATTTGGGTTCAATAATCATTAAACAGGCACAGAGGGACGTACATTTTCTCATAGTTCTGTCTCTGAAGGCATTTGGTAGCAAATGAGTCCTTCAAATTGGACTCATCATTACTCAGAGTTTTACAAGACAAGTACTGCACTGAGCTAATTGTGCATAGCCACCCAGCTTTACCTTTAAGCACAAGCTCCCTCATTACTTCCTTGGGATTTTAATAGATTTGCTGTCTCTAAACAAGAGCTGCACAAATAAACAATTACATTAAAGATACATAGGAAAAAGCCTGAAGTTTGGTTGTAGCCGTGTACTGCAGGTAAACAGAGTCAACAGGTCTGACTAGAGACACCACGGGGGACTGAGCAGACTCAGAGCACACACGTGAACAAGGGAGAGGAGCCAGTGGAGGTGCCTGAGCACTTCCCCTGGGCACCCTTGGATGCTGCAGATGGGCAGCAAAACCAAGGGACATGATGTCTCGACTTTGGATGGAGCTTCATCATCAGCACTGGATATTCACTCAAAACACTGGAGTTATACATGCCAAGGCAGGGCCAGAATTTACATCCTTCTTACCTAAAGATGTACTTGCTTTGGCCTAAGATCCAGTTAATTTCTCACTAAAAACCACTTCGCCTCTCTGGGAGGGACCTGCCCACTCTGACATTTTTATAGCTTTTTCTCCTTCCTCAAGATTACCTGGCATTTATGAAGCCCTCAAGAAGACAAAAACATGCAATTACATGGCGTATAAACATCTGAGTAGTCAAAGGAAAAAAAAATCTTCACCTTCATTAGGACATACACAAAAGATGTCCATGGACACACACACATGTCCACCTCATCCAACAGATCCTTGTTATCCCAACTTCAGGTATTTTACTCCAGAAGTGAGTTAGTTCTTATAAGTCTGCAAAATCTGTTTAAAATTACCTGCATCTGAAATGTTAACCAGATGCGATGTTTTTTCTTACACTCTCAACTATTATGGCACTGGAGCTGGGATTCTCGTTCCCTGCTGAATCTACACCACCTTCACAAAAAGCATATGCTTCAGCTCCCTCTGAAGCATCTGGGAGTTGCATTGGTTCACAACGTATGAAATTCAGTCAGGTGAGTGCAAGACTTGTAACGAGTTCATAAAGGACTCCCAGGACAAAATGTGTCTTAAGCCAAAAGCCACATTTAGGCTGAAGCTGAGCAATAGATTTGACAGTGCAGATTTGGGGCAACTGTGCCAACACCATCCTATGACCCCCCCACCCCATCTTGAAAAGCTCCTCCCTTTTGTGGTGGACTAGACTATCAATTAAAGGGAAAAGTTTAATCTCTACAGGGGATTTGAGCATACTGAGTATCTATCCAACTCTTGTTTCTTCAATTGCCTTCGGCTTTTGAAGACGGAAATGCTGCAGCTGTCCCGAGACTTTGCAAACTTCATTTTCATATAATGACCCTCGTTAATAATCACTAGGTCATCTTAGTTGTTAATGGCAGGTAGGATATTCTCTAAACTGTGGATGCTGGTTTTTTTCATCCCCATCCTCAGTTATTTCAAGAATATGAACGGTATTAAACACATCTGAGCCCAAAGTTATGCAGTCTTTTACATATCACTGCAAAGTGACTTTTTTCCATACAAAGAAGACAGAAACACGATGTCACTTGACACACAACAAAAAAATGGAGCCGTTTTGACAGCTGAGTAAAAGACTCTTCTTCAGTTTTAAAGGAAAAAATGGCTAGCAGAAAAAGTTTTAGTGACAATGTTGAAGAGTCAAGAGATCAGAGTCTGAATGAATATTTACATCTTGGACATTAAAGGCATTTATCCAGGATATGAATTTTTAAATGACCAAGTACTTTTCTGCGTAATGTCATAATACTTTCATTCAGATAAAACTACCCTTGACCCTTTAAGCCCCATACCAATAGTACCTAAAAGAATCCTAAAACCATTCTTCAGCCTGCATTACAGCACAGTTCATTGTTGCAGTGAGTGAGCTGTGTTCTATGTGTCTGCAGGTGTACTGCACTCGTCTTATCCCATGTAATAACTGAGGGGATTTCAGGAATGTAGCCAAACTTACTGAGCTCTGCAGCATCTCTGGCAGCAGCCATCTACAAGTTGCTGTAAAGACTCTCAAAAGACCTTGCAGAAGTAACTTCCAGTTCAGAAGACACAAAGGAGGATGAGGACAAACGAAACCTGCACAGTGAGCTGACTCACCCTCATCATGGCGTTAAAGAAGAGGTGCTTCCTGGTGCACTCCAAAGGACAACACCTACTATATCAGAGGTTAAAAGCAACTACATGGATTGACTTTCCCCTCTAACATGATGTATCACGTACTTTAGACCATCTGGTGCAAAAGAACTCTTACTTATCACACAGTTTAAATGCATGGAAGAGGCACAACCACCGAATTATTGTTACAACTATAAATAACTAGCATGTTATCTCTCCTTATGCAAGACTACTAATTTATACACTCCCAAGTCCATTACTCTCTGCTGTCCTCAAAATATGGTATTGCCATTCCCTAAAGAGAAATTTCCCCTCAGAATTCAGGGTTGGTTATTCAGCATGTTTCCTGTATCTGGGAGAGTTGTTATCTGTGTGACCAATATGAAACTCACTGTTAACAGACTCCTTTTCCTTATTTCTCCTTTGGAAAGGGAAAAGGTGTGGGGAAGCATGGAAATCTCATACAAGGACTCAGACTTACCCCAGAGCTACTCCCCTTCTGGGGGAGGAATGGATCTCACTTGAAGGCAAAGAACAATCTGTTCTTCAGCAGCAACCATCTTCTGCAGATAGAAAGTCATGAAGGAGAGAGCACTGTTACCATCCACTCCACCCAGACCCCACCACCAGAGAGAAGTTGAGTAGTCTTTGATGCAGAGAAGTGCTGCAAACCTGCTCGTTACATCTATTGACCTCTTGTGGTTATTACCTCAGCCATTCTTTGTGGTTTCCTAAAATACAGAGGCAGTAAGATGCAATTGATTCTCTTTCACTTCCCCACATGCAAATAAACTGAGACAGAATCTCCACAAATGCTGATCATGGCCATGAAGAAATAAAGCAAATTCCAGGGGACTTAAGACAAGGTGGAAAAATCTACCAACATCGTGAAATTCAAGGATGAATGCCAAGTCCTTCCCTGGGGTGAGACTAACCACAACAACAGTACAGACTGAGGAAAGACTGGCTGGAGAAGAGTTCTACTGAAAAGGAAAGGACTGGACATGCCCCATGGTGGACAGCACAATACACACATGGACAGCGTGTTCTGGCAGCAGTGAAGGCTGACACCACCCTGGGCTGTGTCAACAGAAGCACAGCCAGTTGTTCAAGGGAAGCAATTCTTCTTCTTTGCTCTAGTCAGACTGTGTGTACCTACTGCAGCCAGTACTGGACCCTCTACAACTAGCAAATTAATGATATTAATAAAGTAAAAATAGTCAGTGCATAAAAACACATGGCCTTTGAAAAAAAACTGAGGCAACTTGGCTTGCTGGATTTGGGGGAAAAAAAAAAAAAGGCAAGCTTAGTGAGGGACCTAACAGTAGCTCTCCAGTACTATCCAGCACTGGGGGACTGTCAAGAAGATAAAGTCCGTGGTGATGCACAACAGGAAAATGAGAGACAGCAGGCACTAATTGAAAAAAATTATTCTGACGGTACAAGGGGAAAAGAGTCACTACAAAGATAATTAAGCAGAGAAGCAGGGGCCCAGAGAGGTTGTGCAACCTCCATCCTCATCAGCTTTCAAAACCCAACTGGACAAAGCTCGGATGATCCTCATAGATGACCTACTTTGAGCAGGATGTTGGCAAGGTCCCTGCCAGCCAGAATGATTCCAACTTTCCTCTCTATTGGCTCTTCAGCTAGAAGCTCACAAAGCCACTTCAACGTCTCAGGTCACCAGTTTCCTTGCTATTCAGTAATATTGAGCTCTATGAGATGCAAAATACAGCATCATTCCAATTGGACATTCCTTTTTTTATTTAGCTTTCTGACAATAGGCAAATTTCTGCAGAAAATATTAGCACTAAACAAGATTTGTTACTAAAAATAAGAAATACAGTCAAATATTAAAAGTGTCCAAGTCTGAGTTTTCAGTTTTAAATTTAAATTTTAAAATCTCTTCAAAGAATTTAAAACGTGTACATGCTTTAAAGTTTCATGTGCAAGGGGCATTGACTAGCTCTCAGCAAGTTTTTTTTTTAATTTACTTACCTGGTGCAATTTACCACAGCATTCACCCTAAAACATGAAAATATCCTGTTCTCCCTAGGCTGAGCAGTAGCCTGGCCACTACTTAAAAAAGCCATCAGCAGCATTCATCTCTTGTCACAGACCCAGGTGTCATTGCCCGGGAAAGTAGATTTCTGTTCTTCCTTTGCTAACTTTGACCCTTGGAAAAAGGGTATTTCATTGCCTTATTTGTAAAACTGGAAGTTATACAGAGCAACACCAGAAATATTTCATCTTTTGCCAACAGACATGTTAATAAAGAGATAATCCTCTCATGTTTATATCAAAGCTGAGGCAATCCACAGCACTAATGCAAAATCCCTCACTCATCTTCTTCCATTTATGCTCTGTTAATCATATAACATTATTGCAAACAATAC
This sequence comes from Mohoua ochrocephala, assembly GCA_013398855.1. Classification (NCBI taxonomy): domain Eukaryota; kingdom Metazoa; phylum Chordata; class Aves; order Passeriformes; family Acanthizidae; genus Mohoua; species Mohoua ochrocephala. Next base: position 836,457 of record VZTA01009496.1, read on the forward strand.
AGTAAACTAATTACTGTTCAGTCACTTTCTTCTTCCACACTATAAACTAAATTACTTACTCATGGGCACACTCCCTCCGTGCAGATGAACTGTTTGTTTGTTCTCTTTCCTTCCAGGCTGTTTAATACTACTTCAATTTGCAGACACAAAACCCTTCAGGATGCCTTCCCACATAACCGGGGTGAGGGTGCTTGGGCTGTGATGGTTTCTGGGTTTGAGTTGGGCTTTGGTTTTTTGTTTGAGAGGTTTGTTTTTGGTTTGTTATTGTGCTTGTTTAAGGTTTGGGTTTTTTTTTTGTGGGGGAGTAGGGAGGAAGGATAGGGCAGCAGTGGGAGGAAGGAGTATGTGTAAAATGGCTTTAATGAATTTTCTTCCCTGGTTGTCAAAGCCACTTTTGAATGCTGTATGTAAAGCATTCTACAAAACCTGGAAAAGTCCATCTGATTCATTACCCTGTAGCCTTGTGAGATTAAATTGGTGCAGTAGTTCAGTAACAGCAAGCACAAAGCAAATTGCACCTATTACTGCCTCACATTCATTACAAATACCTTTGGGCATGTCAACATTCTGCTGAACTATTGCAACTAAAGTATCACAAACCCTGTATTATTTGAGGCCTAGTATAAAGAAGAAGGTTTTAGCCTCTGAAAACAGAAAGACTTTCAGGGAAAGATTTTAAAACAATCCTCCACAGAAAAATAAGAAAATCGAATCAACGTAAGCTTCCGAAACAGACAGCAGGGCAAAATCATGCTAGCATTTTATGGTTTAAATTACTGAATACTGAATATTGAGCTCACAATATTACAATAAATATTGAATACATCTCAAAATATTATTGTGTCGGAGAAGCTGCATATACTCACCATATTCAATGCCATTTATGAAAGCAAATCAGAATTTGTTCTGAGAACTGTTATATTCTGAAACTGAACCTGAAGACATGTATTCATGCATTATTCTTCTCCTATTTGACAGGAAAGTACGGAAGGCATTAATATATGAATCAGTGTACCACTATCACTCTTCAGAGCTTGATACCAAATCCTGCCATCCATTTTTGAGAACAATAAAAAGCTTTTTCACTTGGAGGGTATGAAATGTAGTATGGAATCCATTTCAAGCTCCTAAGGTCATTTAAAACAATCCATGTTTTGAAATTGAAGTATTTTACATAAATGAAAAATTCTCTTGGTACTATAAAGAGCATTGTAAGCCTACTCTGTTGATTTATGAATAAAAATATACCACAAACACAACTATATGTCATATTTGCACGTAAAACTCATGTTTCAATGAAATGCTACAGACACTCAGAGAGACCTAGAGAAACTTTAAAGACAGCAACAACGTTTATTCACCTCAGATAGAATTCATTTGCTCCAACAAAACCCAACAGAACTTTAAAAAAAGCTCAAGATCTAGGGAAAAAAGCCCTCAATATTGAATTGTGGATCACAAGAAAGACAAGTAGGAGGCACAAAAATCCGTGACAGGACTTCTCTGGTGTTTCTAGCACATTTGTTTCTTCTGGGATATCCAAATTCAACTTCCACACGAAAGTCATATGGCCAGCCCTTAAAATAATTTGCACTTCATGAGTAACTCTGTATTACTTAATTAGGGATAAACTGCTTTCCAGCTTTCAGCTTGCTCAGAAATACCGAGAGAGTACTTTGCCATTCCTTTGTGCCAAATAAGTACTACGTGTCACTTCACATTAGATTCTACACCAATTGAGAAAAGTGCACTGCTCACTTTGGAAGCACTAAAGGCTTATCTCTTTCTACTACCAATGATTTACTCATTCCCTCATCTTAAAAATGAGGCTGAGCTTTGAGTTATGTTTTCCACATCTCAATATTCACCCCTTGTTTTCATCCTAAGCCTGTGGAAGAAATGGCCTTTTGTGAATGCCTCTTAAGAGCTCTGCTTTTCAAAATCCAGGAGTACTTGTCCTACTGTGATCATGTTCTGGTGCTCAAAAAGTGCTGTTCTTTCTGCAGTGCGCACAAGGGAAACTGTTTATTAAAGAATTGAGGTGTTTTCTAATAGTAATAAACTAGAACAAAATTGTTTTGTTTCAAACATATGCTCCAAATACCATACGGTCCACCTCGGTGAGCATTTCAAGAAATCATTCAATGTCTCAGTTTTAAATACTTTTGTACCAAATATGTGGCCCTGAATAATCAAATGAAATCAAATTTCCTTTAAGATACTATGCACAAAAATAGCTCAAGGGCATAGAAACCATCCACAAAGAACTTGTCCCTAGACAAGTGAAATCAGTACATCTCCTATAGCTTTCAATGTAAAGCACTTTCTGATTTAAATTTTCTTTATTAAGCTCGTATTATTATTCCACTTATTTCTATTTTTTCCATCAGCAGATGGCATCGCAATAAATATTTGTATACATATTTGAAAGACACCAAGTTGTATCAACGTTAAGAATAACTGGGACAGATTAATGGACTTGTGTTCAGTCAATAAGCTTTCCCTGGTGATTGTCACAGGACGTGCCACTAGACTCAAAAGCACAAGAGACCGGTTACCACGTAGCAGACACGTCCAACAGGTCACGTTTAAGCTGCTCAAGGATTGCTTTCCACCAAGGCTTTCCTGCTTTCCTTCCGCTTTGCTTTCGTTGCTGCCCCCTCAGTTCATTAAGAACATATTTATACTAATGAGCGATTACTCCATTTTCATTTCCTCACTCAACATAAGTACCATAATATTGCCATATGATATTTTATTCAAATAAAAATTTTATTTGACTTTATAATCAGTGCAGCAAGGGTCTCCCATATCACATTCCTTCCTCGCCTTCTGCTAGATACCAAGCCAACAACATGAAAAAAAATCTAATTAAAACTGAAAATGGAGACCATAGGCAGTTTATGGTAAGCATAGCATAGTGACTTTTTTTTTTTGCTACCATGAATAATTCCAAGAGTTGAGCTCTGTTTTTTTACTTTTTCTTCAAGTAAAAAATAAAACCAAACTTGCATGTTTATTCATGTTGCAACTATTAAGAGCTCCGTTTCCTTTTGCTGCTTTAGCACTGTAGCACTCTACCCTGCCAGGGGAAATAACCATAAGGGTTTTGTTTGGTTTCCGTTTTGTGCTAATACTCAATCATAAATGCCACATATAGGCTTGAAGTTTAAAATTATGTTGATTTTGCAAAGTAGTCATCACCTCTCTATATTTGGACCTGATGACTTTCTCCCAAAATGCTAAGTTTCTATTTCAGGTGGAACAAAAGTTTGAAAAAGGCTGGGTACTCTGACAGCCAGGCCATTAGCAGCAAAAAAATAAATAAAACTTACAAATCCTACAGAAGCATCACATTTTAACGGTGTAAAACACCAACTTTCAGTGCTGCCTGGAGTTATGAATCCCTGAGACATTAAATCATTCTCTGTCCTGTTCCTGAAGTCGAGGTGAGCTGATCTGCTCTCACCAACAGCCCTAAATACAGAGCCCAGTGGCAAGGCTCTCTCAAACTCCCTCATCCCATCAGTCTCGCAGAGTCCACATTTACAAGCCTTCAGGGCATGCTGCAGGGTTTATCTATTTATTCAGGCTTTTGCCTGAGGGAGGGCTGCAGAAGCAAAGGGAAGGTTGGCAAGTTCTCTTTATTTGAAACGAGGTCATTCTTATGTATTAATTTATGTACATGTGCCTAGAGATTATGATAGCACTTTTCATACAATAGCAAACAACTTTAGCCATAACCTAATTAACTTTGACTAAATAAGAAAAGAATTCTCCAGGTCTCCATTATAGATAAATTCCTGTAAAAGCTCGCCACGATCACAGATGCTACAAAATAAGAGTTGGTCTGATCTAAAAGTAAAAGAGAAAAAAAAAAGTGCCTTTTCACACACTGAGGGATATAAATTGGCTTTTGATTTTCATGTGTAAGTTTCATGTAAGTTGTGATACTATCAAAGCCTTTCCTTCAATGTCCTTTGAATTACTGTTGAGCAACAAAAGAAAAATTTTTGTGCCCTCTCAGTATAAATCTGGGCATAATTTTGCAAGCATTCAAAAGTTTTAGAAATATTGTAGTTGTCTAGACTTGGAAAAAAAATAAAAGGAGCTTCTAAGAATAAAAGAGTCCCCTGAAAAGGAGCACAGTGGTAGATTCATGGTGTTATACTGAAATAATACAATCAATACAAGAAATCAACTGGAAAGTGAAACTGATTGCTGAATACTTTCTGACAAATCTAAAGAGACTTTCCTGCAGGTGTTGGTTTGACCTATTCTCTGAAGAAACAAGAGAAGCATATTAGATTGGCAAGCTGAGGGTACAGCTTGGATATAACATTGTTTTAAGGGAAAGAAAAAAACCCACCATGTTTTAAGGTGACACATCAGTTCTAGAAATGGATTCAAAAAAATTGCAGTGAGTCTTATGGCACCTGCTGTTGTGGTTAAATTATTTAGACTTTAGTTTTTATGTTACTTAGCAATGCTAAGTATCAGTAAACAATATGTTGCTTCAGTGACAAACTCAGCCTAAGCTGGGACGAGACGTGTCCCAGACCAATGTATTAAGCTACAACAGCACTCAGCAGAGCCAATAAAAGGCTCCACGAAGATTTTTAGAGAGGCCAAGAGAAGCTTCAACCCCATAAAGTGACTGTTCCACATTTGCAGTTCATCAGGAGCTGTTAAAATGAGTCATTGTGGGTTGGGTGGATGGATAGATCAGTTTAGGAATTGCTTTGCACGCACGGAGATGCAAAGTGACAGAAACGCAACTGAGGATCCTACCAAAAGCTATAAAGTGACCAAGTACCAAGGGCTTACAAAAAAGTTAGGAGAATTTGGAGTGGTAAAAGGAGGACTCACATGGTGTTTAGAGACTTATCCAAACCAAGAGAATAACTCATCTACAACTGCTGTTCTTACCAAAGGGAATGCACGGCAGGGTCGCAGTTCTGTTGGAGAAATGAGATGGAGTACGTGTGAAAATCAGAGTATTCCAAATATGAAATCACACATATGCCTCAGTGATGAGCATGTTCCAAATACCTTCGAGAAATATTTATGGCAAGTAAACAGAAAACAGCGTGCGCTAAGAATACGACAAGCAGAGCAGACCTCAGGAATAGAACTAATTTCACAAGGAGAGAAGTAGATACTGCATTGTCACAAACACGACTGAAAGGTGAAAGTGGATAATGTGCTCAGCATGTCACACTTGAAAGCTTTCTCTTCCAATGTCTAGATTACAGAGATATTCCTAAGGACCCATCTTTTCGCAGAGGGTGCCGTAAATATCATGGGATCTTTATATTTAATTAGCAAATGAAAGTTTTTAAGCTTTACTAATCTGTGGGTGGCTGCCAAATTTGTGGTTTATGCCATAAAATCAAACATATGTTTTATATAACATGTAACCCATCCAGCAATTTTCACCAGTTTCAGGCATCCACTTCCCTTCCCTTGATACACAAAATGCGTTCAGAAGCAGCAGAGTAACAAGAACTGGGAGCTGGAAGATTTAGAGCGAAAACCTGTGGGGATTTTCCCATTTGTCACCCTTGGGCTCTGGTAGTGACTTATGGAGAATGTCGTGTTTCTCTACAGACTGTAAAATGAAGTTCTTAAGCACAAACTGAAACTCAGGATGAAGAGCACAAAAATGACTTGAAATTTCAAACCTATCTTCTACCTCCATGGCAAGATAAAGCTGCACAACCTGCCCTGTGCCTGATTCCCAGTGCGAGCAGGGGAACATGTGGATTAAAGCTGCATTTCAGGCTTGGCTACAAGTCCTGTGGAAATGCCACATAATATTTCCTTACCTGAGCAATCATCCCATCAGAGTTGGGGTCAACTGCCCTGTTTGTAATGTAATGATTCTGAGGAGAAAGATGAGGTTAATGATGCAAACTCAAACTTTCAAAATAAACCCAAAAGCTTGCCACAGCAATTTCAAAGTACATGAATTTTTCTTTTTGACAAATGAAAACTTTTTTTTTTTTAATATAACACTAAATAAAGACTTAATAGTGTTTTTTTAAAGTGTTAAAGCATTATTTAACAATAATGAAAGACTGAAATGCAAAACCCCCAGGAGCATCACTTGCATTGATAACAAAATAGTTTTTCAGACAGTAATTGGAAAGTACTTGTTCTTGCATGTAACTGGTGAAGTTTCTAAAACCATAAAGCTGGTTGCAGAAGAGTTGTTTACTGTGAAAACTCTCCTGCTTCACTTCAAACACCCTTCACTTTATCCAGAAAAGTCATTAAATCACAAAGACTTGAACTATGAGTATCTAATATCATGAGGTTGGGGGTTTTGATCATCACGCATTTTATTTACTCAGAACTTCTGACATAATTGTCACGATTACTGAAATGTTAAAAGTGATTATGTTATCCAGCCAACACGTTTGGAATGGAAAGAAAGGAAAAAGCTGTTTTTTCCAAGGTTTAAGAACATAAAGTCCTTAAACCACTTGTTTATCATGAGACCACTCTGTCTTTGTTGGGGATAGATACCAAACATAACAGATGGTCTGCCAAAACCCTATCACGTTTGCTTCAATTATTTGTGAAAGACTGCAGAGGGGGAGGAAGGAACTAAGATGATACATTAAAATCTAAAAGGAACACAAAGCCAGGTACCAAACAATAGAAAGAAGGATAGGCTGAAGAAAATAGACATTTATGCACAAGTTGCCCTGAAGCTGGTCCAGGATATTTCACTTCAACAGAAATAAGGAACGTACTTGAGTCAAACAAGCATGATGCCAAAAGAGAAGATAGTTGCATTGTTAATTCAGCCTACTTAACTTTTTCAACACTCCAAAGGCACATGCAGATGATTTTGCATAGTATTTCCATAGAATTACTAATTTAATATTATGAGAACATATGTAAGATAAAGATACACCACCATGTGTAACAATTAACTCTGATTGCAAAAGGGCAAACTTGTAATGTGAAAGGAGACCAGACGACCTTTTAAATACAAGGCAAAGCCCAGCAGACAGTGGTGTGCTTTTTGATTCTCCTAAGCCCTTAAGAATGCTTTTTCATGGGCCAAGGTGTTTAAAAGACATGCATGTATGGTACTTAAGAGACCTAGTGTAGTGATGGACATTTTAGGTTAATGATTGTGCTTAATCTTTTCCAACCTAAATGAGTCTATGCAGGAGAACGTGTAGAACAGACTCACCAAACCCTCGTGTGTTGCCATGTGTCTTGTGAATTTACCACCAGCACTCCATCAAAACACAAATGACAACACTGCAGTACCAAGTCAAGCATTTAAATACTAAAGATAAAGGAAATTAGAAAAAATATGGCAGAGATTTATAAAAACAAGTTTGCACATGATCTTCTATTTTTTTTCCCCTGAGCTAAAAGTGTCTGACCTCACAGCTGCAGAAATTTAGGGCATTTGAAATGAGATAATTTTGTTATGTAATCTGATTTCCTTTGTATTACCAACCACTGCACTTTCACTTCGCTACCTCTCCCTCACTAGATCCAGTAAGTTACATTTGTCAAGACTATCTTCCTCAAGATACTGGTACTTCTTGTGAAGACACACCAAAAACAGGAAAACAACCAATTACTTTTGACAATATGTTCCAAAGATTATTCTCTCGTTTATGGATAAAGTCCAAGCACTGATTTTCAGTTTCTTTGTCGTCACTGTCCATCAGCAAATGCTTCTCTTACAAAATTCTTCAATACGAAGTGCTTTCCTTGTCAGAATACACTGGAAAATCAGTTATCATTTTCCATATACTAAATAAGCTATATACACAAAAATATAACTCTATTAGATAAATAGATAGATAACAGGTAACCTACAAAAGCTATTCTGAGAAAAAAATTATGCTCAAGTAACACGTAATTTTTGTGAAATTCACACTATCATCATAGATTTGCAGTCTTATGGGAATCAGAGAGAAAAGCTAAATACTTTTCGTACTACTTCAGTATAAGCAATTAACAAAACTGAGTCTCCAAATTTACTGGGGTAAACAGAAGAGATGCAAGAGAGTTTTTTGTCTCCTCCCCTACCTTTGTATAGAGCCACTATCCTGAACAATTCTTTTCTATATACAAAGGAGATAATAAACTACATGACCAAAAAATAAAGTTACTAGAAAGAACTGTAATGTTTACTGCCAGATTTCTCTGATAACTAAATTATGTTCTTGGAGGTTTTAGAAGTTATTCCATAGACAGTCGAGTCCTTCTTAAATGAACTAGAAGTTCTTCCTGAAGCCTTAATACCTTGCTCTGAAATACCTAGATCTTGCATTTTGGGGTAAAACGTGCCTGAAATCTGAAGTTCGCTTTAATAATTCACCCTCCAAGGGTGAAGGGTTACATACACTAACACATCTCAGAAGTTACTACAAGGTGGTGCATTCCTGCACTGTATTATATGGCTCATACAAATGAAGCTTTCACCATAACTGGTGAAAAGGGTGGTTTAAAACCAGGCTACAACGTGGAGACCTCCCTCACAGTTTGTGCTCCATCAGCCCCAAAAAACCTCACCTTAACCAAATCACAGATTTCAAGTTCTGAAACAGAGGTTAACATCCATGGACGGCTTGAGAGTCACCTTCCCTCTTCACCACACACGTCTCTTGCTTTGCTCTGACACGCAACACTCATCACTCCAACACTCCTCACTACTTGAGGCGATCCATAATGGTGTGAGTGCTCCAGGAGCACACACCAATTTGTCACCACCCTAAAACACCTCAAAACATAATGATCATAAGTTTAGTGTCCATTACCTCTATTGCAGCCTCTCCAGATCAGACTATCCCTTAGAAGAGACATGAAGACAACTTGAGTTTTACGCTATTTTTTTATAGGACTAAAGTGAATGAAGCTGCAGTAGATGTAGAGTTCCCTACAAATGATTCTGGAAAGCACTGGTACAAGGCAGTGTGGGAATTAGAGACAGTGATGAAAATTATTTAAACCATCACATGCTATATATGAATAATCCAAATTCCACACCTCCTGAACAGTGAGAGAAAGGTGATAGCTTCAGCTTTTACCAACACACACATGTTGGGCATGAGCTGAGAGATCTTGGGAGCTGTCATTAAATGTTTCATCCTGCTCATTTGCCTGACAGTGAAATCTCTCTGACCATTAACAAGTAATTCCTTTGCAAGAGCCAGGAACAGTTCAGCTCAGCAACCATCTAATTTCTTAATAAAGAACAATAAGTCAAGGTTACTTGTGAAGAGGATGAAGCCAGTGTCTCTGCAATTTACAATTGTCACAATTGCCACTCTTATAAAATCAGTCTTTTCAGTGTCTAGCTCAAAACAAATACCTTTTCTCACACGTGTCATTGCAGATAACTGCATTCAATCCTATTTTTGAGTCTTTATTGTAGGAGGCAAACAAAATAGCATCTGCACTTTGGTTATTTCTCACGTGTATATGCGAAGAGATAACTGCAAAGGGTGTTAACGCTCAAGTTTATGTTAATCATGTCTACGTCTAATACTCCACAAAAGGGAGCATTCACCATTTTGCACTCCATTTCAGAATAAAAAGAATAAAAGTAAACACAAGAGCCATGTAACATCGGAGTTCTTTACAGCTGCCCCATTTCCCTTGTATATGTGCACTATTCTTGTCTGTCTAGCTTTATGGAGGCCGTGCCTACTTTATAAACAGTATGAAATTCAGTAATTTCAAAGAAAATTTAACTATAACAGCAGCACAAGCCATTATGTTCCAGCAATCCATCATTTTTAGAGAAAAAAAATGTATTTTCTTCACAATGAGCAATTTATGGATTCAGAGAGTACATCTGGGATTTCTATTTGAAGTCTATTATTTCACCAAAAAAAGTTCTAGTAAGAATAAGGCTAGATAAATATTGGAAGAGATTGACATTTTGTGTAGATTATTTCTAAGATCTGAAAATAATTTGGTAAGCATTGTACCAAACAGTGAATAGAAAAATCTGCAGCTCATAAGTCAGTGTATTAATTTGAAATAATGGTTATATTCCCAAGGGTAAAAAGACAAACAAACCCCCCACCCCAAACAACTGAGAAAAACAAGTTATTTGTGCTATTTACATTTAGCTTCAAGAGTACAACCTCTTGTAATCACAAAGCACGTAGGACAGTTTTCTGGTGATCCACACTGTGTCAGCTGCTCACACATGGCACAAAACTCAAGCCATAGTAAACACCTATAGGAATATCTGTATTTCTGCCTGTGACATCAGAGGATAACTGATCCATCCCATTAACATTCCTGCCTCACACAGCCCTTGGGAATCCTGCAGCCAGGGAAGGTCTGGACCAAAGTTAGCCCACTCCATCAGAGAGAGGGCAGGTGGATGATGAAAAGCTCTCACAGTTCCTTTAAAAACCAGTTCCTATGTCTCCATAGCACCCATACTATCAAGGAGAATTAAGAGATTTCCTCCCAAAGACAGGTTGTTGGTTTTTGGTTGTTTTGGTTTGGGTTTTTTTTTCCTTTTTTTTTTGGTGGTTTGGGTTTTTTGTTTGNCCTTAGCAATTAAATGAGGTGCTGTGGGCTGATTTGCCTGAGCTAAAAAAAAAAAAAATTAAAGCATTACTCCCATGTTTTAAAAATATTGTAATTTCTAAGCACTTTGATATTAATTAATCAATTCAGGAAGAAAATAGGCCTCTCTTCACTCCAAGAGTTCCCTCCATTTTGGAAGCAGATTGCGGGGTTGTTTTATTTCTTTAAAGATATTAGGATTTTGCAACAAGACACCTAAGCAAATCTAACTATTTATAGGAAACAATAGGTTACATTTTATCTTCAGAGTCCCACAATATTTTGTTAGATCGTGAGTGTATAAAGCCCAAACTACAGGTGCAAAGAGTTGATTTTTTGTGGTTTGTTGCTGTTTGTTTGGGTTTTTTTTAATTCTAGCCAATCCTTAATTTCATACTCTAATAAAGTTCACATAATTTCAACACTATCTATTATACTAATCACAGTAAATATATGCCAAATACAAGAATAACATATCTAGGGATCTAGGTAAACAGTAAAGGTGGGTCTTCTCAAATAAACGAGTTCAACCTGTAAGTCTATTTATTTATGTCTTCAGTGTGCCAACCTATAACTTTAATTTCCTTATTCTATGAAAAAATCTATGCATTTTAAAAATTGTAAGAATCAAATAATTCAAAATTTATTTACTTGTAAGAGGTGTTTTCAGGTGTCTTTTACTCTGTGCTTATGGATAATTAAAGCTTTTTAAATGGGGAAAAAAACAGAAGAAACCAATCTACATATGCCTTCAATATTATTCTTCTCTCCTGAAACACAACCTCACCTCTTCACCTGTAATAGTTTCTTAATTTATTAAAATTGATTCCACACTATAAACATAGTGTGTACAATCCAAATATTGCCTCTAGATTCAAACAATGAAATAAATGTCAAGGGTTCCGTTTTCCTTCCCTTTCCTTCCCACTTCACCCTTGGGCTTCTGCTTTCATGTGGACCTAGAGATGAAAAGTCATTCATTCTCCCATCAAGCACACTTCAAAATGAAGATCAGGAAAACAACTTTGTGCAAAAACCTGTGGGTTTTGGCATGGCTTGACCTTCCAGGGGCTTACTTAAGAGAAGCTCTGAGAACTTTTCTGAAAGTCTGTGTTAACTTTCCTAGTTAAAATTCCTCACTTTTCGAAGTTTAATTACTTGTGTGAATAACACAGTTGTTGTCAACACATCAGTACTGTGCAATAGCAGCAGTGTTTAGTTTGTACAATCTCTACCAAAACAGTGCACTGGTTACATTTCCCACAAATTTGCCATTAGAAAAATGCATCTTCACTTCTCTCCCAGCAACTCTGGTGGGGTATCCCAGTGGCAGAGGTAAGTGCATATCAGCTGCCCAGTGTTAGATGTGCAGTAGCGTTGGTTTATTCCAAGTAACAATCCACCCAGAGAGCAGGAACCAATTTCACTCCTTATGCAAGTATCACGTCAGGGAGTTTACATTTGCAGGGATCTACATCAGGTCTGTTTATTGCACGCAAAGGATGCAGTGGAATATTAAAATTTTACACACACGTGCTTTTGGCTGGATTATAACTTCATTAGCAATACACAGTAGGGAACTCCGTCAGTCACTACTGAACACTGGGATGCATGATGACACAACACTAGATGACAATCAGAGGCCATCCCCTCAATGACAAAAGCCAAAATAGCTTTGAAGGCTTCAGATTAAAAACTCCCAATTACCCATGAAGTGCTATTAAACTCTCCTTCCCCAATTTAGATTCAAGTAACATGGTGGATTTGACCTCAGTGCTTACCATTGTTTAAGGATGCAGCAAGCTTGAATCCTGTGAGACTATTTGTATGCTTATATTTGAGTACAAATATTGTTTAGGATCTTAATTCTGATTTCTCCTCAGTAGAAGACAACCACAGGAAAAAAAAAAAAGAAAAGAAGTACAGAAAACCAGCAGTTGTTTTACTTTGTTCTCCATTACACTAAATCATTTTGTTGCCCATAAGCATTTGGACATTTTGGGTTTTGATCCTGTTGGGTTTTTCACAATTCTTTTATGATCTCACTACATGATCTTTCACTGTATCTACAGAGCCATTGGGCTACAGGTTAAAGACAGCACAGCTTCCAGGCACCACTCTGCATAAATAACAGGAAAGGGGGAAGGGGGCTGAAGATAATTTATTATAGGTTTAATTTTCTATTTCCTTAATAATTAGTAGATAAATGAAAAAAGGAAACATTTTATTGATATTCAATCTTTTCATCCTTCTATTAAACAGTAACTTGAAAGTTTTACATAAAAAACCCTCAGGAAAGTGCTACTACATAAATCAATAAAATATTGAAGGAAAATTACAAGTTCCACTTCCACTTGACTGTTCTTGGGCCACTGTAACACATGGTCAAGAACTACAGCAAACTAGAGTAAGTTTCCCTAAAGGCTGGGGAATGATTTCATGATAATTATTTCTTTAAAAATTGGTCTCCCAAAGCTTGTTGATTAGGTGGTTATGCTTGCAAACCTTGTACTTTATTTAGGAAATAGCTTAGTGGGACCAGCTAATGAACAACGAAAGGAGTAAATATTCCTCATACTTAGCCCAGAATAAGAAAGCCAGAGCTACCTAATTCCTAGACAGATGGCAATCAAAACTTGGTGAATGCATATGAATTTTTAGAATTCCAATATTGGCAACACAGGGAAAGCCTTCTAAGCTCAAGTGCATGCAGCACACATCCTCCCAAGCTTGGCCTGTCAGGCAAACCAGGATACATGGGCTAAAAATAAAAGCAAAATTGTGGCTCACTTGTACCCTCACAAGCAGCAGAGCAAACAGAATGATTGCCAAGGCTTTCCTCTCTCAGTTTCAGGCACATGCAGCTGGCACCAATGTGCTGTTCTCATGCACCAAAGGCAGCAGATGGAGTGAATTACATATTTCAACAGCCTTTGACATCACATCAAACACCTTGGCTTTTAGTTTGAGAAGAGTAACTCCTGGGACTTTTTTTTTTTTTCCAGCTTTCACCATGCAAATAAAAGTCATACACAGTTATTTCCTTCTTTATAGGACAATATAGCCATGCCATATGCTGCTGACTTGCAAGTCTTGCATAGTGAAAGGGTGCAGCAATAGTAAAATAAAATGTTCTGAGTTTGGCTTTGCAGTTAAGGCACTACTCACCAAGCAATGAGTTACACACAACAAGAGCTTCAAATCACAGAATCAGAGCAGCTTGGGTTGGAAAGGGCTTTAAAAATCACCTACTTCCAACCTTCCCCACCACAGGCAAGAACATCTAACAATGCCTACTGCATTGTAGAAATTATGGGGTGTTCAGTACTTTTCTAAACCAAAGAAATTTCAAGTCTCTAGTTGTTCACAACTTGGCAAAACTGATCAGCTGCATTTAAGAAACATTATCAATTGCTTTTAGTTTAAGTTTAGATTTTTTCCTTCAATTTCCTAGTTTTAGCTACCAAGTGCAAGTGCACTACCCAAGGAGGTGGGGACCTTTCCTGCCGATCAACAGGCTGGGAGCAGTGACAGTGCTGCTGGGAACAGCACAGCTAAACGTGCCCCACAGAGCATTGCTTTCGTGCAGGAGAAGAAAAATCTCCTCTAGGCACCACATTCAGCTGAAAGACTGTTCCTGAATTGCATCAGAGGAAGTCTGGGTGCTCACATATGCAACTTCACTCCAAGGAGAGGCTGGACCGCAAGCCTATTCCAGTCCCTCACTTCCATCACTAGCTAGCTTTCCTCTCTCTCCTAGAGCAGCTGTCAGACCCACCCACACATCTGTCTGAAACATCTTCCCCTTCCCCTGGGCCTCTCCTCCCTTTTCCACCCCTACGAAATTGTACCTCTGCCAGACTCAGAGACCATCCGGAGGCTGCTTCAGCAGAGTGGAAGCCTGGGCAGAGGGCAGAGTGAGAGTCCATTCTGAGGAGAGCCAAGCTGGGAGGCACCATGTCTGCTCAGGGCCAGGACATCACCTCCCCTGAGTCGTCTGAAAACCTCAAAGTGAGTAAGCTGATAAAAGTTCTCCTATCCTTCGATGCTTACAGGTCTTCTGTTTTCCTGGAGCAAGTTACCAAGTGCCTCTTTGCTTTTATGTTATCAATAATTTCTTCCAGTCTCAAGTTTTGAGCGGATCAAGTGAACGCACCTTGTTATGACCTTGGTTCCTTCCACCTTCTGCCGGAGTGGGATCAATGCTGGCTATTCTGCCTCTTTCAGATAACGAAGGCTCTTCTGCCTTTTGCAGACTGTATCAGACCCAGATCCTCCCACAGCTTCTTAGCTGGAAACTCTGCATGTACAAGTGACTTTGATCCTGGCCAGCTCGATATTTCTTTGAAATACATTACCTGGTAGCACCAGTACTGATGAAAATCTCTTTAGTCCTATTAATATATGAAATGAGGAAAAAGGACACCAAGTGTGATATTCTCACTCTCCTACTTCTCCCCTCATTAATTTATTTGCATTTAAAAATTTTAATTTTTAATAACTCTCAAGTTGAGCTCAAACCATCCCTTTCTCTTTTAAATCCCGTTTTAGTGAAGAGAAACATTTCGGCTACAATACAGATCTTTCTCTTTTCTGCACATTTTTTCTCCAAAACCAGTTTTTGTTATTTCTGTTGGGGAAGAACATTCTTCTCTCATTGACTGAAAAAAAGTTTGACATATCCCTAAGAATTTTCTCTCTCAAAATCTGCTATGTTAATGGATTCAGAATAAATTGATAGTCTGCTGCAGTTCCATATGGAATTAGGAGCTTCTATGTACCTAATTCAGTCCAAAAGGTGCCCATTTTTTCCAGCTTTGTTCAAGACATTTTCTCACTTTGCTTCTTCCTAATTATTGCGTGCCTCTGAAGTTTAGCTCTCTGCCCAGTTTCTCCTGTTTCTTGCAAGAGGGACAGCTGAGAGAGACAGGATTTTTCTGACAAAGATGAACTACTTCAATTCATCTCAGTTGTCTGCTACCCTAATCTCTCAATTTCCTTAAATCAGCCATTCAAAGTGAAGAGACTAAAATGCTTACAGAGACAAAATAAGGGGAAAAAAAAGAGCCCAGCACACATAACAATGGTACAAAGAAAATAGATTGCTATGTTAAAAAAAAAAAAAAAAAGTAAACACACTTCAGCCTATAGAGCCAGGCAGAAATCAGCAAGATGTAAACAAAATGTATTTCAGAACTGAAATGACAACAAGACAGAGCAAGATGTAGTTCTCAATCTGTACATTCAAAGCAGTTTTACTTAAATGTTCCAAGGAAAGTACTTATTTGTCATCATCACTATGTCAAAATAAACTGATCTTACCCTTCATATTCAGCGCCACATTAATCTATTTGCTAATTTCTGTGTAGTACATAACATGTGAGGCAGTTTAAGATGTCATTGAAATAGAAAACTCAACAGCCACACAGAGTTTGTTATTTAAATTGTGGATGTGACAGTGTATCCCATTCCTTCTCTAGGAGACAAACACAGACACACTTTTTTCTTCGCCATTGATCAACTAAAATCACCAGCTGTTTGTGCAGATCTGCTGGCAACCTTGGAAGTGGCATTTCTCTTCCTAAGCTTCATGAACTTGGTTCACCCATTTGTTTAAGGGCACAACAAGCAAACAATGTGAACATTTTCATTATAAGTACATAAAAATACTCAAGAAACAGCACCTGTTCATGCAAAACTTCCACTGCAAAAGAACTTCTATAAAAAAACCTCTACTTCTATACCTGCTAAAGAACTACAGCACCATGCTCTACAAGTTGAAGGGAGCATAAATCCATGTGAAAGTCTTTAATTGCAAGAACAATCTAAATCTCTCAGCTCTCTAATTAGTTCAACTCATACTGTCTAAGATGTAACACCTGGGGCTTATTATAGGCAAATTTTAAAGTCGTATCAAGTCTGTACAGGTGTGGAAACAAGCAGTAAAGTTGTGCTGCTTTCCACCACACTCAAGAAATAATTTTTTAGCACTTTTTTTGTTATCCACATTTGATCCTTGACTTAAAATGGTTGCCCTTGCTCTTAACTGCAACTTTCCAGAGATGCTGAGGTCATTGTCAGGTGTATAAAGCACTCTGATTCTCAGGTTAAAAAAACATCATTAACCCAGTCTTTTAAATAATATGGACAGAACAGGGAGAAGTGCAGTATGATGGAGGTCACAGATCAGTTCAGACTGGTGAACCCATATGCAACCTGCACATTCTAATTTTTGATACTTATGACAAGAACACATTAGCTATTTAGAAGCCTCATCCTTCTTTCATAGGTGGAGCTCTAAGTGACTAGTCCGTGACACGTACTCAATCCTTTTTCTTTTCCTAACCTTGCATTAGAAATGTATAAATACTGTTTTAAGGGTACCTTTTAGAAAGTTACAGAGAAATGACTATCCCATTTCATATGCCCTGAGATCTCCACTATTATTCAGAACACTTAAGGCAGTCAAAACAAAACAATTGTTTAAAAGCTTTGAAAAGTTGCTATAATTTGCAATCATGGTCTAGCACAGCCAAGCAATACTATCAATTCATTCATACCATGCACATGCTCATATGTAACAACCTGTGGCACAAGCATCACAGTTACTACCTTCCCCATTATTATGGGGAATATTTCTTTGATTTTTTGAAATGCATAGCAACTTGGTTTTCCAAGTCACCGTGCAAAAATCATCCACTGTGTTCCATCATCTTTTGGTAACAGTCCACTGTCAAGTCATTCGCTTTTTAACTGAGCGTATGCTGGCTACACATCCGCTGTTTACTGCCAGGTGCTATCTGGAAGCCAGTTCTGCTCCATTCAAAACAGACAAGCAGGCTTAGCTCAACATCTCCCACTCCCATACACGACCCTCACTAGCAGCAGCAGTTGTTCGCACACAATCACATCAACCCCGACGGCCTGGCCAGACAAAGCTGAACAGCCATGCCCATACACCAGGCTCAAAATCCTCCTGCTTCATGGCTGTGTCACACACGTGCTGCCTGTAACAGACCCTCAGTGAGCCATTGTGGAGCAGGCAGGATCCCTGCCTCGCAGTTGCATGTATGCAGCAGGGAGGATACATATGCACCAAGAGCCGAGCACATGGTACCTGTCTTTCTTAAAGCCGATTATTCTGATGTGGTCTGACAGGAGCTACATCGAAGCTGCATCCTTTTCAAAGGCTCCCTTGCTGCGTGAAAGTCAACAGATGTGGCAGTGGAACAGCTTTTGGAAAGACTGAGAAGGCAAGCATGAAGACTATTCTCCCCCTGCTCTGACACAAACACAGAGCAGTCACCAAGTGGAGCCTCCTGTAAGCCCAGTTCTTCAGAGAAAAGAGCTGAGCAGCAGGGAAAGGCAGAAAGGGAGTGGCAGGAATACATCATTCTGTCTATAAAATAAATTGGGAAGGAAGTATAAGGCAGTGCCAGCAACCTATCATGAACTAGGTGATGGAAAACAGACAACAGCAGGAAGAGATGACATTTTAAAGACACTTTCAAAGATAATTTACAGTTACAATAGTGATCCACAGCACTGAGAAATTATACCTGTCAGATGACTAATTGGTGATGAACACTACAAGATGGAGTGAGGCTGTTTGACAATAACTGTCAGCATGATCACAAACAAAAACAACCAACTACATCCACAACAGTCCCATCCAGCATATTAATGAGGCAGCTGGGACAATCCTTCAAAATATTCTGCAAGACTGAGGTCAAGTGACAAGCGATTTCATCTCAGGCTAAAAACCTTTGTAATAATTTATTAGCTGGTACCTTTCTGTAGCACTCAGAGATAGAAAACAAATCAGTTTCTTACTAAGAACAACAATCTAATCTAGCCATGCACAGCACTTTGGCCTGAGCTTGGACAAATATTCTCCTCCTCAGATCATAAAGGAAAATAATTTGTACCTAGCATAAGGGGCTTTTTTGGTCTTAACCTCAAAGTCCCCTTCAGAAATCTACTTTTATTATTTTAATCAAATTCATTCACCCCCACATACTGCAACATGAATCTAATCACTTGCTTTGCAAGTTTTGTACCCAGAGACACTACAGAAGTTTTAACAGCTGTTGGAAAAATGTTGCAGCCTCTGACTATTTTCCTGGAGTTGCTGCAGCCAAAGTTTGCTGTAAATTGATGATTTAGCTGGATTAGATGTTAATATGCAGCTTGATATATTATTCATGAGAATGAGTCACAGACCTAATTAGAAACATGACAAGAAAAGCTTTTGAGTCCACAATCTGGATTCTCCCTGACATGAAAGATTTGACATGTGAATACATTTTCACTTACTGAGAGAAAAGAGACAAATGACCTTTCACATCTAAGCACAAAACCGTCATGTTGGAGATGCAGAACTTGCCTCCCTGAGAGTTTGGGAAAATCCAGTAGAAGTATCAAATTTGATATAAAAGAAGGCCTTCAGCAACGCAAAGTATTTACCCCTTGATGGAGCATCCACCTGCTTACAAAACATCCATTCCATGTGCCTTTCCAGTCACAGACATTAAATAGAGGCTTTACAATCTCTGCCAGGTGATCATGTCTGGGGCTCCAATAAGGTGGCCCAGGAACATGTCCTATCAAGGCATTTTGAGAGAAATCACTGGCATTACTCTATTTTTTTGCACATTTGGGTAAATTATTCCTTTTTTCATTACCTAAAAATTGGATGATTTAATTTCTACATCTATTTAAATCTTGCAGTCATGTTCCAGGCCTAGATGAGAGCACATTTCAGATATAAAAAGATGAAGGTATTGCTGGATAAATTTGAAATAAATATGGTCTGTCAGGCAGAGAAAGAATATTATGAGAAATATTTTCTTCAGTTTACAAAACAAACCACCACAATATACTAATGAGCTGTCAGGATGGAAGAAAGCACTTTAAACAAACTATTTTAATTTCGATGGCAATTAGTGTGAACCTTACAGTACACATGGAAAAAAGCCGTAAAAGACTCACATTCCTACCCAGTATTGATCCACCCCAGTGAAACCAAAGGCTACCCCAACGTAAGCAAGGCTTCCAAGGAAAACAAACTGAAGTGGCACATAAGCAACTGGGAGTTTTTCCAGACTTTACAACACTGAGCAAGAAAAGTCATTACTAATAAACAGCCAACAGCTTGCACTCAGATGTCTTTGTATGAGGGCAACGCTGAAGGAGATAGAAAGGAAGAGGTCAGGATGTACTAGCTTCCAAAATTAATAATTCATAAAAAAATTTCACTTGAGAGAGCTGCTATTTAAAAAAAAAACAAAAAAAACAACTTGAGAAGAACAGTGTAACACCTCAGAATCAATGATCTCCGTGTCCTTACTTGTACAGGACCAGCTCCTGAGCTCTTTGTAAAATACACAATCACACACACATTTCACTTACCCCCAAGCTGCTTTTTGTCTCCTGCAAGCTGAAAAAACATAAGCCCTGTGACGAGGATAAGAAGCTATTTCATTCTGAGACATTTTTAAGCAGCATTATTTGTCAGTAGGTCAAAACCATCTACTGGGACTGCCAGTCATTCCACCTGAAGGCACTGAGGAGCAAACAAGTGCTAATTGGGCAAAAGCTACAAGCAGTTAAGCATTGCCTCAAACTACAATTGTTATACCTGGCCTTGGAATATTTTTAACTGTTTCAAAATAAAAAATTAATTACAGCCTTTTATAATCTGCCATTGTTCAGGGATATGCTTATGTTCATTCTTAGTGAAAACAGGTTGTTTTTTTTTTTTAAATCAATGAAATTCATATTTTAGAGGAAAATGTGGAAGAGATTATTTTCAAATTGGTACATCAAGACATTTTACATCTCCAGCCACTGCTGTAGAGATTACTGGTATGTTCATGGTCCGGAGGCAGATTTTAAACAAATTGAAAACCCATAATTTAATGATAAAAGGCTCAACTAAAGCAAGATCATGAAAAAAAAGAGAAAAAAAACCCACAAAATGAATCAGAAAAGTACATCAAGACTTGACAATTTAAACCCTATGAGCTCAGTTTCAAAGTCTTTGTCATCAAGCTGTAACATTCACCAAACACAACTCCCCCAAAGGATGTAACTCTTCACAGGTCTTATTGAAGATGAAAGCAGCAGCTCACACCCTTGACACTGCCAGCAATAGAAAATAGACCTCAATCTGCCACTACTCAGAGATGCATTCAGTCTAGAGAGGGAGCTCTTCTCTTACCATACATGAAAGCATTGCTTGTTTATATTCTTCCCAGCTCAATTGAGACTCCAGTTATACCTAGGGGAAAAAAAAGAAAAAACAATCCACATCATTCTAGGAAAGGGATTTTTTACAAGTTTGCTTTGCTAGTATGGTTACACAGACTTTACTTCAAAGAACCATAAGATAAGAGTTTCAAAGAACCAGTGTTCTGCTGAGGAGGTTGTTTGCTATGGTCACTTTCAAACGAAATGTTAAAAAACCCTACTAGCTGATGGCCATGTACCAGAAGTTACACTAGAAGAGTGTGGCAAAGTTGTTGCAGAGTCTGGTGCTCCTCCATTTCTTTCTCCCAGCAGTCCATTGTTTCCCATCTTTTACTGACTGTCTCAAGAGATCTAAGAAGGGCAGAGGGACAGTACGAGTCTGTCATATCCTAAAACAAAAAAGGTTTTAAAATCTTCTCTCGCCTCCTATCCAATTGCTTAATTTTTTTTTTATCTTCACCCCCGGCCACACTTCTGGGCTTGAATGGTACAAAGGAGTCAAATCTCAACAGGGAATATTGGCACCAGAGCATTCCTCAGAGGCACATTTTAGATTCTGTGATTTTGTGCCTGCAGTACTCAAACAAGAATTCCTGCTTATCCCAAGAAAAGGGTGAACACAACTCTGCAACAAAATAACCCCAAAACAAACAAACGAACACACTCCCCCCAAAAAAAACGCCAAAAAAACACCAAAAAAACCCCTCACAACCTTCAGAGTTCTTATCCTAGGTGGTTTGGGTTTTTTGATTTTTGTGTTGGGTTTTTGGTTTGGGGTTTTTTTTCTTTTTTTGCTACTAACAACAACAAGGCAATTTCAAGGAAAGATTCCTAAAACATTCATAGATTCATCAAACTACTGGAATACTAAGCACCAGTACAACAGCTCTGTCTTCCTCAAGTATGGAAGTGTATAAGGATGTCGAAGTGAATATCAACCTCAGTTTATTCTTAACTATGTGGAGTAATTTGTCCCCCCTTCCCCAGGAAACATTCCAGTCTATCTTTCCTCTTTGAAAGGCAGAAAAATTAAACACAGAGCATTGTACAAATACCATCTCACTGGTTCTTGAGCACAAAGGGATGTGTACAGCATAAACCATTGGGGTTTTGCTTGAAACAAATAGAAGAATTATTTTTGCTAGATTGCATAAAGATACGTTTGAGGAAGGAAACAAGAATAAGACAAAGAAACAGGCAGCAGGAATGTAACTGCCTTACACTTTCATAGTGTCTCTTGATTTAAATAATGGATAGGCCTAAACCCAAAATATGCTATTACTCTCTTTAAAAATGCTAGGACTTAAGCAATCAAACACAGCATGAGATCACAGCTTAGAAGAAAATGTAAATTTTCCCTGTAATGGACAGGCTGGCAAAATTTTCCCTGTAATGGACAGGATGGTAAGTAGCAGTGCTTCCCATTTGTTTAGTTTGTAGGTCTGAGTAATCCAATACAGTTTCTACAGCTGCAAATCCCCACCCAGTGAAGTATTTAAGAGACACCTAACCTGACTTCTATAGGTAGCTTCAATCAAAGCTCCACTTTGCTCCCCTCTGTTCCGATTTCGCAGTGACCCTCTTTCCCAAACTGGCCATGTACTCAAGTCAGTGGCACTGCTCATGCCCTACAAGAACCTAGACTGATGTGGTAAAACATCCTTTCAATAGACCAAGCAGAGGCTCTCAGTACAGCAGCCAGTTCCAATGGCAACACGTGAACTGAAAGGAAATATCACCTATCAAATAACTGAGCATTTACAGCAATGAAAACATCACTTATTTACCAAACCAGCAGAACAGCAACAGAGCTCAATGTTCGACTAAAAATGAATAATATCAACGTTTTGACTGAAGTGATCTCTTTGAAACAATAATATTGGCAGAGATTGCCCTAAACTGTGAAACTTTCTAGTTCTCAGTTTCTGCTAACTGCTCATGCTCATTTGTAAGAGTCAGCTGATCATCGGGAGAACAATCCCAACAGGGAAAGCAACCTCTGTGCAGGGAGAAGTCATCGAAGACCTTCTCCTCCCCCACACCCCAACCTTCTGTCAATGAGGAAACACAGACACAGATAAGAATTTAGTGATGCACCTAATTCAACAGCTCAATCCAGAGTGCTTTGCAAAGAGGGTATAGATTAGAAATCATACTTTGACCATGCTACTTAGAAAATTCAGACTTTTAGAAGTAGTTTCAATATTAAGCCCCTCTCGATAATGCATTCTGTCCCAAAGTAAGCCATTTAAATAAATGAATGGCAATTTCAGCTCTTCCAAATTTCCATTGCACTTAAATTATAAGATTAAACAAACATAATCTTCTTTAAGAGTTTAGTGAGAAAAGTTTCTACATCAAATCATTCTAATCCTCTTGTTAATACAGTTTGGTTATATTTAGGGACACCATTTCCCTGCTTATCAGATATCACCAAGATTCACAGAAGTGCTTAATCGAGAAAATTCTCCTAGAATTATCAGTCAGCATCACAGTATCTGCTGCAGAACACATTCTAGGCCTTTCAATATAACATCATCCCAGATTGCATTTGCTCTTAATTTATTCAAATCAGTTTAATCCCAAAGGTTTTACACAGCAGAAGTAGAAAATGCCTCCTCGCATGCGGTTAAATCACGGTTATACTTGACTGCTATACAAACACTTGTACGTCACAATGTATCTGGCCTGCATTTGTGATCATTTTCTTTTCATGTTAACATTTCTTTCAATATACAGCAGCTTTTATGTATGGCCGAGCTCCCACAAAGCAGAGCTTGGCAGCAGCTGGGGGTAACTACAGTGCAGTTGCAGCCACCTGCCAGCGCAACTGGCCAAAACTAAAACAAGCAAAAGGAAGCAAAAACAAACAAAGCCTNGAAACGGACAAAAAAAAAAAAAAAAAAAAGAAAAAAAAAAAAAAAAAAACAAAAAAAAAAAAAAAAAAAAAAAAATCAAACCAAAACCAAACAAACACCCCACTAAAGGTGATTGGCCTGTTGGCCTGGTTACTAATAATATAAGACGAAAACAACTATTAAAGATGACACCTGGCAAACAAGCTGGCCTGGCCAGAGTCAATTCCCAGCTATCCTGTAACTTGCCTTTCTGTGCAAACATACAGGTTTCAGTTGCCCACCTTTCAGAGAGTGGAGCCTGCCAGACCAGGTTGAACACTCACCGATGTCTACTCGAATTTTCTGAAGCTTTCAATCCATAAGCCCCAGCTTACGAAGTGTGAGTCTTCATTTAATTTCCTACATTCAAAATTGACTATTCAAATCTACTCATGAGAGAGGTCTCAAGATTTACTGAGGACATGGAATGGTTTGGAAAGCAAACTAAGGAACAAGGCAGAAAAACAAATTTGACAGTACCAGGGAGAAGATGCTAAGGGGGGAAAAAGGTAATTGTATTTGTGTTTTTATTGCACCCTTATTGGCTATAACTTGTAATTGCTATGGGGTAGTTAACAGTTTATTCAGGTTGACAACCTAAGTCAAAAGTTTATTATTTCACTCCTGTCGCTGAACACTGGAAATTCTTCAAATTCTTACATCGCAGCTGAATCCTGTATGCACAATGCTTGAAAACACATTCTTTATCAGAAAGAAAAATAGATTTAAGCATAGTTGCAAGCATTTTTTAAATTCATACAATTCTCAAACTACTAGGTTAATTCCTGAGACTGTTTTTATCTTTTGCTCTTGTGCTTATTGTTGCCTTATTTCATATTCTGTTACTACTTGTAACCTGCATTAATCCTATCTCACTACAGTGCAATAATAAAGCAAATAATTACCTAAGGGATGAAAGGAGTTCATTCCTCACTATCTTGCATAAGGATGAAAACTGAACATTTCAGGGACTTCAACAACTCATTTTTCTTAATAGGAACAAAAAAAAAAAGAAAGCGCTTTAAAGATTCCACAAATTCTAGCTCAAGTAAGAAGCTCTCAAAGGCCACTAAGCCACAGAGATAGTGCACACCATCACCTTGTCAGCCTAGGAGCAGCTCCCCTCCTAACCAGACTCCTGTCGGCTGGTTTAATTTAGTGGCAGGGAGGGTGAGCACTGTCTCCTCTCCTTCTGAGGTGCAGATCTAAGAGGAGCAGAGTTCCACCCCTGGGGCCACATTACCTGAGGGCCACAGGCAAGCATCCCCTGACCCCTCAGAACAGCATGGCTGGGAATAAGCTGTCCCTACAACCTTCTGCTCTGTAAGAAGACAAGCTGTAGGATAGAGGGCTGCCACAAAACACAAAAAATGCACCTGTTTCTCACCACCAGCCAGTTCATAGACCCAAACTCCTTCCACAGCCCCTTGTGAAAGCAGTGTCAAGGCAGAGGAGCTGGGAAGTGTCCCAGGATGCACAGATAATGCCGGCAGCAGCACTGGCACAGACACACTGAAGTTAAGCTGTTGCTGTATAGCGGGTTCTTCAGGCTGCTAAGTTTTGTGGTCCTGGCTGTATTTGTCACAACAGCCACTTCAGTACAGGACCTGGTGTAGCAAAAGGTTCTGGAGTTCTGTTTTCTCTCACATAAATTCCTATTTCTCTTCTTCTCCAAGACAGCACCTTTCTCTTGAGAAAGAGACACCTCCTCAGGAGGCAACATTTAATTGCAACCATTTCCCAAACTAAGCTTGTAAAATATGCTAAACATTTACATTATGTACTCAGAGGATTTCAAGACTGAAACTCTAAACTGTATTTTTCCAGTTAAAAATGCCTGTCAATCAAAAAGTTTAAACTTGGCCAGTTTTAACTACTGGGAAGAATACTCTTTGTCCCAAGAGTATTCCAAAAACACCATTGCTTGTATACAGCTCTTGCACCTTTTGGGTATCTTGACCACAGAACTAAAGCACCCAAGACCTTTTTAGCATTGCTTAGCACTGAATCTTCAGAACAGGAGTACAAATACAAACACTTATGCAAACAACTGGAAGCAACTAGGAAGTTTGTTTTTTATTTTACAGGGAGAATTAACACAGCAGTAATAGAAATCACCTTTCTACAAAAGCAGCTCTCACAACTTGCACACTTAAGACTGCACCAGAAGTAGTTTCTAGATGTGAAATCTGGTAGCTACATGCCACCAACTCACATGGAACTGCTACAGTAAAATATCACAGACACATTTTCTTCTCTTTTTCTTTCAGTTCCAAAGAAAGTCATAAAGCCCGGCTGGCTCCCTGGGTAGCTGTGCTAACACTAAAAACACTGACCAGCAGGAATGATTGCAATCACACCACTACAATCTTCCACAGAGAAGGGCAATCATACAGATCAGCGTACGGTCAAATTGCCCCCTAATTCTGGTAATGTCCATTTCCTCTGGATACCCTTACTTTGTATTTTTGTTTCTCAGTCATCACAGAACTGAGAACTGCAAGAAAAAGAGAAAGAAACAACATGAATAGTCCTTGAGTACAAGCAATACTAGGCTGTCAGGAACTAAAAATAGTTGATAGTATCTGTATCAGGCTTTTTTTTTTTTTTAACTCTCCACCAGTGTCCATTTCAAGCGCCCTGTTAGCGTGATTTAGGATTTTGCAGCTCAAATACAAAGAGCTGCAATCTGAGAAGCCTACAAGAAAATAAACCTTATCAGACTTTTTTGCTTCCCCCCCGCAAGTGCCAGGTGTAAATTACAAAATGAAAGGGCCTAGAGAAGTTTTTAAGCCTAATTTTAGAAAAATACAGTATTAGCGTCACATTCCAAGGGCATAGAGAGATAGGAGCAGCAGGGAAATGCTCCCAGAAATGTTTTCTAGCCTGAACAGACAAGCTAGCCACATGAACAGGAGAGAGCCACCTTATTTACAACATGTACATTACTGAATGCAAGATCTATTGGCCCTTTGGGCTTCTGTTTTTAACAAAAGGCAACATATTAACTTGTGTTTATGAAGAATACAATTGGACTTCAATGTTTTTGAGACAGCTTCTGAACAAAATACAAAGAGACTGCATTACATGTTAGTAAGCACAGCATTTAGAACAGCAACTAAATAGTCTCACTTCATAGTTTAACGTTCAATTCTTCCTAAATCATGTGATCAATTTCAGGTAATGCAGTACCGAAACCAGTTAAATCCCACCTACACCCCAGACCTCCACCTATACCTGCTTGTGTAACCAATATTTTCCACTCTGCTCCCTATCCCCTCTCTCACCACAGTCCTCAAGCCCTCAGCCAGGCACCAGACAACTTCTGCTAATTACCAAGCGAGCACCTACCCCTACCACAACAGCTGTCAGGTCCTTAACTGCCCAGAGAACAATTCTGAAGTGCAGACCCCCAGAAAAGAAGAGAAATATTGCAACTTTTCTAAATAATTTGAGACTAGTGAAAGATGCATCAGGACATGGTAAAACTTGTTTATTCCCTTTAGGCCACTAAAGAAAAGATTGTATCCTTTTCTGCGAAGGGAAGGCAGGGGTTTTTGTTGAAGCAGAAGCATGTTTTATTAGCCCAGTCCTCCACAGGAGGCCACTCACTATATATATAAATATCTATGTCTGAAAACACATCTACATGAGNCGTTGAAGCAGAAGCGTGTTTTATTAGCCCAGTCTCCTTCCATGTTTATCCCTCCTCCACAGGGATGGAAACTCACTATGTATATAAATATCTGTGTCTGAAAACACATCTACATGAGTGCATGACTTGCACTGGAGCAGTTTAAGGCATAGTTTTGAAAGGAATGAGGGTCTTGTCTTTGCAAACAAGCTGTGAGCCTGCTGGTAGATAAAACTAGCACTGAGAGATAACAGAAACAATGGAAGGAATTCCACTGGTTGATGAATGGAAAGAGAGATATTTGTCTTTACAAATATCTGTAGGTCTGCTGATAAATGAAATTGAATATTGAGAGATGAAAGAAACAACGGGAAGAACCATAAATTCCATAGGAATTTAGAAAAGGGGGGGTGGGGGGTTATACATTAGAAGGGACTTACAGGTATCAGGCATTCTGAGAAGTCTGTACCTCTCAAGTACCTCAGCCCACGGGGAAAGAGAGAGGCAATGCGGCAGGGAAATTAGGATAAATAGGAGGCTGTGTCCTCCAAAAATTTGAGAGATCCCAGGGGAATGCCCCACGGACTCTCCCTTTATTCGAATAAAGTAACAGGACTCCTCTGTCTCCTTTTGGACACAAATCTCTGGTGTTTGTGGATTAATTTTCCTGACAGTTTTATTGCACAAAGATGCAGAAATCTGTCCTAGAAGAGGCACATCTTAGGTAGCTATAAGAACCCTCTGAGCACACCTGCTGCTAAAGCAACAATTCCAGCTCTGCAGTGGCTTACGTGTGCTGAGAGAGAAGTCTTGCTTTGTCAATGCACAAACCACAACAAAGTATTGGTGACAAGACTTTTTTCCAAGTCTGGCAGAAGGTTTGTGAAGCAGGTTTGCCTGCAGAGGGCACACAGAAGCATGACACATTTGCCTACTGTGCACCTACAATTTCTACACGATCATTACCACTGCTCAGGTGACTGAGCAAGCTGACAGTGTATGACAGGTTATCCGTCATGTATAGAAAGTCACAGAAAGAAGAAGAGAGGAAGAAAATATGGAAGACTACAATGCAAAAGATGTTGAAGGAGTGTGGCAAGAATTGAAGATTAAGAGACGGAAAAAAGAAGAGAATACTTGGATTGTAAAGTGCTGAGGGGAAACTGCAAGTACCTGCACATTAGAGCTCATCACCCTGACATGCATGCCTTGTCCAC
The DNA here is from genome assembly GCA_013398855.1 of Mohoua ochrocephala. Classification (NCBI taxonomy): domain Eukaryota; kingdom Metazoa; phylum Chordata; class Aves; order Passeriformes; family Acanthizidae; genus Mohoua; species Mohoua ochrocephala. Next base: position 865,025 of record VZTA01009496.1, read on the forward strand.
ATTACCATTATTTCAATTAGATTTGCTTCCTGGACAAGCTTCCAGGTCTCCAGTACCAGTCCTACCTCCCTTGCAGCAGTCTCCATCTGGGCAGAGAGTGGTAAATAGATCAGGGATTACCTATGATACCATAGGCATTCAAGACAGCCAGGGAGCTTCAAGAACGAGGCTGCACAGAGTAGCCAGGAAAAAGAGTTTTTAAGAGATGAAAAGAAGGAAATACTGAATAAGGGTCACAGTTTTGTTGAGGTTTGGCCTTTCAGATGTTTGTTGCTTTCCAATGAAAACTGCAGGTGAGAAAGCCTAGGCAGAAAAGGGAGAGAGAAGCCATGTAAACAAAACCATAGTTCTATACCAGGACAGAAGCAGACTCCATCTTCACCAGGCTAAGGAGAGTGGTTTCATTATTAGAAAAAAATGAAAGAAGGGGGAAAAAAATAAAAAACAACATATGTGTTCTCCCACTACATTTAGACATTATAATAATAAAAAGGCACAATGAAACCACTGAAGTAAATTAGTGAGTTAGAAGAAATAAACAGGGCACAAGCTAATGGTACCTATCTCTATCTTTGGGAGATGAGCAATTACAATCTGCATCCCAGCACATAGCCAGTATTTACTATAACCTTAAATAACCATAAAGTCCAACACAACATATCACGGAGGTTCCTACCTTCTGCTTTCCATACACAGCAAAGGGTGGCAGCAGCTACAGCTCAGTCCTCCTGAGCTCACACTGCACTGCAGCTATTCCAGCCACACCAGCATGAGGCTGGCCTCAGGTTGTACAGCCACTGCCTGAGCCAGGCATCAAAGTGCATTTCCTCTCACGTAATGGCAGCTCTGTGCTCTTCCTTCTCCTCGAGGAAGGAAGCAAGCCCCACCACAGCTACAAAAATCTACGCTTATCACAGCTTTCCCTCAGCAGCTTCGAAGAGCCAGCTTCTGCAGACACCCTGGAAAGCCTGTTAGGGAGAGCCAGCCCTAGCTGCCCCTGTTCTCCTTTTATGAGATCCAGGTGACACCCACCTGCACCCATTTTAAAGGGTAATTCCCATCCTGAGAGCGATTCGGGTCTAAGTAGTGAAAAGTGATGATAATTAAAATCACCTGAGGTGACTTAGCTCCCTGCTTTGGACAGGCACAGTTGGTGTCCTTGCTGCAGCGGGGCAGTCCCTGCCCGGGCACCGGCAGGGGCTGGAGGGCAGCTGGGAGCCTTTCCCAGCGCATGGGAGCCCCTGCAGCTCTGGTAGCTGGGGCATGTCCTGTGTCTTCTGGAAAGCTGGCACCGCAGTGGGGAACCTCAGGTGGCCTCGGGCTGGCATCCCTGATTTTTTTGCAGTTCATCTGTCTTAGGTCTGAGATCAACAAATGGGCTTTTAACCCCCACTCCCAGTACAGCAGAAACTTGAAGCAAAGGGGAATCACATCAGGAAGGTGCTCTGAAATCTCAGAGCCCGTAGTGGGAGAGGTGGAATCCTGATGGGGCTTTGCCCTACCTTTTCTGTAAAACGGAGAACAGCAAAAGTACACAGTCTTCTATTACAAAACCAAGGTTTTATTACAGCATAAACTAGCTAAATCTTTTTTTTTGCATCAAAGTCTAGTTGTGCTGGGCAGTGCAAAATACAAATAGAAAAATCTTAGCAATATCTCTCCTCTCTGCTTGCTATGAACTCGCTCAATCCAAAGCCTTCTAAAAGCTCCACAAACTTGTTGGTTGGAGCAATACCCTGGTACTGCTAAGAGTCTTTTTATCACCTCATTCAGTGATCTGCTGTTTTAGATACCTCCTATTCTTTGCTCAGGCCACATTTCCCTGAAATCCTGCCCTGTCCAGGTACCTGTAAGGTCTGTAATTTTTATTCAAAGTGCTCTCATTAGCGTGTCTATTGACAACATTTCTATACAAATAGGACTGGGTTGGTTTGTTTTCTAACAAGCTCACATCCATAACAGAGATTTCTTTCTAAATTCTTCACTAGGATTTTTACTGTGAAGTAATTCAGGAGAAATTTACTGGTCTTCTCCTCCACCAAGACATGCCCTCTGCCTACTTTGGTGATAACCATGAACAGAGCAAAAAGCTTCATAAAATGTAGTCTCACATGTCCAGTCTGACTGACCAGGCACACTTCAAACTGCTTGAAGCCTGCGCCCTTGAGTCTCTGCGTTTGTCACGCAGGACACTTACTCAAGATGTAAATGTTTCTCTTCCACCAGCTCTGCTTCTGCACTACCCACACGTTTAAAATGACACTTCTTGCCACAAGACAGAGCTGCACCTAAGCAACTCACAAACACCAAGGTTAAAAAAGGGGGAGGAAGGCAAATTCCCCATGAAGGTCCTTGATGAGCTAGATAAACACCATTGAATACAATCATAAAATGTATCTGGTGCCTTTTATTGGAGATGATGTGGCCAGAAGACGACAGAGACACAACCAGACATGTGCATGGTACATACATGCAGATTTGTTCACTGTCTATATTAGATTTTTCAATTTCCAATGTGAAAAGCAGTAATAAATCGACATTTCACACAGCTAAGTGAATAGATCTTTTGTTAGTTCACAAAGCACAAAATTGCTGCCCCAAAACAAGAACGTCCAGGCCAGAAATATGTCCATCTATTTGTAATATTGCTGGACGAAGGTACACTTTTTTAAATACCTAGTGGCTTTGGTAACCGCTAAAGGTAATGTAGATTGGGCTGTATCGCTGTTTATTCGTATTTCTGTTGCTCAGAAATCTTGGATTCTTTAGAGTGTATATTTGTAATTCTGACATTTTCTGAAATGAAAGTGAGAGGAGAAATGGGCTAAGTTCAGACACCTGAAGTTGCACATTAAGGTTTGCATAGGTAAATCAAAGACACAAAGAAAGCTTTTCTATGTGAAGAATGCCAGAGCAAATTAAAATAGGTATTGACAAGAATAATCAACACAGTGGAAATGAAGAGCATCTGCACCATAATAGAGGGTGTATAAAATCAGATTCTGCATCAAGAGAACATAATTCATATTTCTGCAGGTAGATATCACGTATTCAGATCTTATTAAAATACATAATACAGCATTTCAGACTACACTCCCAGTCAGACTCAAAAGGAGGCGGGGACACCAGAGGAAGATAGATGGAGTTTCAAAAACATCGTTGACATAATCCTGGAGATAGTAACCCTACATTTAGGAAACATTTTGCCGCGGTGTTCTTTCAGCAGCACCTCTATAGCCATCATCAGTAATATGATCCAAATGTGGGCCCAGTCCTGTTCCTCAGGCGGTGCCCAGGCTGGGGCTGCCCCTGGCTGCCCTCGCTGCTCCCTCACGTGAGCAGTGCATTCAGGGATCTCCAGCTGGTTTGGGTTTGTCACAGTGGTGAGAAGGGCTGCACTTCCGTTTCCAAAACAAAAAGGCGAAACAGACAAGGGTAGTGACAGGGATGACTTCAAGGCACGCTGCCATTTCTTCTGTCACACTGCAGGGAAAAGGTGGGAACGGAGAAATGGAGAGCAGGGAAGCTCAGCAGTGTCTCACAGGGCAGTCCAGAGAATAAAACAAGGCTTGAACAGCCTGAAAGCATAGAGTCTCACAGCTTCTCAGGCAGGAATCCTGCAAAGATGTACTTGGAATTGATTTGTTGTGTTGTTCACTTATTTTTAATTTTCTGGTCTCTTGATAACTAAAAGTTCCAATCCATCTTTTTTTAAGTTTCTTTTGTTTTTTGTTTTTCTTATCTATGGAAATCTAGAATCTCACCTCAACTTTTTCTTTTGTAATCCACATCATGAGTGCCACAGTAATTTACTTATCAGACAACAAAAATCCCTATGCACTTTTTGTTTGCACTGCTGGAATCTGTGCCATGCTTGTTATGTGCCCTTAAGATGTGACAAGGAGTGGCTGCAGTGATGTCACAGGACTGCAACGAGGGGTGGAGGAGTCAATTCTTCATTCCTTTAGTAAGAAGGGAAATAGAAGTACTGAGCTGGGTTTACGCCACTTCTGCTGCTATGGATTTATGGCACCTTGTAATACAATTATCTACAAGCAGGAAATCAGCAGGCTGCTAAAAAATGGCAGCAGAGGGCTGAACAAGCTACCCCTAGTGCTGAAGGACAATGGATTTAACTTGTCCCTAACTTGGTAGGGATCTCATTCTGTGATAGGGTAAATAAACAAATTGCAGGTAAAATAAACCTGCACACATCCATGTTGAGACAATCTGACTGACGAGGTGTCTGCATGTTGTGTGCATAAGAATCTCTAACCAAATACTGAATTCTAATTGACTTTCACAAGTCAATTCATACTGGATTTCACAAAGGCAGTTGTCAATGCTCTGTGGTCGAACAGCTTATTGAATTAGGAGAAAGTCACTCACCATTCTGAGCAGACTGCCTTCTGAAAGTACAGGTGAAACAGCTAAAAAATCCCATCAAATATGACTTAGCAGGGAATAGATTTATAAAAATTCCATTGTAAATAGAAGCATATTGTGCTGATTTTACTTCCATTGTTCTGTGAAATTAGGATGACTTTTTATAAATAATGAACAAATGAATTTTTATTTATTGAACATAAGAAATGATTTTTTCTTTACAAATGGCCTCATAGATTAAATACTGTTTATATATTTCAGAAAGCTGTGGGAGAGCTGTGGAGAGTTCTGTTTAAATCACCCCAAGTGATTTATAAATCACTTCTAAATTGTTTAAATCATCTCCAGCTCATAAGACAGGAAACTTCTTGTTAGAGAAGCAGCTAACTATGTCTTTTCATGCTTGAAATATCCTGATGCTTTGAATAATACATGACATTTGAATGCTTATTTTGCACTTGGGACCCAGATCATCTACTAGTCTTTGGGGATATTGGGACTTGACATCCAGCTCAGCAGCCTACTCTATGCAGTAACCAGTTCCAAGCAACTTAAAGAACATCAGCTGTGAGGGTCGCTTCTTAATCTTCCTGTCTCCAAAGTTAAATTATTTAAACAAATACTATAGGTTTGCAATGAGATGAAAAATGTATGTTTAAGGAAGCTTTCAAAATGGCTCAGTGAGATGTAAATTGGCTGTGATTGAGTGGAAATGAAACTAGGTGCCATGATGGTACCTTTTTGCTATGGAAGTGTGAGCCCGTTGTTACTCAGGAATGACACATTTCTTTGTCAGGAAAAAAAGAGATTCCACAGAGCAAGGAGCTTCTAACAGTGCAAAGCAGCACCATTCATTTTGCAAGTCAGCACAGCCTTCAATCATGTTTCTCAGTTTCACGTTGGATGCTCTCATTACTGTTTTCTTTTCACTGACTCATCTGGAAAATGTGGAGATCCTGAGTAGTTTACATCGACTAATCCCTCGGGCTAGGGAACAGGGCACAAAACAATGCACATAACAGGCCGCCTCATCCTTTCATGATATACAATCTTTAATATGCATCACTCTGGCACACAGGAAACCCAACTGCAGAGCAGTCATGCACACAGAGCACATGCCACCAGTCACCCAAAAGTGGGCCTGTGGGTATTTCAGGCTGAGTGGGCGGGTGTTTTATTTATCACATGGATATGACAACTCTCTTCATGTTGTAGGTGAATGCAGTAACTGCTATTCTGCCACTAACATTTGTTTAATGTAGCCAAAGACAAAAACCTTTTTTTTTTTCACATTATTTGTTTTTAAGTATTCTACTCTGTATCATGAGGGATCCTGAAAGCCATGGTGACTTTTTCAACTGTTTTCTTTGAAGAGGTCTAATAGCACAGTTAACATAGTTGAATTATTTCACCGTGTAAGAAATTTCACTCTCTTTTCTGCTTTCCACATTCATTCAATTTATTTTCATCAGGTACCATCTTGCTGTCCAGCAAACCAATCTCATTCCATATTGATTTGTGGTGAGGCAAAAGGACAAAAGAAAGCAAAAAGAATAGGGAAAAGGTAGCCAAAAAAAGAGAAGCCCTCGACCTCCTTTCTTTCTGTGGCAGCCTGGCTTGGCCGAAAGATAAGTGTTGTAATATACATGTAATTAATTCCTCTAATACGAGCAGTATAAATGTATTTCTAGCCCCTCTCAGTGTGGCATTTGTTTAGTAAATTTGGATAGTTAACGCATGGTGACAGGAGTCATGATTCAGCAGAAAATATTTCCTAGTTGAAAAACCCACATAACCCATAGCTGGTGAAAACCAAACACAAGCAGAAAGTTTGTTTGCCCACCCTCTCTTAAGTGTCTCACTCCTGATATGCTCCAAGCTCAAACATTCAGCCCATGTCCATATTCAGAATGGTTTGAGCCTGCGCTGTGCCTATTTACACACTGTTAGTACAACGCTCACACTCTGCCAAGGAGGAGTGATTTTCAACACTGCTGATACTGAAATGCTCTTCAAAATAAAGGTTCTGATCATATGAGCTACTGAAATGCTCAGACTGTCACAGCTACTGAGGGCAGCTGTGCTATAACATGTCAGAAACACGTTTAACACACTCAAGGGCTTGCAACAAGCACCATTTGGATTGATGCAAGTACGTAATGTGATAACAGTTCACTGTTGTATAAGAACTGAAATTGCCTGATGACCTTGTGATAATTGCAAGCAAATTATGTCCAGAAAGTCTAATTTGGAGAGGAAAAAATCATTTAGAAGAAAGATGTTAGGAGCAGCTCTTTTCATCTTCTGATGCATGTGCTTACTTCTGTCTTATCTTGAAGTGCTGTCCATCAAAACAGGTTTCCAGACAGGATTTCCTAAGGTGTTGATTTATAAATCAGATAGAAATGTGCACAAGATCACTCTGACTCAGCTTTGAATCTGACCTAAAAGTATTTCTTGTCATATGGAAACAAATTATGATGGAGCAGTAAAACAACAGAAACACTGCTGAGAAACATTGGTGCTATTCCTGGCAGTGGGATGCTGCTGAATGTCACAAAAAACTGACAGATCAGAAACTGGTGACTAAAAGAAAATAGGAAAACAGTAGCTTAGATTGTCTATATGTATTAAAATATACTCTGCCTGGACTGTAAAAAAAAAGGGTAGTTTTGGCCATCTTTTTTCACACAGAAGCATGACGACTACTACAAACCCTGCCATCTTCAAAGCATGACAGGTACTAAGACCTACCAAGATGTCATAATCTAATTTTAAAAGTAAGATTTAAAAGTTAATATTCCCTTCCATTCTGAATAATCACCTGGAAATCAGAGTTGCCTTTTTCTTATAATTTTATGTACACTCTGTTTATTTTTGCACTCCACAGAAGGGAAGACAAGAAAGGTGAAGGATGGGTGTGGGGACATCAGCCCAGAATTGGAAATGCTTTGCATTATCTGGTAATCTCATATGCATTATATGCAAACACTATAGCAATCCATCAATGCTGGAAGATCTGCAAACATTTAAAAGATGACAGATTTAATTCCAGTGCAAAGTATATTCCCAAATGCAGCTCATGTCCAGAAGATATCAAGAAAATAGGTGGTGTGGTTTGTCTTTGGGGTTTTTTTTTTTTTTTTTGAAATTACATTGCATTATTCATAGACCAGCATAATATTTATTTGGGGAGGAGAGGTTGAGGTTTTTTTTCCTCAGGGACTGAACAAAACCTCGGAGGATGGCCAAGAAAAACAATAGCAACAATTAATCTGAAGGGATTCAAACTCTGGAGAATACTTTTTCCTTTCTACATCCTCTCCCCTTTGGTACAGGTTTGGTACAGCTGCTGGCAGAGAATGTTAGAAGTTTATTGCTATGGACAGGGATACAGTACCTTCAAAGTCCTGGAACATGAACATGCTAAGTCTACCAATCTCCCTATGCATGAAGTAGGGATCTTGAAACAGATGGACCTGCTGGAGAAAAAAAAGAGAAAAACAACCGTTCTTTCACAGTTTTCTACCCTCATTTTCAAGCAAAGCCCAAACACCTCTGTCACTGCACAGTCCATCAGGACAAACCCCATAGCAAACATGGGATGTTCTCGCTCATGAAACTGGAATACAAAAGAGTGCCTTTCAGATAAACTGACCTAGTTTATCTGTACAGAGGAAATAAATTTATTACGTTCACATTACACCTTCTGGAATTCTCAGAGCACCGTCTGTTTTTTAAGCAAACAATTGCAACTCATAAAGTAGTATACCCACAGTGATTTACAGAGAAGAGTTCAGACCTTTATCCCCAAGTATGATGACAGAAAATTACATAATTTTCTAAATCGATGCTTCCTAGAGAGCCAGGATCAATGCAGAAGTCCTTTTCATTCTTCAGTATTGTATCTATTCCTAAATTGGATTAGATTAAATAATATTACATTGATAGATAATACAACGCATATCTTTTATCTCAATTTGACTAAACAACATTTGCAATGCTCCTAAAGCAATGTTATTTCATTTGAATCTTCATGTACACAGCTGGAGATTCAACTCAATTTCTATTTCCTCTTTGTCCTGCTACTACCTTTGATGAAATTTATTTGGATATGTGAAAATGGAAGATTCTGACATGGAATTAATTCAGAACAAAATTAGGGAGAAAAGTGGGAAATAACACACAGCGTGTCTCCAATAACCCTCTCTCCTCTTGGTACGTAAAAAGCAAAAACCTCTGAGGCACAGAAAGCAAAAGAAGGTTCTTTACTGACAACTGCACGCATCTCTAAAGAGTCAGGATGGTATCAACATTTCATCAGGTCCCTCCTAGTATAACTTTCAGGGCCTTTTCTGGTATAACTTTGATACTGCTGGTATAATGACCAGCTTTGGTGTAAAAACAGTCCTCTTTTCATGCCTCCTAACATAAATCCAAAAGATGTTGTGTTCTGATAGAGTGTCCTTCTATTTAATTACTTCAAAAAATAATCTACCTCAGCTTTTCCATCAGCAACAGGTGCCTCAGATCCCAGAGATTTTTGCATTTTACATGATGGAAGAAATAATCCAACCAAATACGGATGGCTTGGTTTTACTCTGCAGTGGAAGTCAGCAGTTATATTACCCCTGTTACTATTATCATAAGAGATTCTGATTCTGAAAGACAGAATATCTGAAGATAGTTCTGAATTTAAAATGTTGATCTAAAGATATCGTGAAATTAATTTGAACTTGTATCTCAGTTCTCTATTCTGAGAGAATGGTTATGTACAAATACTTGTAATATTTCAGAAGTTACACAGATATTTTGCCAGTTATAAATCTGAAAATGATTTGATTTCAGGGGGAGGAAATTATGTGATAAGGTAAGTAGCAGTTTCATTTATGGTGTAGTTAAGCTGAGATGTCAGGATTTATGACTGTTGTTGGAAAGGTCTGAATAGTTTTCATAGACACTATATAATATTGGTGTGCTTTTAAAGTTCAGGCCACTGTCAATTCTTCACTTCTCACTTTGAATGTAATATTCCAGCCTTTCATTCTTATGAGTACTGCCACCAAAACCAAAATCAATTATTTAGGGCCAAACAGTTGCTGGTGTGGTTGTGGCTGGAGGAAGAATAAAAAAAAATTCACATCCATCACAGGTTGACAGTATGACTTGAAGGAGGAGGGGCAAAATCATGGGAGGCAAAAAAGTCCATGAGTCTTTTTCCATATGGGTCTCTCCAGTGGAAATCTAACAAACCTAAGATCCAATGGTTTGGAGAATTATGCCATGGTCAGAAATATGGTGTCAGATACCTGATTTAGTTCCTATCTCTGCATTTCTCTGTGTACCTCTAAACTACAGAGCCATGAAAAGAATTGGACAAATCATCACAGGGAGCTTGGAGCTGGATCCAGAGCTGTGGCAGAAGCGATGCTTAATTCGATCTTACTTTGAATACCTAATTCTTCTGCGTCCTCTAACAAACAGAAGTTACCCCACAGCAAGATTTTGGTTAATCCCTTGATATCAGCAGGTTTTGGAATACCCCAGCCATTGCTTTTTCTTCTGCAATAGGATTTCTTCCACAAATTGCTGGGGAAGTTGTAAAGTGCTGTTATTTCTCTACATTATCTCAATACTAACCTAAAAAAGAGGATGCACCATTAACTGGCCAAATTGAACACAGATCCTTTCAGGCTACTGTGATAAATAAATTATTTTTAACCCTAGACACTAAAGCCTGCCTATAAATTTAGCAATACCATTTGAAATACCTTTTTGATATTTGCAACTTAGGCAGGAGAGTTTAATGGCAGTTTTAGATGATAATTGCAAAGTTATAGTCAAGGTAAAAATTACTGCAAGAACAGATGTCCTAGGTGTGTAACAAGACTTTTGATTCTGGTGTGATCCAAAAAAGGCTGAAGGTGTGAAACTAAAAGGCAACTGGAGAAGTTTGGGAAGGAAAACAGGGAAGCAAGCACCAATCTTTGCAGAACCTGTTAAGCAATAATAAGCAGGAGTTCAAACTACACGCTCTCCCAAATGATTTGTTAATTCATAGCCACAGAGATTTAAAACTGATACCCACAATTGCTGCAATCATGCTCAATGTGTGCTTTTCAATAGTGTTTTAGTACTGGCACGTTTATAATACCAGTTGACAAGTAGATTCACGTGAGACAGAGTTGGAAAGAGCATCTTTCCTTGCTGAAGGGTTCAATGCTTTTATATGTAACTGTTTAAAGCTGAAAGGTAAAGGGTAGCTAAGGTTATTGAAGAAACCTGCTGTCTTTTTCTCCACAGGGTAACATTCAAACATGACAACTAGAGCATCAGCTTCTAGTTCAAATCTTTTGGGGAGTGGCATTTGCTCAAAACTTGAAGGAATAGAGAATAATGTCAAAAAAAGACCCCTAAATTTATATGCAATATGGCAACTAAAAATCAAAAAATTCATAACTTGATAAATGAAAAATGTTCCGATGCACACACGTAGTACAGTTAAAATACTTGGAGCAATTTAACAGATACATTTGGACATTTAGATTCCATCTCACCTGTTTCTTATCATCAGTGTTAAAATACTTAATAAAAAACCCAAAACAAACCACAAACACACATTCATTTCTGTGTTGGGTTTCCTGCAGTTGGGAGCCCCTCCAGCTGCATTTCATAGCTGTATATGAGACTATGAACAAACTTGGAGTGCTGAAAAATATGATCTTAAATGTGCTGCTCACAGGCAAGGATTTGAGAAATAAAACAAGTTCAGATTTCAAAGCAAGCAAGGACTTGAAATATTAAGAAAAAATAGATTCTTTCATCCAGATTTCACCATTATGTGTGGTATAATGTGTATCATTCTGAAAGGATGACTTAACAGGTATAAATAAGCAAAGCCGCTCCCATTTCAATATATAATCTTTGAGGAAGAATCTGGGAAATGTCAGTTAGAAACAAGACTCTGGGGAAAAAGCAATAATAAGAAATGGCCTGGAGTGAACTATAATAGTCACCCAATGATCTGAAGATGGAACCCTCACAAATTGTTGGGATTTTTGTTTAAGTCAGACATATCGACTAGGGTTCATTAAATGCTATATTGTCCCAAGGAAAAGGCTGGTCATGCATAAAAACATTTCTGTTAATGGTATAAGCCCATTAGAAAAAGTAAAAAAAAATCCTGCAAATAAAAAAAAAAATCATGCTTCTGTGGTTTAGAGTTAATTGAGCTTTTCCAGGGGGAAATTCAGAGCAGGACTTTATAGAATGATTAAAGACACCTGAATTCTCCTTGCTTATGCCCTGTGGAAGCTCTAGGGATTCATAAGAAATTAAATGGCAGGTGATGGAAGTAGATCTGGGTGAAGTCTCCAGCAGTGTCTTCAATGGAGAGTGACTGTATCACTAACACATCTTTGCAGCAAGATTTTTGGGGGCCAGGTGTGCATGTGTTGTTGAAAACACTCTTCACATTCTATTTTTCAGTAGTTGTAATCATTAATTTTAACTTCTCAAAGCAAAAGGCTTCTTGGCTATCAATAAAAGCTGTTAAAATTCTGAATTACTTTTTTTTTCCCCTATTTTTTTTTCTAGTTTTTCTTAAGTCATACCTGAATATCTAGTTTCTTGCTCAAGTCATTAAACTGTTGTGAAATAAGGCAGGTAAATGAGAGCTCCTGCTTGCTCCCATCACACAGGTGTGTTGATGCAGCAGTCCTGCTATGTCTGCATGCTCAGTGGGCTTTAGGCTCTTTTTTCTCCCTGTCGGTACAGCACAAAGCTGTAGCAGACCCAGGTTAAGGCAATTACACCTACCAATACACTGAATTTCTTCCCTCCCCAAAGTATACACGCATTTTGCACCGAGCTGAAATTTTGTATTTACCTGGTGTCTTTTAATTAAAGAGAAACTTATTTAATTTACATGGACTGCTTTGGTCATGTTTTTTTTTTTTTGTTGTTGTTGGTTGTTTTTTTTTGTGGCAACATATCTTCTCTCCAATATTTGCAAACCATGCCAAGGTTTTCAGAGCAAGCATAGTTATGCTGATCCCAGTTTAGGAGACCTTTTCATAAAGGGAAGAAGCAGTAGCAGTAAACAGTTTTACAAAACTACATTTACAGGAAACATTTTATAGGATTCTAAAATTAAACTTGATTGAGGGCATTTGTTAAAGTGCTAAACAAATTAGAAGAATTTAATAGAATATTTTAAGCACTTTAAAAGGAAGAAAACAGATCTTTCCCCTTGTACAGTTATCTTGAAAAGCCTTTTAAATAAATAACGCTATGACATTTGATATAATTAGGTTCAAAACCTATCATGAAATGGTATCCATTTAAGGGCTTCTGTTTAACAAACTATCAGGGCTTTGGATTAGGGGAAGAAGAGAATTCTGATGAACAATTAAACAAATGTCATCTCTTTACTCGATCCACTTTTATTTGTTTAGTGAAGAAAACATTAATGGAAATGCAGATACATTAGGACATTATGATAACTAGTACATTAATAATGCAAATAGCTTAAGAAGGTTAATTACTTCTCAAATGAGTAGTTACTGTGTAATGTTCTTCCTTTGCAAAATACACCAACTCATTCAAAGATAAAAGCAATTCCTTTTTTTTTTTTTTTTTGTCTGCAGCTACTATTGAAATATACATAAGCATTTTGACCTGTTGGGTTTGAAAATAATTATCAGTCAACAATTATAGGCTGAAGTCCGGCATTCAAAGATCAGGAATACATTATCAGTGAAAAATCTTTAGCCTTTATGCAGCATCAAAACCAGACAATTATTTCTGTGCCTGCTAAAATGTGCCTTTCCCCAAAAGGCCAAAACCTAAGCACCATATTTGAATTTCAGATGATTATTGCTGCTCTTGAAGACAATTAAACTACAATAACTGCTCCCTTGGTTTGCATGAATGCATTCTCTCAGTTGTTTTAACGTTGTTTGAGATCCAACATAGGAAGTCAATTATCTCTGTTAGATTCGGATAAATAACTGAGTTGACTTTTCTGGTTTAAACTGAAGTATAACTGTTTGATAACTGAGATTTCAACACATCTACTCTTTCATTAATTACTCACAATAAGAAAAAAGTTTCAGTGTATGCTGCCACAGAGCAGAGCAAAAGTCAAGTTCTGTTGCAGTGAGATCAGGATTTGATGGAACAAGTCATAAAGTGAAATTATACGCAAGTTTCCAAAGGAAGCTCACTTTCCGAATTATTATTTCCTCTTAGGTTTGTAATCACTGCTTTTGGCTTCAACCAAGGTAGGAACCAAGGTAGGTCACGATGATTCCTGCAGCTACTAACCAAATGTGGGATGGAGAAATCTCCCATCCAAGCTGACTGCTGTCCTTTTGCAGAGGATGTTCTTGCAAATTGGTGTTCTTTCTGCAGTCCTTACTGTATATTCCCAGTTATTTTCTCCATGGAAAGCTCAGTTTTCCTTGTCTTGGTCCACCTATCGGTTAAGTTTACAAGCAGTGCCACTGAAGTGACATATTTGGGCATTTTCCTAACACAGTCTCTCTCTCCAGTAAACAGGTATGAGGTGGGCTCTTGATGATCACCGAGCTCTTCAACCTCCACAGGACCTTTCATGGCTCAGGGCTGATGACAGCAGTAAATGACCAAACTCTCCACTCAGAGGTGCAACCCGACACTACAAAAGGTGAAATCTAGCTCTGAAACACTTCCAAGTAATTATAAATCCTGCATTAGCTCAACTTTGGGGTCAGGATCTTTGTCAAAATAGATATAATTATTGACGTCCAGGCAGGGTTGGGAATGCTCTGCATGCTGGTTCAGTACCTTGGAAAACAGGAGTTTGATTCTCTTCAACACTTCAGAAAAACATGCACAATGAATATTAATATTCAGCACTAACAACAACAGAAATTACCCCGAGCATTGCTGTACTTAATAGCAGGTGTTAATATAACAATCTTCATGGATCAGTTCAAATTACACATTCTTATACATTTTTCTGTGATGATTTTTTCCACATTTTTAAAATGTGGATCCTGAGATGTCCTGCATTCTGCTAATGATATGCATTTTGTGCATGTTCCTGATATTGACATATCTAAATCTGACTTTTTATGGCTCAAATGATTTTAAAAGACCCGTATTTTCTTCTATAGTGTCAAATATCTATAAATATCCTCTTCATTTTTCATACCAGGTCTTAACTGTCATGTCCTCATTCCTTTTTTCAGAGAATTTCAGTCTCTGTATTTGAATATTGCATTGAAGAAGACAGTTTTGCAATTTCATAATGAATTATTATGGCATAACGGAATCCATTAGTTCTCCCCAAGTCTCCCTAAGTCTGAGCTGTTGGCTGCTCTCTTTTTGCTGTCAAATATGAGAAAGTTCTTACATAAGGGAAAAAATATGAAGTTTGAAAGATGAGTATGCTTGCAAAGTGAAGCTTCCTGTTTTGTTTCTGTAGCTACTAGGTGTTAAAACCATACTGGAAAGATCAGATAACACTGACTCACCTAAGGGGAAGATTTTGGTTCACTCTTTTTGTAGGGAAAAAAAATGCTGTAAAAGCATTCTTTCTGAAGCAAAAAATACGTTTGCATTTCCTATAACATAACGTTTTCACAACATTGGGTCATTTTGTTTTCATTTTAGGGTTAAGTTGTACACTAACACCGGTATTGTAATCACCAGATATACTCAAACAGTAGGAATTTGTGATACTGATGTGAAATGTGAACATGGCCCCCTCTCTCCATGACCATGTCTCCATTTAGGACTTTCTAGTCACTCTTAAGCAGTTCCAAAGCTCTCTTGCTAGGTTTCAGATTTGTAGTTTTTCAACAGAAAAAAAAACGATGTAGCCACACTGGTGACTATTTTCGGGTACAGCTAAAAGATATTTTTAATAGGTGTAAATTCTACTCCTACTTTTTTTTGTGGGTTTTAAATATTAAATGAAAGAAAAACGGTCACTATTAACACGACATGTTGGAAAGAAAATGAGTTCATAAAAATTTTCGCTATTACTTAGTTGTAGCATTCTGTTTCTATTCCCTGTAGAAGTAGCATTAACACGGAGCATAATTTTTAAGCCACAGGACGTGTGCAGCAGAGAGAAGGCTGCAGTCCCAGGAGCTGCTGCCCAGCTGCACCGTACATCACCCTGATGAATCCCAACCATTTGTATCCGGCTCTTCACCGGTTACTGTAAGCAAGGGCAGCTAGTTTGGCCTTACTGGAACTGGGCAACAAACCCATCTCTTATATTATAAATTAACCTGCCTCACAATCCCGTGATAAGTGTGCTGCGATTTCTTTATACATTACTTATTTAGTTTGTTTCTACTCTCTGGATGTAAAAATTTGGTATCGAATTTCTAAAATCTTCTCTTAAACTTTATGTACATGTATCTACCAGGATAGGGGAAATAACACTTGAACAGTCTGTTGTAGGTGAAAAAGTAAAAGCTTTTTGATTTTTGCTTTCTCGTACCAAGAAAAATGAAAAGAAGCAAACAGCATACCTTGAAAAGTCACACTTTTGCCTTAACTATAATTTTTTAATAAAGAAATCTAGATTTTTTTAAAAAGTAGAAGTTAATTTCTTGAGTAGGTGGTTTATTCAAACCTGCCTTAGGTCACAGGAAGCTCAGGAACTATTGATTGGATCAGCTATTGCCTTCATTGTTCACTGTTCGAAATGAGCTTTTCATTGCCTGAGGTTGGTCACCGAGGTCATCTGATGCCATTTATAAATCTATCAGCAGAACACCCACGGTTTCAGAGGTTTCGTGCATTTCTGGAAGGAAAACTCATTTGAAATCTACACAAAGATGCCTAATTTCTTTTCCCAATTCTAAGCGTTTGGATCCTGTATTAAACACTATTGTATTTAATTAAAATTCTCCACTGATTCCAGTGAGATTCTATCAAGTCAAAACTGGTTACCATTTAAAAGCACCAAGGCTCAGAGGAGGCAAAAGGAGGGACTCACAAGTATTTTCAAAATGATTTTAAAAACCAAAGTCTCAATTAGGCAGTTGTATTCATCCATTCCCAATCCCCAGCTCACCAAGTAATTTCAGTTTATCAGCTGCAGCATACAGAAACGTATGCCTGCGCCTTAATCAGCACAGCCCACTCCTCATTCCATTCACACTTCCCAGTAAGAGGTGTGCTCATCCCCTCAATGTGCACGTTTGGCAGGAGCGGGACGCAGCTTTGGGGGAGTAGAAATTACAGAGGAGCTCGAAGGTTTGTGTTTTAAAAAGAGCTTGTGCTTATGGTCTTATACCCATCGAGCCTGCTTTTTAACTGAGCCTGCCAGCAGCGCTACTGGAACCAAGGGCCAGTTAGCAAGTCTATTGTAAAGGATGCTTTTGAGAGTCTACATGTAAGAATTCACCCCGAGATGAAATTTGGCATCAAAGGCCTTGGCATAAAGCTCTCTTAAAATGACACTAGTGCAGAAGAAAATAATTTCAGATCTAATTCAATATTTCAATGGGGAACTGCAGAAAGTGTTCAAATCTGCTGAAAATCTGGCTTTTATAATATTGTCTCCAGGAAGGTGTCTGATAGAAAAGTTTCAGTGCCAAGCAAGAACAGAATTATCCTCCATTTAGAAGGAAGTAAATAGATCATTTCTCTCTGACCTCCAAAGAGGAAGGACTATTCTCTCCACATGGCGGTGAAATGTAATAAAAAGAACGATACCCTTGGGATCCGCTCTACCAACAAAAAGCTACTGAGCACACTAACAGCATAGATAATCAAGGTAGTTGCATGAAAAATGAGAAATTTAAAGGATTGCTGGGAATGGGACTCCGGCCAGTAAGAAAAAAGGCTTACGGACTAGCTAGGGGCAGTGAGCATAATTTAATATATTTCTGGCAGAAAACAAATAAGAAAATACTCATCTGCAATTACAGAAGATGTCACCTCTTTTGAGCTAGAGTTTGCAGAATCTATTTGTAAATACTGCTGTGTTTTCTCCTTGCCTCCACCCCTCTACCAGCACAAAGCCTTTGCTCTACCCTGGCATTAATAACACATACAATAAAAAGTTCAGGAAAGATTAATACACTTTCAAATAGGGTAATATTTCACATTTCCACTACACTGCACATTATTTGCAATTTCATTCAGAAAGATATGGATAAAATAAGCATTTGGAATTTTGAGATCAATGAGGCTTTTTTCGCAGCACTGCGCAAGAGAATCGTGGTTTTGCTCCAGGAAAATCCTGGTGGCTGTAGTTTCCAGGCTCTCCTCACCCTTGGAAAGTTGATCTTTGTTGGGCTGTTGGCTGGTGCAGTTCATTTGTCGGGCCTCGTGCTACGGAGGTAGCCCAGACCCTACACCTCCCACACGTGTGGACAGTTGAAACGCGTATTCCAAAGGACAGCATCCGTCTTTGTGCCAGTCCATTAGGTCTGACTTTTCTCTGGGGATTGTTAGAAAGACAACTGATCTATATGAAACGTGGATAATGCTCACCTGAGCCCCTCCTCCCTGTCACACCGTGAGGATTTGGGCACTGCCTGGTCACCTGCTCACCAGGCTCTACACCAGGTGCTCCTGTGCGCACCAGAGCGTGCTCTACAGGGTCACACCCTGTGTTTGGTGTTCACAGCAGGGTTTGGTCCTGCCTCAAACCCTTCTCTGAGCGTTTTGCTAGGAAAACAGAAGTTCTAGCTTAAATAATCCCAGCTGCTGATTTCAGTGGGGTCTGCCTGAGCAGGGTGAATTGTGCTCGCAACATTTATATAACTGGGAAAGATTCTACTGATTTTTCTTAAAAGAGCTTACCTAGACCCACAAAAACATTATACTGCGTGAGCTAATTAAGTCAGTGCTTTCATATCCTGTTTGTTAACACAAGACTCTGTGTTCCTTAGTCTGTGCTAATTCATCCTGTGGTAGGTGTTCACTGTGGGAGCTAATGCTTTAGCAAGTCATTTTTCAGCATCAAAGTTTTCTCACGATTATAACCAAAAGATAAAGCATGTAAACTCCAGTGTAAAGCACTGATATATTAAATTAATATCTCGGATTAACATTGCCATCAAACATTGGTGCTGTATCAAAATCCTTAACATATGCAGGCCAGTTGCCATGGAGATGGCAAAGTTTCAGAATGATTTTGTAGTAATGACAACAAGTTTAGAACCTAAGTGCTTCCAAGTAGTCTATAATGCTGAATAAAGGGAGAAAAATGGCAATTGCTATTCTTGATACAAGTTACAAGGTACCTGATATTCTGAGCAGGTGTTTCAAGAAGAAAACAAGTATTAGCAGTTTCTGTACAAACACCTGTGGCATATTTTGTTTACAGAGCCCCAGCTTCTGCAGTGAGCAGTATAGTCCATAATGCTTTGAATTTAAGGTGTTCAATACCTATAACGTCTGGGTTTTTTGCAATTTTCTCAGCTCTGCATATGCACTTTTCTTCATTAGGGATGAAAAGAACCATCAACAAACTGCTTACCCGCAGCCTGAGTAAAAAACTTACTTAGTAGCTCATGAGGCTTAAGACATCACATTTGACACTGGAAGCAGGTGTAAAATCCTACCTAAGTTGTGTTCCTCTTTGACCAAACATTAACTCGGTCCTTTTAGAGGAAGAAAATATGTTCTGTAGGTCTATTGTCTCCTGTGGATCGGACTGAAAGTGTTGATTGCAATCAGTGATAATTTGAGGGAATTTCTGAGAGGCTAACATGGCATTTTTCTGTACTCTGACTGGCTGAAGCTTATCTCATGTCCATTCATCCACATTCTGTATCTTTGCCAAGCAAGTGACACAGGTGCCTTTATTGCAAATTACAGCCAAATCCACTGAATTTGCTAGACCTGTGCAGCAGGAACTCTGACATGAGTGGGGAACTGATCCCCCCTGTACCTTTCTAATTTTACCAACAGTGATTTTCTTTTCTGTCACCAGAAAAAAAATAATGTAACCTAAAAATGGAAAAAGGAGGAAGAGAAAACAACTTGTCTCAGCCGAACCCCTACAGTTTGATTTTATATTATGAAACACAGTGATATTCAGTAGAAGATAATGACAGAATCTTATAGGGGGCAGTTCGACTGCAACGTCATCCAAGATATGCAACAAGCAAAAGGCTGAATTGTTGATGCACATTTTAATGGACAGGAATCTGCAGCAATTACTCTTTATCTATGGTGCATTATTATTCCATGTAAACATTAGTGAAAAAAAGACTATAGGTGAGCCAGTTCCTGCTTTCCTCTAGTAAAAGACTGACACAATAATTAGTTCCATTAATATGAGCTTTTCAGTGACACTTGAGGAAGTGCAGAATGAAGAAACCACATGGTCTCGGCATAACTTTGACTGAAAGGAGGTTTAACCTTCAGGGGTTTTGAAAAGCACTGGCCCAACAGTACCAGAGGCTTAAACTCAGTGCCATTTTTGAGGGGTGGAAAGCGCCTATTAATCTGCATCTATTCTAGAATTAAAAGTAAATTATAACTTTTGTAGAGCCTATCTATGTTTCCACAACTTCTGTGAGAGCAAAAGCAATCGACAGTTTCATTAAAGAATTATTGCACCCATCTTTTGTGAAAGGAGTTGATATTGAGAGCTGAGATATGTTTGTTTTGGGAGAATACAATTACAGGAAGCAAATTCAGAAATGAAACACTAAAACATCTCATTTCACCGGAGAAAGCCAAATCAGAAGGGAACATTTCCAACATAAGTTCAAGCCACTGTTAGTGGAAATAACCTGTGCATTTTAGCAGTCACATATGCGTAGTCCATGGGGATTTTTCCAGTTACATGTGGGGGTTTTTGCCCCTGTGTCTGTCAGATAAATCAAAGAGCCAAATGAAAACCTAGTACTCAGGAACACTATTACATTATGTCACACCCCCTGGAGGGTTGCAGGTTTGTAATGAAATGAATAAATTACAAGGAAGCAGTTTGATATCCTGAAAGTTCTACCTGTCCTTTAGGACAAGCATGTCAGGATAAATTCCATGTAATTACACTGAGCACAAACTAAAAAAAAAAATATATAT